>JAUMJK010000977.1:0-360356 GCA_033558105.1 Coccyzus lansbergi | reverse complement strand
CGCTCATCGTGGGGTGTGTCCCCCCCAGCTCCTTCTTCTCCCAGGATGCATGCTCAGCGCCCTGGAGGCGGCTCTCGCGAGATTTCCCCGGCTCTCATTCATAACGCCCGCGCTCCGAGCGGCTCTCGCGAGATTACTCCAGATCCCATTCGCGCGCCGGGCTTCTCTCGCGAGATTTCCTCCGTTCTCATTCGCGTGCCGGGAGGCTGTCGCGAGATTCCCTCACAGTTTATTCGTTACGCTCGCGTTTGGGGCTCCTCTCGCGAGATTTGCCCGGGGCTCATTCGTAACCGGCGCTCTCCGGGCTGCTCTCGCGATATTTTCAAACGGCTCAGTCAGGAGGCGCGCGCTCAGGGCCGCTCTCGCGAGACTGCGCTAGCCACCGCCTCCCCCAAGATGGCGGCGCCCGCGGCCGGCGAGGGCCGGTTCCGAACGCGCGATGTGCTGGTGCCCGGCGGCCCCGCCGATTTCGGGTCGCTGCTGCTGTCGCCGCCAGTGCTGGCGGGGCTGGAGGCGGCCGGGTTCCACCGGCCGTCGCCCGTGCAGCTGAAGGCGATCCCGCTGGGGCGGTGCGGCCTGGGTGAGCGGGCGAGCCGAGCCGGGGCTTGGGGAGGCCTGGGGGCTCCGGTAACCGCCTTCTGCTCCCTTTGCAGATCTCATCGTGCAGGCCAAGTCCGGCACCGGCAAAACCTGCGTCTTTTCCACCATCGCCCTGGACGCGGTGCTGCTGGAGAGCCCTGCCACGCAGGTCAGACCCGGCCCCAACCTATACGGGAGCGGAATTGGGTTTCTTAGAACCGTGGGGAGGTTTGAGTCGGAAGGAGAGCTGCGGAGGGACCTTGTGCCAGGGTTTCATAGAATCATAGAACAACCAGGTTGGAAGAGACCCATCGGATCACCGAGTCCAACCATTCCTATCAAACACTAACCCATGTCCCTCAGCACCTCATGTACCCGTCCCTTAAACCCCTCCAGGGAAGGGGAATCAACCACCTCCCTGAGCAGCCTATTCCAATGCCCAATGACCCTTTCTGTGAAAAACCTTCTCCTAATCTCTAGCCTAAATCTCCCCTGGTGGAGCTTGAAGCCATTCCCTCTTGTCCTGTCCCTTGGGAGAAGAGCCCAGCTCCCTCCTCTCCACAACCTCCTTTCAGGGACTTGGAGAGAGTAATGAGGTCTCCTCTCAGCCTCCTCTTCTCTAGGATAAACCTCCCCAGCTCTCTCAGCCGTTCCTCATAAGGCCTGTTTTCCAGCCCCTTCACCAGTCTCGTTGCTCTTCTCTGGACTCTCTCCAGAGCCTCAACATCCTCCTTGTGCTGAGGGGCCCACAACTGAACACAGGATTCAAGGAGCGGCCTCCCCAGTGCTGAGTCCAGAGGGAGAAGAACCTCCCTGGCCCTGCTGGTCACACCGTTTCTGATCCAAGCCAGGATACCCTTGGCCTTCTTGGCCACCTGGGCACACTGCTGGCTCATGGTCAGTCGCTGTCGACCAGCACCCCCAGGTCCCTCTCCTTCTGGCAGCTTTCTAGCCAGACTTCTCCCAGTCTGTATTTCTGCATAGGGTTGTTGTGCCCCAAGTGCAGGATGCGGCATTTGGTCATGTTAAACCTCATCCCATTAGACCCAGTCCAGCGCTCCAGTTTGTAGCGACAGAACACAGTGAATGGTTTTAAATTGTAAGGGGTAAGGTTTTGATTAGACTTTAGGGAGAAATTCTTCATGCTAAGAGTGGGGAGGCCCTGTGCCCAGAGCAGGGGTGGCTGCCCCATCCCTGGAGGGATTCAAGGGCAGGCTGGATGGGGCTTGGAGCCCCTGATCCAGCGGGAGGTGTCCCTACCCAGGGCAGGGGTTGTAGTTGGATGGGCTTTGAGGTCACATCCAACTCAAAGCAGCAGGCTTTGATCTTAAGAACCATTGTGCAGCTTTCAGATTTAACTCTTGGCCCTCGCAGATCCTGATCTTGGCTCCCACGCGAGAGATTGCCGTGCAGATTCACGCTGTCATCACAACCATTGGAATGAAGATGGAAGGGTTGGAGTGCCACGTCTTCATAGGAGGGACCCCTCTGAGCCAGGACAGGGCCAGGCTGAAGAAGTGCCATATAGCAGTCGGCTCCCCAGGTACGGATGAGCTTTAGCGCGCTGCAGCTGGAGCACAGTAACTGGGGCTCTGGAAAGCATTTTGGGGTGATTTGGGGTGTTTTTAGTAATAGGAGATAGTCTCAAAAGTCACAGAATCATAGAATAGTTTGGGTTGGAAGGGATTTTAAGGATCATCTAGTTCCAACCCCCCTGCAATGGGCAGGGACGTGTCAGCACTAGAGACATTTAAGATTAGGTATTTTTAGTGAGTGTCTTTTTAAAACGCTCATTAAAATAAAATTTTAAAAAAATCATAGAATCAAAGAACAACCAGGTTGGAAGGGACCCACCGGATCTTCTAGTCCAACCATTCCTATCAAACACTAAACCAAGTCCCTCAAGACCTCATCCACCCGTCCCTTAAACACCTCCAGGGAAGGTGACTCAACCACCTCCCTGGGCAGCCTATTCCAATGCCCAGTGACCCTTTCTGTGAAAAACCTCCTCCTAATCTCCAGCCTAAATCTCCCCTGGCAGAGCTTGAGGCCATTCCCTCTTGTCCTGTCCCCTGTCAATCACTAGAGCTTTTTCAGTTAATATTTTGGAAGTTCCTGTAACCTTTTCCTTCATACGTAGGTCGGATAAAACAGCTCATAGAGTTGGACTACTTGAATACAGCCAGTATCCGACTTTTCATCCTCGATGAAGCAGACAAGCTGCTGGAAGAAGGCAGCTTTCAGGAACAAATCAAGTAAGAGAAACACTTATTTTGCGCATTTATCAGTAAATTAGGTACATTTTTTGTTAGTCATTGCCGTTTCTTTGCTTCACAGTTGGATTTACTCCTCCCTGCCAGCCAATAAACAGATGCTCGCTGTTTCAGCTACTTATCCTGAGTCATTAGCTAATGCTTTGACCAGGTACATGAGAGAGCCAACGTTCGTGAGGCTGAACCCTACTGATCCAAGCCTTATTGGTAAGGGAAAATTATATCAGAGTGATACCATTCTCAGTAGGTTAAGAAGAGTAAACGAAAAAACCTTTAAAATACGAATTTTTTCATCATTTCTTTCCACGGGTGAGTTGATTGTTTTTTGATGTATTCATTTTATTGCATTAGTGTGTTTAAACCATCAGTGATGAATGTAACTTTTTGGTATCATTCAGAATACATTCAACCTTTTAAGAAGATCATAGAATCATAGAACAACCAGGTTGGAAGGGACCCATCGGATCTTCTAGTCCAACCATTCCTATCAAATGCTGTCCTGTAGGTTCTTACGAGGCTCATTTGTTTTAGCCGCCGTGAGGCGTGTTGGCTGCAGCATCGCGGTGTGTGTGATTTTGTGCAAGTCCCTGATCTGATCGCTTTTTGTGTTTATACTCAGGGCTGAAGCAGTATTACAAAATTGTCAACTCCCATCCACTTCCCCACAGAACATTTGAGGAAAAAACCCGCCACCTGCAGGAGTTGTTCAGCAAGGTGCCTTTTAATCAAGCCTTGGTCTTTTCAAACTTGCATAGCAGGTAATAAATTCAAAATATAATCTCTAAAAAGCATGTTGGCAAGTGATGGCTATGAGTGAACTAAAGATGAGGCATAAAGATGAGACTTCTGAGACGTGTTCCTTGGCTGTAGAGAACAGCCTCTTGGAAGGAAATGCACAAGAGCTGTTGGGTCTGTGGTGTTTTTAACAGTTTGCATTTGGTGTGTTGTGTCAGGGCTCAACATCTGGCTGAAATCCTCACATCCAGGGGCTTTCCTGCTGAGTGCATTTCAGGTGAGTCTGCTCAGAACATCCCAGTCTCAGTGAAATTGTGTGTAAAGATGATGTAAAATAGGAAAATGAATCTTAAAGCTTAGTTTGTGTGGCCTCTGGTGTAATAACTAATTTTCTTAATCATTTAAGTCATCATTGGTCTCTAAGACTTTAATTCATTTTTACATTAACTAAGTTTTCTGCTTTCAAGTAATTTTGAGAGTCATTTCTGTCAATGTCTGATTGGCTTATTTGTGAAGAGAAAGTCTAGTGATGCTGCAGGTTGAAGCAGTGTTTCTTTGGGTTGCAGGTGTTGGATTTATATCTCTTATTTCAAGTGTCTTTATAAAAATCTGCAAGCTGGCACCTAATGTTTGTTAGAAACATAGAATATTTTTCTTTGACAGTGTTTTCCATGGTTTATATCCTTAAAATTTACATAGTGTCGGTGTTGTTCAGGTGGATTAAGTGCCCATGTAATCGTTTTCTCTTAGAAAGTCATTATTTGCTAGTTTTTTAATAGATTTCCTTATTTCCAAGTCTTTGTTCATCTCTTGTGTACTTAGAACTGTTTTTGGAGGAAGCTTCTCCCAGCCTTATTTCTGTTCTCACAGACAGTTGTACCAAGCAGTGTTTCCCAGAATTAGAGGGGCAGAAAGCTGAAGAGTGCAAACTGTTTCTCGTGTTTGTCTTTTCAGGCAGCATGAATCAAAGCCAGAGGCTTGATGCGATGGCAAAGCTAAAGCAGTTCCACTGCAGAGTTCTGATTTCCACAGACTTGGTGAGTTTGTATTTTACAGCGTGTGTGAATATTGTAGATAAATTTACTTCGGAGAATTACATCATAGAACCAGGGAATGGTTTGGGTTTGATAGGACCTCAAAGCCCGTCCAGTTTCACCCCTCCTGCCATGGGCAGGGACACCTCCCACTAGATCAGGGGCTCCAAGCCCTATCCAGCCTGGTGCTGAACCCCTCTAGCTGCTCACATTTAATACTGTGATCTGTCTGGAAGTCTGTTGTTGCTTGATGCCATCAACAACTCCAAGTTCCTCTACGAAGGGTTACTCCTTGGCGGTTTTATTCATTTAAATCTGTTGAGCATATCAGTTACCAAGCTCTTCTCTCTTCTCCAAGACGTCACGAGGGATCGATGCTGAGAAGGTGAATCTGGTTATCAACCTGGATGTACCTGTGGACTGGGAAACGTACATGCACCGTATTGGCAGAGCCGGGCGCTTTGGTAAGAACAGTTGTGAATTTCTTGAGCCTGTGCTGGCTCCGCTGGCCCTGGTGAGGTGACCGTATCCTGTTGTTTGCCCCAGGAACCTTGGGCTTGTCTGTGACGTACTGCTGCCGCGGGGAGGAGGAAAACATGATGATGAAAATTGCTCGGAAATGTAATCTTCAGCTTCTTCCTCTGCCGGGTACGTTCTGCTCTGTGAACACAGTTGGTTTGGGTTGGTTGCTCTCTGTTCAGAGCTCTGGAGGAGTCTGCAGGGAGCTGATGTGCCTCTTCCCTGCTGGTTTGGGTTTTTCATGCTCATTTCTGACGACTCCTTATGTAGCTGCCTCAGCTGTGTGAGTGAAGGAACAGGAACTTAGTGCAAGCCCTTGGTGCAAGACAGGGAGAGCAGCTCTGCATCCAGCTGTTGCTTTAGGGAATTCATAAGCAACTCTGACAGTTTTGGGCCCCTCACCACAAGAACGACATCAAGATGCTGGAGCACATGCAGAGAAGAGCAACAAAAGCAGGGAAGGTTTAGAGCACGAGACTTATGAGGAGCATCTGAGGAAGCTGGGGTTGTTTAGCCTGGAGAAAAGGAGGCTGAGGGGAGACCTCATCACTGTCTACAACTACCTGAAAGGAGATTTTTAGCAAGGTCTCTTTTCCCTGGTGGCCAATGACAGGACAAGGGGAAATGGCCTCAAAATGTGCCAGGGGAGATTTAGGCTGGATACGAGGAGGGATTTCTTTACTGAAGGTGTTGCCAAGCACTGGCAGAGGCTGCCTGGGGAAGTGGTTGATTCCCTGTCCCTGGAGGTTTTGTACTTTGGGGACGTGGTCTGGTGGGGTACTTAGCAGGGCTGTATCTTGGACTTGATTATCTTAAAGGCTTTTTCCAACTAAAACTATTCTGTGACAACGACCTGATTTCTAGGAATCTGTTGTTATGCTTTTCTCAGGCTGCAAGATGCAGTAGGAAAAAGAAGGAATAATTGAAGTCAGAAATGCTTGCTACTCCTGCTTTCCCAGGAGCTGTTTTGCAAAGGATGTTGAATTTGCTGCCTTGGCATGATTTCTAATTTTTATCTGGCTAAGTAGGATATGAAAAACAGGTGAGAAGTAGTGCTGCTTGTTGTGATCAACTTATTGGTGCCTTGCACGAAGAAAACATTCAGGCTATCTGAGCCCTTTCAAGAATTGAAGGGGTTGGTTTGTATCCTGAATGTAATATGTCTTGATGTCCTCCCTGTGGTTTTCTTTAGTAGAGGAGTGACCTTCACTGAGTGCTTGTTTCCCTTTTGTGCAGAGCCTATTCCTCCTGGAATGATGGATCAGTTTGGAGATGGGGTGGTAGAAGTCAAACCCGTTACACAGACGGACGCTTCAGTGAATTCTGACACTGCGTGTCTTGGACCGGAGCAGCCAGTACTGCAGCCTGTACTGCAGCCAGTCCAGAACAGTTTCTCAGAGGAACCTCAGCCTCTTTTTAATCTTCCAGATGACAATTCTTCCGTAGAAAGGCCAAAAAAAGCGCAGAAGCAAAAACAGATAAAGTCCACGAATTCTGTGAATACAGGAAAAAGCAGCAAAACCCCCCAAACTTCCAGTTGCCGCAAGGAACAGAAGAATAGAGTCAAACCCATTTCCAGAGTGGACGGACAACATAACACTCCACCTCCAGATGAGGAGGTCTTAAAGAACAATCTTCCCAAAATTCCATGCTTGTCTTCTTTCAAAAGCCATCAGAGCAAACCCTGGAACTTCTCAGACTTTGTTGAGGACTACGAATATTTCATTAAAGAAGGGTTGGAGAGAGAGGTTGAAATCTTAAGGAGCTATTCCGGCCCAGGAGGACAATGTGAGCTCCCCAGAAACAGTGGCGTGGAGCGGAAAGAGGCAGAATGTCATACAGAAGCAACAGCAAATGGTGTTTCTTCTGATGACAGCGATGGGTCGTGCAGCTCCAGGGCTTCCTCCAGTAATACGGAAAATAACTCAGAAGCATTTTCGGATACACAGGAGAGGGACAGTGTTGCCACAATGCATCAGGGTCATTCGACACCAGAGAAGCTTCAGGAGCCGTCCCGAGTCCCAAAGCAAAATCAAGCGAAAAAGAAAGCTCTGAAGCAAAATGCTAAACAAAAGAAAAGCCATCACCACCAAATCCCTACTCCTTCCCCAAGGAAGACTAGGGATGACTGCTCTGGCAGCCCTTGGGATGATGGTGTTCCATGGGAGAATTGGAGTTACAAAAACTACTGGAAATCCTATTACGAAGCATGGCAGAACTACTATGCTGCCGTGTCTCACTACAGGAAGGGTTTCAGGCCATGGAGCTGGGCGAATGCCTATCATGCCAACACCATCTACCTCCAGGAGCTGCTGAAAAGTGGGGATTGATGCCGTGGCAGAGCTGTTACGGACAGGCTGCTGGCTACCAGGAGTGGATCTTGTCTGTGTAAAGAAAACTGCTGCTCTGCAAGCACCTGGGCAATTGCAGATGTATGAGAGTCAAGAAAAATGTCTTTTTTGATAGGCAGGCTGTGCCTGGGGAAAGGTTTTCCATGCATTCCGGTGACGGTGTTACGAGTTTTTAATAAAAGGAAATGAAAGGCAGCTGGATGTTCACTTGCGATCTTTACAGCCCAAAGTAAGTCAAGGAAAAACCTCTTACATGTAAGAAATCTCAATAAGGAGAAAACACAGACCAACCCCAGTTTTATTTGCTTGACCTGCATCTTCCAGATGACCTTTGAGTGAAGATGAATTCACCGTGAGACTGTAGCCTGGTTAGAGCTGGAGATCATTCCGTTTTCCATAATTCTCTTATTAAACACAAGGTACAGATCATTTACTAGTTAAAGTGGTGGAGGGAAACCTGCATCTCATTGCTAATTTTAATCTCCTTAATTAACATTGTATAAATAACATTTCTATAGCTGGGTGCAGGGCAAGCTGTGCAGTAGAGGATGGCTTAATTATGGAGAAAAAAAATGCAGCAGTCATAATTGCTCTGTCCCTTTGGGTGCAGCAGTGTCAGACTCGAAACACTTACAGGAAAGGTTTAATTAGAAATTAAATTACCTGTTAATGCTAAAACTAATTGCTAGTTCCTATTTGGGTTGCACTGTCGTGTATGTAGCTGTCTTGAAGCAGGAGGAGGGAGTTCTGGCTGGCTCAGGGTATTGGCCTGAGGTTGGTTCCGCACGGATTTTTATCTTCATCCTGTAGTTTTAGTGTTTGGGGTCACAGAGACAGATTCCTTCAACTGATTCCTTGGGTTGCTTGGAGGTCACCAGAGCGGTTCCAGTCTGTGTCAGGCTGGAATTTCCTCAGTAAAATTACTCTCCTGCCTGAACTGTACTTCTAAAGAGCACCACTTCAGCCTGACAAAACAGATTCCTCCTGGGATGCTTGATTACTCCCCTTCAGCAACTTCCAAATTGATTTTGAGAACTACACTTTGTGCTGTGTCTGAAGTGTGTATCCTGGAATTCAGACTGTCTCTCAGGAGAAGTGAGAGATGGCTGCAGTCCCTAAGAGGCATGATAATGCAGCCTGGATTGGGGGCGAGGATGCCGTCCTGGCTGGGCTGTGGGGTTTGCCTGTCACTGGGGCGATGATGGCCCCTTGCAAGGGTCAGGCTCTTCTGCAGGAGAGAAGAGGGCTGAGAGCTCTTCTTTTTGCCTTCTCTCAGCAGTTGTCAGAGGCCACTGGATGAGTAATTTTAATTTCTGTTTAAAGGCTTCTGAAAATGTGAAATAGTGCTCCTCAGTGGCACTTTGTGGTGTGGTTAATATCACATCAGCTCTACCCGTTTTGTAGTTGAAACGAGCTGACCTTGCTTGCCGTGTGGAATGCAAGACTGGCCTGAACCGAGTTGCCTTTTAAGAGAGGCATAAGATGTGCTCTTAATTTAAATACAGTAATTCTCTCCTTATTTCTTTTTGTGCCTTTTTACCTGCTTTGCTCCCTCTGTGTCACAACAAATGACCCCAGAGAGGGGTTCTCAGGTTTTGTCAGGAGTTTGGAATGGCCAAGACAACCTGACTTTGTTTCCAAGAATAATTTTGTTGTGACTCTTAACTTCGAAAGGGAGGTTGCTGTGGGAGATGGATGTAGGTATCTGTGTGATTGTTCTCCTGTCATCTCTTGCTGTTTTCATTGGTTGATGCTTAAGTAAGAGTTATGAGCATTTAACTGTGCCTTGAATGGCTTAGGCCAACACCCAAAGCTCTCAGAAAGAACCTCCCAGGACTTGAGGAAGAAATTCTTCATGCTGAGGGTGGGGAGGCCCTGGCCCAGGCTGCCCAAAGCAGGGGTGGCTGCCCCATCCCTGGAGGGGTTCAAGGCCAGGTTGGATGGGGCTTGGAGCCCCTGATCCAGTGGGAAGTGTCCCTGCCCAGGGCAGGGGTGGAACTGGATGGTCTGTAAGGTCTTTTCAAACCCAAACGATTCCGTGATTCTGTGACTTGTTTTAGAAGAAATCTACAGCATCTTGGGTTTTTTTGTGGCACATACTCTGTTTAATCCAGATTGGATACATCAGGTACAGCAGTGGCACAAGACTCAATACTGTAAATGATATACAAGCTTCAACATATGCACTACAATTCCAAAAGAAGACAACAGGAAACTTGGTTCTTCTAGAAAGTTGTTCTCAAATGAAGCTACCTGCAGTTGTATACAGTACAGTTTGTATCTGTCCCTTGATGTTCGTAAGCAAAGCCCATTTATAGTACGAAAATAGAAAATAATAAGGTCAAGAGCTTCTCATAACATAAAACTCCTAAAGAAAACACCATTGCATTGGAATGCCTCACTGATTTATCAAAAATAGACCATCACACGTGTTTTGTAAGATACTTCATTGGTCCGAGGAGCTGGGGGGGAGCTCCCAGTCAGAGTCGCAACGGAATGGAGAAGAGCATTGGGAACGGTGGGTAAGGTCTCACCTGGGCAGCTGTGTGAGCGCTGCAAGTAGCACTAGATTAAACTGGAATGGAAAGGAACACGTGCACATGTATACACACGGAGTAACAGACTATTGACTGCCAGCAGAACTTGGGAAGGGATTTTCACAAGCTCTTTGTCACCTGGTCTTTTGATTGATCCACCTGAAGGTTTTTGCGTTCTGAACGCGAGTTCCTGGTTCACTTGCTTGTCTCGAGTCCTCTGTTTTGTAGGTGTTCGTGAACTGAGCTTTGCTTATGAGAAGAGGAGGTATTAACCTCTACGCAGCTTGTGTAATTGGCAAAGAGAGGTGAAATGACTTCTTTGAGGTCACTTAGTGGTTCATCAAGACGATCAGGAGTAGAACACAGGTTCCTTATGAAGAGCGTTTATAGCATTGTTAAAGGTGAAGCCTAATAACCTGATTCTGAAGTTGTGTATCTAGTGCAGTTCCTTAAAGAGTGGGTGGAAAATAAGTGATTTAAGAAAAAAATCAATTAAGCTATAGGCGATTGGTAAATTCTGAGGAAAAAGTAACCTAACTTTAAAAGCGGAATAAAGTCTTCAGTTCAAAGCTGCTGCCATTCACCAGCCACTCGTGGATGCTGACCTTGTAACTTTGCCATCATCCGACAGGGAAAAGACATGACAGGCTCCAAGGGATGTTTGCAACCCAAAAATTAAATGATTTTTAGTATAGTGAGTTTTCTTTATAATACATGTAAGATACAACTTTTTTATAACCTCTGTCCTTAGAAAGAGCAAAATATTCAAAGAATCATTGCTTTCTTCAGCTGGAAGGAATCTGGTTTCCGTGCGCTGCCCCTCAAGCTGTCTAAACTAGAAAGATGCTCTGCTGGTGGGTTACTGACTGCTGAAATTAAACAAGTAGCATTGGTTCAAATTCAGTATTTCTGGCTGCTGTAAGAAGGCTCCTGAATTGCCTATTAATTTAATTGCACACTAAGGCCCGTGTGTGTTATCTCATTTTCTTTTTCCCCAGTTCGCTTTTAACAATAATAATTGCTTAACGGACAAAGAATTGTCCCTGGGATAAGGGTTTGCTGTGGAAGGTTTGCTGTTCCTCTTTTGTTTGTAGGCAGCTGCTTGAAACGTGGAAAGGAGAGTGATTGAACATGGTGCGAGGGGGAGAATAGCAGCAAGGGAGGGGGGAAAAAGAGAATTATGACTGAATGCAGGGGAAAAACCCTTGACAGTGAGATTTAAGAGTCTGGAATTGGCTCTCCAGGGAGTCCTTTCCTTGGAGACGTTAAAGTGTCGTCTGGAGAAAGCAATGCACTCGATTGCAGTGAAGGGTCTTGTGCCAGTAGAGGACAGATTACTTCTTTTAATGCTTTAATTTTTAGGTACCGAGGTGTTCTCTCTGTTCTGAAGAGTTTGAAGGAAAAGAAAGGTGGATTTCAGAAAGAATAGAAGCAATCAAAGCCTAGATGTGAAAAGTATTTCTTATCTTTCTTTGCCAATGGCGTGTGATATCTCCTTTGAGCAGCCCAGGGCCAGGTGAGCAGAGAGTGAATCTGTGAATAGAATACACTGGAAAGCTGTGAAAATAAATGTCCCTCAGAAAAGGCTTTGGAAAGGAAACAAAACACTTGGAAAAAAGGTGTTGCTCCTTTGATATTTTAAATATTGCTTTATGAAAGGCTGAAAAAAGAATCCCCTTCCACTTGCTTTTGGTACAAACCAACCTTTTTTTATCTTTTTTAAAAGGAACTTTTCTAAAACTATAAAAACTCCAAAGGAATTTAAGCGAGGGAGAAGGCTTTTGGATTGAACTGCCAACAGCTGTTGCCACCACCTGCCTTTCAGGAAGGCATCGAGGCTAGGACCTACCTATGCTAGTGGATGCTTCTCGTGGGGGCAGCCCACACCCTTCGCTGTGCATTGGGAATGACCAGGACTGCAGGGATCTGTGCTGGTTTTTGGGTCTCTACCTCTGCGTGTGGGGCCTTGGGTAAGGGAGTGGGGTGCTGGTAAGGCACTGGAGAGAGCAGTCCCAATCCTGTAGTGCAGGTTCTGGCCTGCGGATTTTCAGGATTGCCTCAGCCTTATCTCAGCAGTGGTTTACCAGTTGCTATTTAGAGATTATAAAGAGCCTAACAGTTTAGTAAAGCTAATTGTCTCCCTTCGTTACAGGAATCAATGGCTGTAGTGCAGTCCCCAAGCCCTGCTGTGCCAGTGCTGCCCCTGCTCCCCTGCGTTCCGTTTGAAGGATGTTCTCTCGTGCCCTAGCAACCACTGGTAGGATGGGGATGGGTTCTGGCTTTGCTGTTTCAGTGCTCTCACAGTGTCTGTGTGGGGCAATCCAGGCAGGTTTTGTCGTAGCTTATTTTCAGGTGCTTTCAGAAGCATTGCTCACTATTTCAGCTCTGTCTCTAAAGGGAGCCAGTGCCTCTGTTAAAAATACTTCTAGCCCTGTTCCTCTAGGCTCAGGTTTCCTGAGTTTTGTCTGTCTTTACCCTCTGGAAGGCTGTGCTGAGGTACTGACTGGACAGGTAATGGTAGAAGAAGCAAGCCATGTATTTTTGAGCAAAGATAATAATTCTTCCACAGAAGAGAACAATGGCCATGGCTGCCTTGACTATCTGAGCCCAAAGCAGCCAACCAGAGACCCCATGGACTGGCTTTTTCCTTTACTTCCCACCCTCCCCCCCTTTAAAAATGTTGATTATTTGTTGTTTTTTCAAAAAGTGTTTTGGTCGATAGCGATTAAACGCACCCACAGTGCTTTAGACAAGGGCTGCCATGGTTGCTATTTACAGATGAAGAAGTGGGTGCGGAGAGATGAAGTGGCTTGTTCACCACTCCCTGGTAAAACAGGAATAAGAAAGGCAGCACTGAGAATCCATGGTGAGTCCCTGACTCTTGGTAATCGCTTGCTGGAAGGAACATTTGCACCTCCTCAGCACAGCTGCCTCCAACCCTCTTTCTATGATTCTATGTTTCTGTGCTGGGTGGTGAGTAGTGGATCTACAAGGGTGAGGGGGGTCGGATGGGGAGCAGATGGTGACAAATAATGAAAAGATTAAATTAAAACAAGAAGCAAAACCTGATAATGGTAAGATTAACTGCAGTGTAACCTCCTACAGGAAGCAGCAAAGGCTTTAATAATTGAAACCAGGACTAAGCGTAGTTTTGGGTAACATATTACAGCACTGGAATAAATGACTGGAAGCCGGTGCAGCTGCTGAAGGCTTAGCCAGAGCCCTAATATTCCTAGGATGTCTCTATGGAGGGTATTGAGTTCATGCGTCAGCCGCTGAGCCTGCTCTGGGGGCTAATAGGAGTGCTAACGAAGCAGATTGCGAGCTCGTATGTGTAAGTCAGCATGTAGGTCTGTTATCTATCGATACGTGTATGTGTGTCTATATGCGTATGTGTGTATAAATACTACATCAGGACAGACCTTAAAGAGTCATCCCTTGGCTGAATCAGCCTCAAACATGCTCTGAGTAGTTCTTTTAGTGCCAGTGTTGCTACGATCACTGCTCAGAAACAGGACGCTTGAAATGTTTCCTAATTATCTACAAGCTGTTGGGGCTGGGCACATTGGGGCTGGATGCGTCGCCACTTGTGGGCAGAGCCTTGGGGAGATGCTTGGGCCTGATCACAGGAATGAGCCAAATGGTGTGCGACAACGGAAGAGGTGGGAGATGCTGTTCCTCGCTCTCCCCTTAGGGGATCCCACTCTTAATGAGAAAGACTTGAGAAAGGCAGAACGGAAGAAAAAAGTTAAGGGGGGAAAAAAAATCAGTTACGCTTCAGGACGGTGTGCTTCCTTACAGTAACTCATTCCTAAAGCAATCTCAGAGAGGGGCTGGCTCTGGCAGGTCTTTGTTAGTGGGGTTAGCTTCTCACAGTGTTACCGTGGGCTTTGGTTGTCTACAAGGGCCTGACTTCTCCCAGACTAAGAGTAGAACTGCGGAAGGAAAATGCTGCCTGTCCCATGCTTCATCAAATGGACTCGATGGTCTCGCAGGTCTTTTCCAACCAAATGATTCTATGAAATACTTTCCAAGCTCCAGAACTGCTTGCCCGTCTCAGGTAGACGCAAGCTGCGGATCTTGTGCTGATCAGAGCAGAGCTCAGCCTGCTAACCTAGCCTACCCCCACAATTAGTGCAACCCAGAAGCCATTCATGAGACAACTGTAGCCCTAGGACTGCGAAAAAGCCAAATACCTCTCTGTCCATGCAAGATATTTGGCTTAGGGGTTAATTATAATCAAGTATAGATCCAGACATTATTTGGCTACTATTTACATTGGGTTGTATGTCCAGTGCTAGCAAAGAAACTGATACAGAAAAACCAAACTGAAAAAGCCTGGGCAGGCGTTACAGAAACCTCTGTCAGACCGATGGATGCTTGATACGCTTGAGTTCAGTGCTTTCTCACTCTTTGCCGTTTGTGTTCAGTGTTAAAAAAGAATCCTACCTTGTGTTTTTCCTTTTTAAAAATACAGAACTGGTATTCTAGTTGCACTCTTACAAGTGATAACAAAAATAGAAAGCAGATGCCCCTTTGGGACTAAAACTCTACTAAAGCCTGTCTTTTTTTTTTTTTTTCTTTTTTTCTCCACAAATATGTTTTCACAGACAATAATTAGCAGACAAACACACTGTTTGCAATTGCACTGTATTGACTTCAAAGGCGGATACAAAATTGGCTAAATAAAGGATGCCACCCAGGGTGGAGGAGTCATGTGTGTGTGTGTGGGTGCAGAGGACACTCTCTCGTGTTTCCCCAATGGTGGGAGTGCACTCTGCTCTTTGTCACCCACTGTGGCTCTGAGAGGTCTCTGCACACCCGCACACACACACAGAGCAGGGTGGGGATAGATCTCTGTGAGGGGTGGCTTCTTTGCCTAAATCTTTTCCTATAAAAGAAAAACAAAATGTGACATTTTGGTTGGTTTTTAAGGTTCTGCTCCATGAAGAAAAAAAAAAAATTCATAAAATCCATTGTTTTTCACCTTTTTCAGTCATTTCCTCATGAATAAATATTATCCATTAAAAACCTTTAAAAAGGTGCTGCGATACACAGTGTTATATTTCCATTTGCTTTATTGACTCTCCTTTTACCACGATGAAGCTTTCTCTCCAGCCTCTGCAGGTGGTTTTTGCCCTGTACCATGGCACAACACGCTCTCCGGGCAGGCTTTTCCTTTAACCGGCCTCTTCCTCCCTCTCCTAACCCTTCCTCAGTCCACAGCATGAACGCCAGTCTGAAGAAAGCTGCCTCGTTAGGGTCTCCGGTGCTAATTCGATGACAAAATGTCAGGTTGGTCCATCCAGGCACAATTTGCAGCAAGAAAGGAACGTGGAGGTGTGGAGGGAGAGGGGGCACCGGTCTTTCCAGCCTCCTTCTGTGCATGAGACGTCTTACAAGGCAGAGACCTTGACGATGTTGCTCGTGGTGGTGGTGGGAATGTTCGTGGAGTGGCTGGGGCTGCTGGGCGGAGGCCGGCTCTCGCCTTCTGGCGTGAGGGCCGGCGGCGTGGGGATGCTGATGATGGCTGTCGTTATCTGGGCAGCTTTGCAGTTCGGTCTCAGCCCATCATCTGACTTCATGTTGAGACTGGAACGACTAGAAAACAAATTCAGTGTTTGGAGGTTTCTCAAAGCAGACAGTGGAAAGGAGGATGGGCAGGGCAGTTGGTCTGATTCAGCATCTTATTCCTCTGAACTCGGCACCAGAACATTCAGAAGGCTCCACTTTTAGCCCACAGGTAAAATCATGGAGTGCGTTGGGTTGGAAGGGACACATCCAGTCCCACCCTTGCCCTGGGCACCTCCTACTGGATCAGGGGCTCCAAGCCCCATCCAACCTGCCCTTGAACCCCTCCAGGGATGGGGCAGCCACCCCTACTCTGGGCAGCCTGGGCCAGGGCCTCCTCACCCTCCCAGGAGAACATTTCTCCCTAAAATCTCATATCAATCTCCCCTCTTGCAGCTGAAAACTCTCCCCTCATCCTCTCCCTGCTCTCCCTGATCAAGAGCCCTATCTCAGCTTTCCTGGAGCCCCTTTCAGCCCTGGGAGCTGCTTTAAAGTCTCCCTGGAGCCTTCTCTTCTCCAGGCTGAACAAGCAGTTCCTGCAAGGTATTGGTTATTTCTACCCCGATAACACTAAGCCTTTTCAATACTCCCTCCGGTTAGGATACAGCTTTTCAGAGGGCAGATCGTTGCAGGTTTCTGTTTCATTGTTGCATAATTTTAGTTTAATTAAATAAGAAGGTATTAAATATCCTGTACCACATACTGCATTCGTTCAGGGCACAGGTAATTCTGAGAAAGATCTTTGTCCTTCCTTGTGTTTCAACTGCCTCTCTCAAATTCACTGTCCCTTGGTCTTTTCTATTTTTTTCGTCTGCAGTAGTTTGAAGGACCTGGCAGCTGGGAGCATTCTTATTAGATCTGCATCAATTGCATCCTATAATTAATTACAGAGAGAAAATGATAGGTTGATTTCTGTGCATCTGCACAGCCGCAGGAGCCTGCTATTACCAGCCTAACGTGTTCATTTTAAACACAATCCCTACCCTTTCAAAGTGTAAAGCTCCCAGTTGGAAAGCTAGTGCTGCTGTTGTCTCGGAGTGACTCACCGAGGGGATGAGGGGATGTTTCTGGATGCTCAAGCATCCCCAGAACATGGCAGAGGCCATTCTACCCCCGGGGGCCTCGGTCACAAGCTGAGAGCGGGGGTCTTAGGGACTTAGTGGTAACCAGTACGCCCAGATAGTTGGATTCCACACGCAAAACAACTTGAAGGCTTTTTTTTCTCTCTTAATTTTACACAGTTTGGTAAGCAAGTGAAATAGCAAAGTATTGACATTTAAAATATCACTGGCATCTGATTGAGCACCCACTGGAGGAGGCAGAACAGTTGCCAGTCCCCGCAATTACTGGTTCACGTGCTGCTTTAAACTGTTGTCGTCTTGAAACCGCAATAGTTTCACTTGCTTTGTGCTCATCGTTCATAATTCATTCTCTGAAATACCCTCCTCCCTCCCCCCTGGCACAGAGGAATCGCTTGCTGCCCCGAAGGCAGCTTTTGTTTCAGTTCCCAGATCCCTTTGGTAGGAGTGGGAAGGTGAAGAAGGGCAGGTTCAAACCCAGCACAAGTAGTTTAATGGGCTGAGGGGGTTTAGAAAGTGATTTAATATTTGCAAGAAAGGTATGGTGAAGGAATGATTTTTTCATTGTATGAATGTTGAAATGTTTTCTGTTGAGGTGCTTCTTCACCTGTGTCACTGGTGGCTTTTTAGGTGAAACCTACTCCGACATCATTGTGAAATCCCTCCTGATTTGTTTCCCAGTGATGCTGGGTGCTTGCAGTTTCAGTTTAGACTTTCGGACAATGGAAATCAGTGAAGTGATGGACCCTGTCCATGTGTCCCGCTCTCTGACAGCCTTTGCTGACGGACACGTATGACCTGATCTCTTTGGCTCCTTCCAGTACAGGCTTCTGGAAGCACTGGGCTAGCTGGGAGGAGGGCTGGGCCGAGGTCCTGTGCCAGCTTTGATGAGTGGCTTACAGCTGGTGACTTTGACCTGGTTCTTCCCCCGGAGCCACTAAAAGCCACTTGCCTTGGGTTGTCATTAGAAGGAGGAAAAGCAAGCTGCTCCCAGCACTAGACCCCTCTCCCTGGCTGGAGAGGACAGGCCTGCGAGAGCATCCAGCTTGGATAATGCCCCTCAGGGGTTCGCATGCAGTAGTTAGCAGCAAGAGCCTACTTACTGTACCTTGTTGTAAGTGAGGGCTGCTCGCTGCACTGGATGTGGATGGTGCTGAGCTCCTGCATGCTTCGCAGGCGAGTGGCTGGCACGCTGGAGTTGGGAAGGTGCGTGGTCTTCTTGTTCCGACGAGAACAGCAGGAGGTGGTCAGTCCGTGGTGGCTTGATAAGGAGGGGCTCCGAGAAGAAGGGTAGTTCTGCATCGAGCTCTCCATGCAGTTCTGCTCGAACAGTTGCTCGTCTATGAACTCGTGGTTCTGGCAGGGGAAAAAGCAGGTCTGTTACTCTCTGGTGGCACCAACAGCCTTTCCCAAGCAGCTTCTTTTCAGTGGCACCTTTGGCTGGGTTGGCAGGGTGTCACCCCCTTGTCTGTGTAAAATGTTCTCACTCTGTGCCTGAAACTATTTGCACCAGGCGGATCTTATAAAGAACTGACTCTGCCCTTCCATTTACTGCAGCCTAGAGAACATTCTGTCCTCCTGTATCGGGTGGGGAATAAGAGAAGCTGTTGCAGCGACAGAAGCGTGACGGTTCTGCCAGCGCTGCCTCGCTTAGGTACTCTGAGGGGGGAAATATATTGTGTCAGAATTCCCTTCCATTTTTGTGTTTGGGCTCCAAAAATGGATTAAAAAGTCTGCAATGGCACATGGTTATGAAACCCCAGAGGAGATTGAGTCTCCTTTTGCCTTGTGCCTGGGGACGGGATGGCATTATTGCCTTTGGATCTTTACATCCAGCTGAACTGCAGGATGTGTTGGCTGTTGGGTTTGAAGCCCACCTGCAGTTCGCAGGGTGCTCTGAACTGAGCAGGAGTAAACACGGAGGGTGAGAGTGGGCAGTGTGTGGGGAAGGGAATGCAGAAAGCTGAATCTGGGGAGAGCTTTTTGCACTAAGGAGCAAGAAGTCCTGAAAGAAAGAACTCTGATGTGTGTATACCAACACCCACGTAGTTCTAGGGAACAGCTTTATCCAATCCCTGTCAGCATCGGAAAGGATGGGAAACAAAAGCAGCCATGGTGAAGGCAGCCATCGGCTTTCATGGGAACGACTGACAACTCTCACAGGAAAGAAGAGCAGAGAGCCACGTGCACAAACTGCCACGGACAAGACCAGCAACGAGGAAGGAAGCAAACACTCGGCAGACACGCCACAGAGATCACAGAGAGAACAGATTGAATTAAAAAGGAAATACCTTGATGGTGGAAGTTCGTACAGATAACAGGGGATCATCCACAAGATAGGACAATCCCTACGGGACAACATGCCAACAAAAGATAAAAACACAATTGATTGTCCATTCCGGCATTCAGTTCAGTCCCAGCATTGCATCTGTTGGCTCAGCATTCCGGCGGGCTGGCTCGAGTTTGAATGGGCAACCAGGCCTTCTCCTTGCCAAACCTTGCCAGAAGCAGCCTCCTTTGTTCCTTCCTTCTCATGCTCCAGCTTTTGAATGTTTAGTTCTTGGGAATAGAACTGCTAGCAGCTTTGTTGCTTTGGTCGTTTGAGAATGGAAGGCAAAGGAAAACAAAGTTTTGGCTGCCGATTCACAAGTAATGACTTGGAATTGTATCGCTAGCGAGTCCCCAGTGGATTTGATCAGCGAAGCACAGGAGAGAGGTGTGGGTTGAAGGGCTGGATTAGATGCATGTGGCGTTTGGACAAAACATGGCATGTGAATGTCCCTACTCAGTCTGGGAGTAGGGACGACTGGGGAAAAGCCATCCTTTTGTTTGAACAAACTCCGTCTGCTGTGTCAAAATGACAAAGTGACCTCTTGTTAGGGCAGCTACAAGTGATGCAGGGTCACTTTGTCATCTGGCACTCGGGGTTTGCGAGCCATTCACAGCCGCTCTGCGTTGAGGCCGCGTGCTGGCAATGACAGTGTAGAGCGTGACAATAAATCATGGACTTTTCCAATCCTCCTGCCCAGCGTAAGGGAAGGTGAATTGCCCATTGAAACAAGTTCGCAGCCATGGTACATTCCTCATTCCATTCCTGCAACTTGGCCACAAAATGACTCTTCAGTGTTTAAAATTTCTTTTACTGCCATTTAAATTTTGGAGAGGAAAATTATTGTACAGAATGTAAATAAATTGTGTGAACTGTAGGATTTCCACACAAGCCGATTGAACTAGTTAGTCTGATAATTTCAGACCAGCATCCAGACTTGCTACGTGGTTTGATGCACCCCGTGGTAAATAACTGGCTGAAAAACGTGGGGGAGAAACGCATTAAATATTGTGCAGATTCTCCCTCTAGGTTTTAATCAAAATATCGCTGCTCTTGCCATTCTTTGCTGAAAAGAGCAACGTTTGGAACATTTTCAACCCCCGAGATGCTCTGAGTAGGCTTGCGTGCTGGAGGCAGTCAGGCTGTGGGGTAGGCTGACACCTCCATACGCTGGGATATGCCTTGGCCGTGTTTTTTCCAGCTCCCTACCCAGCCTGCTAGCGACAGAGGGACTCGTGCGGCTCCCAGAGATATCCGTCTGCCCCGTGCAGAGGCCAGGATTTCTGTGAGCCTCCACAAAGTCAGGGCTTCACCCTGGAGACAGAGTTGTCATTTTTTGTTTGCTTCAGCCAGTTGGTTAAAGTTTTCGAATGTAGGTGTCGTTGTGAAATCCAGGTCTGAGCAGGGAAGGCTGTAAGCACAAAGTTCTCCACTAAAGAGTCAGATTGTGAAATATCTGCTTGTTGTGTAACATCCAAAATTGCTAGAAATAAAGGCAGGATGAGTCTTATAAATAATTTCAGTGGATACAAGGAGACTCAGTTCCCTGTCCTCAGAACGAGGACCTTTAGCTTGTTGTGACAAACCAGCTGTACTCAGCAGGTCACTGTAATTAACCATCCTCTTCTTTCAGCGTATTGCTGGAGCCTAAGTGGGGTTATTCCAACACAAGCCAAACTATGGGAGTGAAGGTGATTTATCTAAAAGAAAGCTCTCGCAAGTCAGAAATCAAAAGTACATTTGATGATGGATGTAGGTAGAAAAGGGCATGAATATTTTAAGCGTTAACCTCTCTCCATTCTTTCTAGAGTGAATCATGGCACATATAACATGTTCCTTTACTGCAGAACCTTTTATATATACCTGAGGGTGAAAAGCATGTATCAAATAAATATCTGAAGGGTTCCAAGAGACTTCTGCCTACAGGGTCACTTAATGAAAAACACAATTCTTGCTCCAGCACCTTTCATGACACAGTCAGGAGAGTCATGTTCTAGAAAGTGCTTGCCTGGCTGTGAGATAAATTAACTGCTCTTGCAACGCAGACTGTCTTGAGAAAAGGTCTGTGCAACCTTTAAACCCATTCAGAGACTTCATCTGCTGGATCACGGGCTAAAGGGTTATTTTTCCAGCCTGTTGGCACTGGTGACCAGGCTGTTGTTTGTGGTCACTGACAGCAGCTTCTTCCTCTTAAGGCAGCAGAACTGTTCTTTACTACTAATTAGCATGGGTGACGAGTATCTGTGATGTGTGACTGACAGCACAGGACAAATGCGGTTTAGTTCTCTTTCGGAAACTAAATTTAATGTCCACCTTGTTCATAGGACCCTCCTAACCCCATGCTGAGAAGCTATTTGTGTTCAATGGGACTCTACCAAGAGACCTGCCCTTGACCTCGCATTGCATGGATGACTATGGGTAACAGACAAACACATCTTTATCCCTTTGCACAGGTGCCTTGTTAAAGAAGACAATGAAATCAAAGCACATTTATCCCATTGCAGAATATTCCTGGGGGTGTGAGGGGAGGGTCTGAGGGTCCCTTCAGAGCATGCCGCCTGCACGGCTTGCGTGGAGCCTGGGCACGGGTACCAGCCCCAGCGAGATGGAAAAGGATTGTGGTGCTACTTACGGTTGTTTTTTCCAGACAGTGCAGCAGGTGGTGGTGTTGGCTTTCAATTAAGGAGGTGCCTTTAGTCATGTGCTGTTCGTCTTCAGTGGAGCCCTAAACAGCCAGAGACAGGGGGAAGAGAAACCAAAACCCAAACCAGATGTCGAACTATGAACACAAACAGAATGACCAGTAGCAGCTTTCACTGGGATAAAGGGAATTGCAGTGTTGGCACTCACAGGTTTTCCTCATCATTCTTAATGAGGTTACCTCACAAGCCCAGGTGAGGAGCATAACTTTGATTAAAACCTGAGGTGTTTTGCCGCCATTTTGTAGCTGTGGAGGAACCTCTGGAAATGCTGTTGGTGTCAATGCTCAGGAACCAGAAGGTAAAGTTAAAAAAATTATGTTGTTTTGTTTTTCTAAAAAAAAAAAAATGTATGGCCTGTTAAGCTTGTTGTGCCCTTTGAGAGCTGCTAGACCTGAACTCTGGTCTCTGTTAGGAAACACAACACAAGCCGTATGGCTCTCGCTGAGCTGAAAGCCTGGTTCTGCCTGACCTTTGGGGCTGCACAGAGCAGCTTGTTGGAGCTTCCATGGGCTGTTGTCAAAGCCTCCTGAGCCGTTTCCCAGAAAGGGTCATTGGGCATTGGAATAGGCTGCCCAGGGAGGTGGTTGATTCACTTTCCCTGGAGGTGTTTAAGGGACGGGTAGATGAGGTCCTGAGGGACATGATTTAATGTTTGATAGGAATGGTTGGACTTGATGATCCGATGGGTCTCTTCCAACCTGGTTGTTTTATGATTCTACGTGTCTGTGTGCCAGATCAGAAATGTGAACTGATGCTTTGTGTTTTGGGCTCTGTGGTGCTGTTTCTGGAGGCAGGGCTCCTGCCTGTGTCTCTCGTTTCCATGGGTGTGATCAAATGTTTTCCATGCTTTGTACCTGGAATGCATTACAAGGGAGAGGAGCTCAGAGTGGGCCCTGAGGACTGTTTGTGTGAGCTGGAGGTGTGTAACCCTTCCTCTGGCCAAGCTCCCGTTTAAAGGAAGGGAGGGGAGAAGAGGCAGGCACAACCTCTGTAGCAGTCAATGTCTACGAATTATCCTGTTCAGGTTAGGAGCTTGGGTTTGGTACACGGGAATGTTTATCTCGTGCAGAAAGCTCAGCGTCAAGCGTCTATCAAAGCAGTGATGGGGCAGCTTAGTTGATGTGAGTGTGGGGAGAGAGTCCAGTGCATAATGGTTTAGATTTCTGTGCTCTAAAAGATACTTGCATTCAAAATATAGCACGTCTCGCACCCTGGGATCTGATGATCAGATCTGCTGCAGAAATGGAAGGGAAAGAAGCAGCAGGGACTGTGCGGAGAGTTTTATTTGGGAGCCAAGATGATTTTTCTCACTGTATCTGTTCTTTGGTGGCAGATCTAAGATCTGGGTCGTTGAGGATATTCTTTTACTACCACTGCTTAAGCTTCTGCTCTTGGAACACAGTGTGATTTCATGACACATTAATCCGTGTGTGCCTTTGACAGCATTTTCAAAGACACTTACATGCATTAAAATGGCAATTAGGTGTTGTAAAAGGTTTCCTTATGCTCCATAAGTAAAGGATGCACAGTGTCTTCCGTAATGCCTAAATCTGAAAGCCAAAGCTTGATGTGCATGGCTCGAATCTCTGCTTAGATGTAAAACTGCAGCGTCTGACTGTTCTAGAGAGAAAAGGGGTGAGGTGGGAGGCCCAGCAGATGTGCCAAGACATTGTCTGTTGTCCTCAAGGGGGTCAAATTCAAGTCTGCTTCAAGCACTGCTTCTAGTACACCCGTGTGTGTTACTGGATGCTGTTTCCAAGATGGTTCTGTGTTCCTTAAGTGAAGGAATAACTCTTGTCTCTGATAGATGCCAAAACATCACTGAACCGGTACATTAAGAAAGCTGCCTCAGTGTACGCAGAATTAATAGATTCCTATGGGAGTGCCTCTTAGGCAGGTTATGGATGTTGTTGTTGCTCTTGTTTTGGAAGATGGAGTGTTCCCAGAAGTATTTTTAGATAGAAGTGTCCTAAAAAAATATCAGTTCCACTTCTCTTGTTAACAATCCTTCTGGTGAGCGAACATATCAAGCAGATCCTGCTTGTCCCCTGCTGAGATTACTGGCTCTGTTCGACTCTGTGTTGGAATATTTCCCATGGAGATCCTTGCAAGCCCTAAAGCAAATACAATGCTGCACTAAAACACTGGGGAGAGAGAGAAAGGAGATCAGAATAGAATCTGAAAGCGGAGATGGAGCTTCCGTGCCCCTGGCAGAAGAGCTAAGCCACTTGTTAAGTCTTGGCAACACAACCAAGTTTCCTTGTGCTTCCATCCCAAGGAAAGGATGGAAATGGACTGAGGGATGGTGGTGGCAAGGAGTGAAGCGTAGCATCAGTGAGTACGATTTGTACCTCATCTTTTGCTTTTCCTTCAGTCAGTTTGGTGTTTTCAGAGATGAAGAGTGTGCAAGCATGGAGTATGCCCTGCCGTGCAAATGAAGAGTGAGTTTTGTGGGAGCCGCTGCCCACAGGACAGCGAGAGCTCCAACCTCTCACAAACACCTCGTGTTTTGGTAGCACTGTTGAGGAATGTGTACCTATGGCAATAGCTACCTGCGTTGCTGCAGGCAAACACAATCTGTGTCCTCATTAGACGAGTCTGGCTGTAATAGGAAAGCTGTTGGGAGGAGGAGAGGAGATGGTTTGTTTTCTGAGCTGGGATGCCAGCTTTGCAAGGGTTTGATGCCAACTTCCATTCAGTTTCTTCTTGGAAGATATTCACGGAGCTGCTGTTTGCTTGGGGGGAGGCTGAAATACGCTGTAGTGTCAGTTCTGAAATCCAAAATGCTTTGACTTTATCTCTACCACTTAGTGCTTCAACACACAGAGTTGGCCCCTGGTGAACTGAGAAGTGGGTTCAGTGATCGGACTGTCCCTTCTCGTGACAACGGCTGTAACGCTTATCTATGGCTAAGCAGCTTCTGCTTGTGAAAAGGCACAAAACCTCCCAACCTGTGGTTTCTGGGATATACACCCTGCAGCGTTTTAGCTAAAAGGGAGTTTCAGCGAGCTGTACAAAGAGATTAACACTAAGAGGATCTGCTGGCTGCTGCTATGGGAAGAAGCTCGCCATCCCCTGAGCACTTCTGACATAAACCCCACTAAAAACCTCTAAATGAGAGGAAAATGGTCTTAGCCCTTAGTGACTAGATGGGAAATGCAAAATGCCTCAAATCCGCCTGTTTCTGAAGCGAGAGCCTGTAGACTTGCTGGAGGTGGAACTGTTTCCCGCTGCTGGCCTTGGATGAATCCTTTTCCTTGCTTTTTCTTTACCCTGACGTGAGGCTACAGGCTGTGCTGTTCCCTTGAAAGCTGGTTGCAGCGTATTCCTTCTGGTGCTGGTGAAAGGACACTGTGCACGTGTTCCAGAATCTTCAGCAGTCCTTATCTCCCCATCCATTAGTTCGACTGCAGAGCCACAGCCAGGATACCTTCTGGGGTGGTTGGTTTCCCTGGCTAACCACTCCTGGTGTGAGGCTGCTGGGCACCTTGAAGCCATTGTACATTCATCTTGGTGCTGTGCGGCTGCTGATGGTGAAAGGGATGATGCCTCATCCTGGCATCATTTTCTTACAAGGTTTTAAAACAAATGTTCACAATCCTTGGTGCTTTTCAAGGTGGATCTGTGGGGGAGTCACGTTAGCATTTAGAGCTATCGACCCACCAGAGAGCAAGTTGCACTCAGGAGGTGCTACCATGTAAGTAAACTTGGTTATTAATGGGTAAAAAAAGTCCTCTAGAACCTCTCTAGAATGTTTTTGTTTTCCTCCTTGTGTCTACAGTAGCTTTGTAGCCAACAAAATGACCCTTATTCCAGCTATTTTTGGGCAGGTGCCAGGAAACAAGCCTGTTCAGTCAAATATTTCCCTCCACCTCCTGCTTTTTGGATGTGAGTGCTGATGCGTCAGCTGCTCTTCCGTGAGTGCTTTTGGCAGGGAGGTTTGGTAGAGAGGAGCGAGGAGAGTCATGTTGGGATTGCAGGCTGGAAGATCAAGTGTAGACTGAATGTCCCTCCTGAGCTCTTCCTGCACTTCTAAAGATGAGATAGCTAAGGCTCAGAAGCAAGTTTTAAATTTGCAGTTGAAATTTTGCATGTTCCTGGGTAATGAGGTAGCAGGATCTCAGCTGAGCTGAATCACAGTCCTGAGCCTTTCCTTGATGGGGATGAGGCTCTGGACTAGGGGCAACCGGTCCTCTCTACCTCTCATGTTCTTGACCAAGAAACTTTTCCATGGAGCTCAACAGAACATATAGCTCAAGAAACAGCTTTTCTGAGCATCCCTGACATTCGCAGAGCAGGAGACAACATTGTATGTGTAGTCAGAACGATCAGACTTGTTTTGGAGGGGAGAACAGACACTGATCCAGATACTTCCCTTCCAAGTCTGTACGGTATCTGGAGTGCTTCTTGTAGATTTAGTTTAGAACCTGTTCCGCTGTGAAGGACTGAGTTCATTTACCTTGGTCTGCACTGAACACCATCCTACGTGCGCTATAAGGTGCTGCACGATTTCCCTCTGTGTGCTGTACCCGCTGAGCTGAAGTGGGAGTGGGTTCGGGTCCTGGTGAGCAGCCTTCACCATGAGCTGAAAAGGTTTTTTTAGCTTTGATATTACAAACCCCAGGGAGAACAGCAGACATCTGAAGGATTAGGCCCTGGGTAAGGGTGCAGAACAAGTGATAGGCAGCTCCAGTGGCTCAGTTAAACATTCTCCATCTTGCTTTCTGCTCCTTGCACGTGTGGAAGGCTGATTTATGTGAAATGAAATCCATGAGATGTGCTAATACCTGTTCTGGCGTGGATTAGGCTTAGTGTAATAACCTCCCCTCATTTTCTCTGGTTCTTCTGAGCAGTCTGATGCACTGATAAACTTTTCCCGTGAGTAGCAGGTCTCCAGCGGCCTTGCTGCTAAAGGTGACCCCCAACCCAACTGCCTGGGACAGGAAAACGCTCCCCAGCTCCTGTCCTGTGGAGCAGCGTTTCCGTAGAGGGAGACTTGCAAGTAAGTAAATGTATATTGAAAAAGAGAGGATGTTTATAGCCTGGGCAGACCTCAGGGGGTATAAATCGGTCCAGCTCCATCACGCAGAGAACTGTGAGGGGACCAGGTCATTGCTGGGGACTCAGACTCTTTCCTAGCTCAAGGAGAAGCCCAAGGAAGCTTTTTCTTCCCATCCAGTCTTGCCACTGGTTGCAACTCTCCCCCCGGTACATGAGAACATAATTATATGTAATAGTGTTCCCTGTGTGGGATGCTGTGCTGGATAACAAGCAATTAGAGGGCGATGGAAAGAGAAGGGGATGAAGCCCAGGGAGAGGAGTAGGGTTAGGAAGCTGCTTGAATTCTCTGGAAGGAGGTGGTGTGTCTGTACTCACCGTCAGCTCAAGGGCTTCATTCAGGAGGCCGTTGCGCTTGCTGTGCAGGTAAGCGTTGGAGCTGCCCGTTTTGGCCACTCGAATCCTTGCAAGCCGGGCTTTCTGCAAAGGACACAAAAAAGATGATTATACTTTGGCACAACCAGAGATTACTCCTGTGCTGGCAATACCAGGAGGAAGGACATTTCAGGCTTTCCTTGCACCTGAAAAACCCTGGGGGGTGAAATAAAGTAATGCTTTTTAAACTAAGGAAGGGGAGATTTAGACTGGATGTAAGGAAGACATTTGTTACGGTGAGGATGAAGAGGCCCTGGCCCAGGTTGCCCAGAGAGGTCACGGCTGCCCCGTCCCTGGAGGGGTTCAAGGGCAGGTTGGATGGGGCTTGGAGCCCCTGATCCAGCAGGAGGCGTCCCTGCCCTTGGCAGGGGTGGTACTGTATGGACTTTGAGGTCCCTTCTGACCCAAACCATCCTGTCATTCTATGAATAAGCATCTCTTGACCAAGTGGCACAAGTTGCTCTTCTCATTTTAATTTACTCCTGACCTCCAGGTGGACAAGTTGAGTGATAAAAAGCATTCCAGAATAAACCAAACAAGAAAAACTAGGGTGCCCTTTCCCGGCTTGAGCACGTGGTTGTCAGTATTTTGGTTTTGCTTTTCAGTTGTTGCCTGATTTGCCTTTTTCTTTTCTACTGTTAATTTATGACTCAAACACCATTGAAAGTAAATACATGAAATAGCTGGGGCTATTAAAAAATAATTACATTGTGCTGTAGTTTAAAATGCTGCATAATCTTTTAAATAACAGGGAACTCGTGATTTTCCTCTCTAATTAGAGGTGCTAATGGGTAGACACTGTAGGAAGAGTAAAGCCAAGAGGCAAATATCTGCAGTGGGTCCAGAGCGTAATAATTCCAGGAGCTCTGTTACTGTGCACACACGAGTGCCTCTGACCCTTAAGATTTGAAAGGTTTGTTTAACCTTAAGAGCTCCTGCTTAAGCAGATGATTTCTTAGGCAAAGGCATGTTCAGGATACTCGTTTACAGCTTTAATTAGGTGACACAGACTGTGACTAGTCTGAAAAGTAGGTCTTCTTTTGACCCCCCCCAAAAATGGGGACATCCAAAATTGACTTTGTCTCCTATACCTCACCTAGATTCCATCGTCCCATTTTAACATTAAGACACCGAGTCAGTGCGAGAGTGAAGTCTCTGGAACTTGCTCTGTGCTGGGGCTGAGGTGTCTCAGGGCTTTCTGGCCTCCCTGGAAAGGGGGGGCTAGTTGTGTTGGCAAGACATAGCCTGAAATAGGCTCTTGAGTGTTTGGGAAGGCTTCGCCAAGCTTCTGTGCTGCTCCAGGCAGTCCTGAGTGTGTGAACTGGAACAGAACCCACAGAAACTGCTGCTGTTGAGGATGAGGTGGGGAGAGAACAGGGGTTAAGGGACTGAAGCATGTTCCATTTCCCAGTTACGTGGCATTGTCTTGCTCTTCCTGATAATTACACTTAAATTCCTTCAGTTTGCCTTTGTCTCTGATCCCTACGTTCTGCGATGATCTTATCCCTTCTCTAACTGGGGCTGGAGGTTGGATCCAGTGATCTGTACAGTGAGGATTGGATGGCAACCACAGAAGGCTTCAGTTTTGTTGTGTTTGACAAAATGTCAGCTCCTTTGCTGCAGGAATTACAGGAGTCCCTGGCTTCACCTCACCTGTAGCAGGGAAGGCTTCATCTTCACCTTTGGTACCATCAGTTGTTAAAGTGGATTCAGTCTTAGGCTCTTGTAATGAACATTATTCCCTTTGCCTCCAGGCCAGCTGGGGATCAAATATTAATAGCTGTACTCCACGTGAACTGGAGATTGCTCATTTCTGAGGTCTGTTCCCTTTTCTCCTTTGAAACAGGGCCACTAGCTATCTAAATAATTAAGGCCTGTAGCTTTTGTAGTTTAGAGCAGACATTGTTATTTTAAAAAATGTCAATGGGGCAGGACAGAAGTTAATCCTATCCTCCTTACACAAAAGGCTGTCTGGGATAGACACGTCACCCATCTCTGTGTCCCATTGTGATTAAATTCGGTGGATATCTTGATATCTCAGCTAGAGAAGTTAATTAGAATTGGTGCCTAAAATTGGTTTGGCCCTCCAGACAGTTTCCCACATCGGAGTGGGAAGGATTCTAAAAGCATAGTTCATATTTTTAGGTGAAAGTTTCTGAATGTGTTATTTGGAAAACATATCTATGGACTGACACGAACCTTATGTGGTATTTAGGTGTGTGTTGTGTGTTTTATGTAGGGCACAATCCTTTGATTGTGCCTGATGGTAACATTGGGTGTAAACACAGCAAAGCTCTCCCCTCTGGCCTTGAGTTGCACCAGGGCAGGTTCAGATTAGGCATTGGGAAGAATTCCTTCTCCAAAAGGGTTCTTGGGTGCTGATGGAGGCTGCCCAGTGAGGTGGCGGAGTCACCATCCCTGGAGGGATTTAAAAGACTGGCAGATGAAGTGCTCGGAGATCTTGTTCAGTAGTGGACAAGTACAGTTGGACTCAATGATTCAAAGGTCTTCTCCAGCCAAGTGACTGTGCCCTCCGCAGTGGAGGTTGCAGTGCAGAGCAGGTACACGCTGGCTGTTTCAGAGAAGTTGTGTGTTTTCTGTTGGAATACATCAATGTGGACCTGGCCGGGAGGCTTTGTCAGAGCAGGTGAGAAGTAAATTAGTGAGGCAGCAGCCTTGAGCGTGGGCACCATGCGAGTGTTGAAGCAGCAGTGTTTTGCAGGGATCCGTGCTCTGCACTGTCACACCTTTCACTGTCAGAAACTTAGAAAGTGAAGATGATGGGGCCTTCCGAACTCTGTCAACTTTTCACACGTGTGAGTGTGCTCGTCACCACTGTCCTGCAGAGCTCGGTGCTCCTGGTTGTGGAGGACCCTGGTTGTCTGGCCACCAACTGCCTTTGGAGTAGGGGGGAATTGATGGTCTTCTGCATCTTATCCCTCCAACGACTAAAGGTCGTTAGGGCCAGCCCTGAGCTCACTGTTTCTGAATAAAACCCCTGCACAGAGCATCTAAAAAAGGCAAAGAAAATGGCACACGGTGTCTGCATGTGGAGTGGAGAGAGGAGTTGCTAGGAAACCACAGGCTCTCAAAATGCACATGACCTAATCTGGGAGATAATTTATATGATGAAAATAATAATACTAATGACAGTCACTTGCAGGTTAGAATGATTAATTTGATTGTCTTGTAGCCTGTGTGTTTGAGAGCTGGATGGAAGGCAGCTCTCTAACTTCTCGCTTCTTGCTGCGCCTTAAGAAACTGGAGTCTCGGAAGAAGTAGGAAGAGCAGTGAAGCTCTGCACGTGCGGAGGGCTGAGGTGCAGTGGGGAGGATGATCTAAGTGGCTGTCAGCGTCCTGGGTATCTCCATTTCCAAAAGGGATGGATGAAGGAAGAATAGCCTGTCTTCATCTTTTAGCAGCTTTGGGGAAGTGCAAGGAGCAGGAGTTGCTGGCTAGGAAAAATGCTTACCAGATGGCAGGCCCAGGAAACAGCTCATTATTATTTATTAATGATTTCTATCTAGTTCTTATGGAGATGATGTTCACGCTTGATTCATGCGGTACAATAAACTATTAAGTTACAACCTACGGTATAATTTCGTATCTGCCAGGCATCTTCAGCTTCCCAGATCCTCTGTACGTGAGGAAATATGACTGGAGTACGTGTAGGCCCTTTGCCCACTCCTGCTCTCTCTGGACCAGAGCAGTTATTAGCGTTCTCCTTCAGAGAGTGGTTGAGGTTGGAGGGCACCTCCAGAGATGATCTGGTTGAGCCTCTGGTCGAGCAGGACTGCCTGAGCCTAGTTGCTCAGATCTCTGTCCAGGTGGCTTTGAATGTCCTCAGAGATGGAAACTCCACAGCCTCTCCGGGCAGCCTGTGCCAGCACTTGGTCACCCTCATGCTGAGAAAGTGTTTTCTGATCTCCTGTATTTGGCTTTGTGCCTGTCACCTCCTCATGAGAGATGCTCCAGTCCATATCCCATCCAACTGGATCTGCTTAAACCCCACTAAGAGCATCCCTGGCAGAAGATGCAGCTATGCTAAATAATTACCAGTGCTTCACGTGCTAATTCCTAAATAACTAGTAGTCTGAATATGAAGAGAGATGTTGATGAGTCCAGTTGTGCAGTGGGTGGTACCAGTGCTCTTTGAAAGCCGAATGAAGCTCTTTAAAGTAATCAGCTATCCTTCTGATCTGCCTTTTTTGCTTCATACAATGGTTTGGATTGGAAGGGACCTTAAAGATCACCTGTTTCCAAGGTAGAATACCACAGCCTTTCAGCAAGTGCTTGATTTTTCCTGCATTTATCTGTATCTGTCGCTAGGTTGAGCCTGGTCGTAACTTCTGTTATTTTAACCTTTTCCTCAAATAAGTATGTGCGTCTGGACTTCCCGACCTCTCAAATCTTTGTTCAATGTGGCTCGAAAGCTGTTTAAATATTCTGTCACTTTTGCATATTGTGGAGCTGCCTATGAAAATGAGATAATGTAGAACTCATTATATTCCTATAGAATTTGATAGAACCGCTTACAGTCAGACCTTGATCTTACTTTGGGCCTTTTCTTTACTTCCCAGAGATAAGATTCCCCTCCTCTCCTCTGTGCCTCCGCTTTTAATCCTACCTTACCCTCGGTGCTATTAAAGCAACGGAACATCATTTCAAATGCACTCTATTGTTTAATCTTTTCCAACACCAAAGAAGGTGATGTTCAATCTATTTATAGTGCAATACACAGAATAAGGGATTCGGTGGCTCTGGGCTTCTCCGCTACTTGTGGATCTCGTGGCTGATTGACCACTGAGCTTGGAAAGTGGTCCGAGACCTGCAGGACCCTCGGGAAGCCCTGGAGCACTGAGACCAGTCCCCTCCAATAACACAAACTTCTGCATCATTAGAATCATAGAATCATAGAACAACCAGGTTGGAAGAGACTCATCAGATCGTCGAGTCCAACCATTCCTATCAAACGTTAAACCATGTCCCTCAGGTTAACAGAGAGATTTCTCTTCTCCGTTGTTCTGAAACAAGTTTGTGTCTAACCTCAAGCAAGTCCTGGTGAGCATCTTTCTGCCTGTGATTTATCTGTCTCTGTTGCCTCAGCTCACTTCTATCATGTCTTTCACACAGCTCACACCCCTAATTAATAGCTATAAAGTATTCAGGGAATGGAGAAATTAACAGAATTTGATCTGGTGTCACATGCTGACTTATTAGACCTGATGTATGAGCACTAATTAATGGTGTGGGGGCCTGTGGTTCGCTATGGAAAATGAAGGCAATTGCTTCATGCAGGGCTGCTCTCACCTTCCTGGGAACGATGGGGAGAGCACGGTGGGGGAGATAGGGATGATGACCACAGAACCTTTACATGAAACTTGAGCAAACTAATCAAACTGGTAGAACTTGTTCCCTTCGTGCATGGGCTGAAACCTCAGGTGAGACGTGCTGGTGGGGCAGTGTTCCTGCTTGTGCTGGCAAACTCAGGTTGCTCGGAAGTCATCAGCTGACAGTGGAACGGCTGTGCGAGGCAATGAGCTTTCTTACTGATGCTGCTTCTGCTTGTTCCTCTGGCTCCCAGAAATCCCAGGAGCAAATCTCTTGCATTAGGCTTCTGGGTGGAAAGAATCCATCACAAACCCATCCCACGGTCCCGTTTGATAAGTGAAGACTCTTGGAATGTGTCTCAACTTGCATCCTTATGCTGACAGCCACAACACGTTGGCTGTGCGCCTTCATTTGGCAGATGCGGAGGAAAGAACCTGCCTGCTATGTGGTCCTGGGTGCTGGAGGCTCCTGCTTCAGCAGCAGAAATTGTGGCTCTGCACTGCTCTGGCCTTGGTACGTTCCAGCATCGCTGCAGTTCCCTGCTGGAATGGCTCCTCTTTCTCCTGGCTCGGTTGCTAACAAAGCGGATCCAAACCATTCCATATCTGTTAATCGAACCTGCTTCCAAAGTAGGACAGGGCTTCCTAATGTTCCTAATATTCCTTTTGATAGGAATGGTTGGACTCGATGATCCGATGGGTCTCTTCCAACCTGGTTGTTCTATGATTCTGTGTGTTTGACATGTGGGTCTCCTTGCCAAGGTGATCTTGGCCGGTGTTTGTGCAGACATCTGGGCTGACATGGGCAGCATCGGCCGCTACTTGTCCTACTGACTGTGCGACCGAGCGGAGCCATCTGGCCAGAGGCTGCCGCACACTCCCGTGATGAGCAGGGAGGGACCTGACAATGGGTTAGGCAGGTTTTGTGTTGCAGCCTATTGTCAGATTGGCTCAGACATGATAAAGGGCCCTAGGGCATGAAATAAATGTGGAGTGGCTTCTGGATCTATGTAGAAATTATTTTATCTGGGCATAAGGCCACTATTGACACCAGGATTCATATTTCAGTGTGTGGGTTTGTTTGGAGGCTGAACCTATTGGCTCCGGCTCACTGATTTCAGTCCTTCCCTTCAGAGGATGTGTCTCGTTGCCTTCTGCAAGGGAACAAGGGAATTCAAACTAGCTGAACGGATGGAAAATGCCACTTTGCTCTCTTGTATGATGTGAAAGAAAAGAGGAAGGATTCCTGCTTGGTTTTTGTTTTTTTTCTCTCTTTTTGTTGTTGTGTTTTTTTTTTTTTTTTTTTTTTCTTTTGTGAGAGGATGTGACAAACACCAGATGGGAAACAGAGGAAGAGAGAGACCTACCTGCCCAGCAAAAATGAAATCTCCTTCTATGAAAACAATTTGAAAAAGCTCTTTTCCCCTGTCAAAATGTTAAATATCATCAACAACACAAACATATTCCACACAGATTCATTGTGGTTGAAAAAAAAACCCCACAAACCTGTAGTTTTTTTTAAATGTCAGCCAGATCCCGTTTTAACCTTATTGTTTCTCTCTCTCTCCTCAAGTTCCCATCCCCTGCTGGGACCCGAGTCACACTCGGTCACTGAGCTCTCCTCACACGTCTCACAGCTTTGCTGGAGTCCCTCTGGCCGCTCTGTTCCATGCGCTGAAGTTCACTTAAGCCACCTCCAAAATCCAGGGTGTCAGCTGAGAGGCAGAACGTTTCAAACCGACTCCCCTGCTCTCTAGCAAATCAATTATTATAATGGCTCGTTACTGACAGGTGTGTGGGCAGCAGCCTTTCTCCTGGGGACGATGGTGACATAACTCTAGTATTAAGCATTCTCTTCCTCATCATCTTCCCCCTTCATCTGCTCTGCTGACTGTAGCCCTGCTCTCCGTGCCTCTGGGAGTGAGGCTGGTCTGGAACAACCTTTCTAACGTGCCTCTTACGGAACGATTGGAAAGACAATTGTGTCTTTACTCTTCCCTTCTTTTTGGCTTGAGCCTCTTCTAAGCATCTCCATAGTTACCTCTTCATCAGCCTGCAGGGTCAGAGCTGCTGTGTGTGGCCATCTTCAGGGCAGATCTCGCTCTCAGGAATAACCTTCTTCCATCTGTTTCTTCTCACCAACCTCCGTCTGAAACCATCTGGATCAGGGGCTCCCAGCCCCATCCAGCCTGGCCTTGAACCCCTCCAGGGATGGAGCAGCCACCCCTGCTCTGGGCAACCTGTTCCAGGGCTCCCCACCCTCACAGCAAAACATTTCTTCTAAAATCCTGTCTCAATCTCCCATCTTTCAGCTCAAAACTGCTCCCCCCCCTTGTCCTCTCCCTGCATTCTGATCCAGAGCTCCTTCCCAGCTTTCCCAGAACCCCTTTCGCTGCTGGAAGCTGCTCTGAGGTCTCCCTGGTGTGTACTCTTCTCCCACCTCTCAGCTTGTTTATGTAAGAGCAACCCTGCAAAGTTATTTTGTCCTGGCTAATCATTCCCTTGCCTAAATCACTGTGTTTGGCTCTTTCTTGGAAACTTAGAGTCTGAAGGGTGAAATAAGAAGCCTCTTTCAAGTACTTTGCAGTACATTGCTTGTTCTCATAGAGCCAAAGGCCACCAGATAATAAACAAAATGAATTGAACAGGCTAAGAAACTGTAGTCCTTAAAAGCGTATTTACCGCAGACCTGAACCCAAGCCCTGTGATTACTGGAGCTCTATATTCAGTGTCAGTTTAGCCCCTGTGAAATGCACCACTAAACCCAGCCTAATCCCCCTGAGATTATCACCCATTTCAGGATCTTGGCTCATTTAGCAAATCTGACCATTAAACGAGAAAAGCAGTGTGGTTTTCCACTGCTTCTGAGCAGTTTACATTTCTTCCCTCTCTGTGCACGTGGGAGGAGGCATCGTCTATGGTGGAAGAGGCTCCTTTCTGAGCATTTGTTTTCTCTCAAACTGAGGAGTTCTGGAACGTCTCTGTCGGACGAGATCCTCCCCGTGGTGCAGACCCCAGTTTGCTTTAGCTGGGGTTGCTGTTTCCCACTAATGGGGTTGCACTGCAGTTTGGGGCTATACCAAAGGGCTCTGTAGTTGTCTCTTCTGAGGCAGCACTAAAGGAACAGAGAAGCCTGATGGAACAGGCTGAGTTTGCACTTAGCACAAATTTTCCAGCTGAGAAACCCAAGTTGGTTGTTTTAAAGCTGGACAGAGACAAGTCACTGGAGCTGGGGGACTAAGGACCAGCAGAGGCTACCATGACACTTGAAGAAACAAATTTCTAGCATTATTTTCATTAAACACTAGTGTGTTCTCCTTCCTTCTTCCTTTTCTGTTACTCTCTGTGTAAAGACAGGGCCTTGGAATTTTAATATTGGCTCTCTACTTAAAGGCATGGGATTACATTGCCCAGCAGCAGCTGGAGTTTGCTCCAAAAGGATCATTCCTGCAGGATTTTTTACTGGTTTCCAAGTCCAGAGGTCTACAACACTCCTGTAAACCTTGGCAGAGCAACCGCACTGCTGGGATCTTTGCACTGAGCTCAAAGGCTTCACCTGTTCTGTTCCCCCCCAGATTATCTGGTAATCTTTCAGCCTTGTGTTTCTTTACTCCCCTGCTCTGGTAGGAATAATGCTGTGAGACAACAGTCTCCAGCTTCTTATTCTCGAGTTTCTTCACTCAAGTTCTGAATGATGAGCTGCTTTATTTTTTTTCTCCTGCTGCAAAAGGAGCAGCGTTTCAGTAGCTGTTAGATGCTGCCTCTGCTTTCTCTTTGAGGGCTGAGAAGTGGGAGGTGTGGTCCACAAACCAGCACTGGCTCCTTGTCTCCTTCACAGGGAGAGGCTTCACCATCATCTGAATTACAAAGTCATTCTCTTGTCAAGCCTTTTAAGTGTCAAATTCCCTTTTCAAACCAAAGGCTGTGACATTCGCTGAAGAACAGCATTGTTTCAAAGTCTTGAAAGTCTATTCTTAGCACATTAGTCAAAAAGGAGGTGGGGGGGGGAAAGTCTTTGAGGAAAAAACAATTTTACCAAAATGAACCTTGTCAGAAATGATCAATTCATCTTCCACTCAGACTGACCTGGTCCTTGCTCCATGCCAGAGGACAAAATCTGATGACATAGCACAATAAATTAAGATTGCCAGATCTCCTTGTAATTAATTCTCTTGCAGTGTGGGTTTGTCAAGGAATACTTCATCTTCAGGGTGTTTAAATTGTTGGTAGTTCGGAGTTGAGCAGTTTTTGCATTTTTAAGGAATGTTTCTTCTTGGCTAGAAGACTAGTAACTACCTCCCAGTATTTTTTGTGCCATTGAAATATTTCTTCCTGCTAAGACCACTGCCTCCTCACCATAGAATCACAGAATCACCAGGTTGTAAAGACCCTCCGGCTTTCCTGGAGCCCCTTTTGCATCTGGAATTGGATGGGGACAGAGCTTTAACTATTACCAGAAGATTCCTCTCCCTGAAGCAGGGGCTTGATTCCCTGGAGGATGGTGCTGGGACAGGTACTTGTCAAAGCAGATCCTTTAACATCCCTTTGTACCCTCTGCCCAGCTCCAGAGAGGCTGTCATGGATGTGCTTCTGCCTTTCGCATTCTCTTTAGTATTCATGCAATGATGATCATGTGAAAATTACTCACACTTCTGACTTGAGAAAAGTTTCTTAGCCCAGAAATTCATCCAATATCAAGAGCATTAGAAATTCAAATGGGGGGAAATTATACACTGTGTGTGTGTCAACGCAGCAAACTTCATAAAAGCTGCAGTCAATCATGTTGGTATCAAAGGTGGGGACATGTTCCCTTGTCATTGAGTGGATCACAGTCCACTGGGTAAAGGAAAAGGTGAACTGGAACGAGAAAGGTCAGTTTGCTGCCTGGAGCGGAGGGCAGCCTCGCTTGGAAGTGTAGGCTTGGAGTTGTTCTGGAGCTTCTTTGCACCAGGATCCATCCAGTCTTGTTTGTTTATTGCCAAGGGATTTGCTGCCTGGGCTCTTCCGTAACGTGGGTTCTGTCTGGCACTGTCTTCATGTGCCGTTGGAGCCGAACAAGTGCTTTCTCTTCAATTATTTAGCTGGGTTATTGCAGGCTGTCCTCTGCGCGAGCACTCTGCTTGTGCGTTGCCATCTCGCACGTCCCTGTTGCAAGTTAAACCCAGATCCCTTCTTCCCGTGTGCAGCCTCGCATTAAATAACCCACTCTGCGCATCATTTAAATTCATTAAATGAGCGTAATGATCCATCCTGGCTCCCCACTGCCCAGCTGCTGGCTGAACAGCGTGTGGTACCGAGTGGACTTCATCCTGATACCTTAAGATTTTCCATCTCTATTATGCTGTGCAACTAACCAGATAAACAACTCTTCCCTCAGAACCTCCTCCCGGAATCGCTGCAGCTCTCTGTTCCACACGCACAGCCCTAGTGCGGGTGCTGCGCAACCCAACAATAACTTAGACGCTGCAACTCATTCCCATGTGATTCTGTCTCTCTGCTACTCTCCTTATGTGTTTTGACTGCCAAATTGTGTGGTTTTGTAGGTCTTGTATCTCAGCAATGCTGTCAGCTCCCGGAGATGCCAGAAGGAGGCATGGCCCAGATGCCTGCCTGGAGCAGAAATAGCTCATCCTCTTACTACTACGCTCCAGCAGGTCCCTGGAGTCTTGAATTTCTGGCAGACAGTGTTCCATAGGGAGGGAAAAAAAAACCCCAGACCTTTAGTTTGCAGTTGTTGTAAAAACCTGGTTCTGGTTTTGGTGTGATTTTTTTGGGGGCTGAAGTAGAGATCTAATAAATCTGTTGTACTTCTGCAGTGACTGAGTGAGCTTACTCGGGGGAGAGGCCCTTGATCAGGGAATGTAGGGATAGGATGAGGGGGAACAGCTTTTGCTTGAATGAGGGGTGATTGCGATGAGATCTTAGGAATAAATGCTTTGCTGCTGCGCTCTCTCTATTCCTTTCTGCTCTATTTTTATACCAGTAAAAAATGTTCAGTTTCTGGAATATTTAGTGATCTGCTCTTGCTTTTGTGTATTCCTAGGGTTTTGTCTGTGTTGTTGAGGGAGTTGAGTGTACCCATATCTGTATGTTCCTGCATGGGTGTTTTCAAAAGTCCAGAGCAGGAACCAAGGACATGGTTTAATGTTTGATAGGAATGGTTGGACTTGATGATCCGGTGGGTCTCTTCCAACCTGGTTGTTCTATGATTCCATGATTCAAGCTAAGAGTCACAGCTCCTGTTAACTACTTAAGGGTTTATGAGTATATGTTTAATTCAGCGACAGTGAACAATACAATTTCCCTTGCTTCTAATGCATAAACCTTGCTGGTACAGGATGTGTGTGATGATCTGGTGTGAGTCTGTGTGGGCAGGGGCAGCTCTAACGGTGTCGGAGGGGCCGTCTGCACGCGTGTTGGTGGGTGGACAGTGCAGAGCAGGCATCTCTCTGCAATATTTGGAGTTGTCGTAGTGTCTCATGAGGAGCAGGGACGCTTACCTTCTGTGCTCGCCGCTTGTCGGCTCTCTGGTTCTGGTGGTAGATCCGGCTGAAGTTGGAAACGATGACTGGAACCGGCAGAGCGATGACCAGCACCCCGCTCAGGGAGCAAATGGAGCCAAAGATCTTCCCAGCAATTGTCTTGGGCACCATGTCACCATAACTGGAGGAGAAAAAGAGAAAAGGGAGAAACCCCTCCCTCAGACAGTGGCAACAAAAGCATTTTTTTCAGGTTCCCTGGGCATGCAACAACCTGCATGTCCTGCTTGGACAGTAAAGCTCAGACCCCTTAATGCCAACCGACTGTGCTATCACGCCTGCTCTCATAGAATCATAGAACAACCAGGTTGGAAGAGACCCATCGGATCATCGAGTCCAGCCATTCCTATCAAAACCATTCGTATCCTTTCCCCATCTCACAGCACAACGCATCCAGATGTGGGCAGTGCAAATGCTGTGCCCTGCGTTCAGTGCTAGTGTCTACAATCGACTTTGCTTTTTCTGCATATGGCTCACAGGGAAATAAAAACCCATCCAGAAAGTTAGATGTGGATCACAGTGTGTTCTGATCATGTAACAAAAAGCTCGTTTGCAGCTAATGGCCCTGGAGAGCGATAGGGACGTTATTAGCAGAGCCACTGCCTGAATTTCCCGGCTGCGTTTCGGTGAGCCATTTATTACCTGCCTGCGTGCAAATGTGTATTGGTATCAATATTCATTGAAGCAATTTTCATCTGGAGGAAAGGGAAAACCAAGCAGGCAAATAACAACAGATTGTACAATAAATCTCTGACATCGCAGTGAGCGAACCCTGGAACACAGGAATTCCCAGAGCACCTCTGTGCCTCGGGAGGACGCTTTGTACCCTGAAATCCTGCTATGAGCAGTTTTGTGACCTGTCCGCCTGGAGTGGCGGAGAGGCTCTTGGCACTGCAGCCTCCCACGGGATCCGGGTGCCCAATGTTCTGGTGTTGGAGGCAGCACACATTGACAGGCAATACAAAGCAGTCCGTAATTCTCTGAGTATCCTCACTGGGCTGTCACGCTCACTCCTGTCCTAGGAGAGGCTTAGGTGCAGCCATTTCTCTATTTTCAGCTGGGTGGTTTGTGTGTGAAAGCACTTCAGGCTTCGCTAGCAAGGGCCAAGTTATCCTGAGCAGAACCCTCCTCCTGCCTTCAGCGGCATTAAGCCCCCTCTGCATACCTCCAATCAATACAATGCTATTTATGTCCATTAACTTGTTAGCTGCTGCTTTATGCACCGATAGTTTAGAAGCTCTTGCTCAGTGGTGAGGTCTTCTGCCTTACTTAACTCTTTTCCAAAAAAAAGTCTTACTTTTCTCCTACCGCCCCTTAACGCAATAAGGCTGAAAATTAATCACATGCCTCAAACATGATCTCGGTGACCCAGAGCAGGGAGAGAAAGCCCTTTGGTGTTTCTGTAGAGAGCATAATAAGAAGTGTCTGGCTCAGAGTCTGCCTGGTAGAGTTTTGTTCTTGCACGCAGACTGAGAGTTATCTCATTACTCGGGACCTCAGAGCTTTAAAACGCCACCAGGAAAGATCAAACTGTCTCGGAGCGCAGAGATTTTTTTTTTTTCTGGGGAGATGTAGGACTTCATTTGCAAAACTCTTATGAGAAGCACTGCGAGGAGAAGTTTTATGCTGGTTGGAGCAGCTGAGCAGGAGCAAGAACTAAACCTGTACTTGTGGCACTGACTTGTGACTGTGCCGCAGAGGGACCTGCTGCACCGATTCCTCCTGGATTGCTTGGCTCCAAGTGCTGAGTAGAGTGCGATAAGAAGCCTGTCTCTCTGCTGGCGATGCCCTTCTTGATGCACCCCAGCATCCCTCTGGCCGCTTTTGCTCCTGTGTGCTGTTTGCTCATGTTCAGTCTGTTGTCCCCCAGGACACTTCTAGCCATGGCTTCCTTGGACTGTCCCACCGTGTGAGTGAGCCTGGTGTTTGGAAGCTTCGTAACTAGACTAAAACCTACTGAAGCCTGGTCTAGATCCCCTTGCTCTTAACGAGGGACCTCCCTTTGACTGTGACCATGATGGGGTTTGGACACAACCTCTAAGGTTGCGATTGTTCTGCTCTGGTATCGACGTGTGCAGCTGCTGCAATATTAATTGCTGGAGCAACTATTTTTGTCCTCAAGGGTAGCATGAGGTGCTGGTGGCCATGTGGCATATTTATAACCAATACAGTGCCAAATCATCACAGCTATTGGATTTCAGTTAGTACTAATTGGGCATTTTAAACCCAAAATTTCTTTTCCCTGACTGGAATGAGAGGACTCAACTTTCCTATTAATTTGTTTACTAAAAGGAAACTTGTCACCTAAAAAAAATTCTTCTACAGAAAATTCATTTTTAAGTAATTCATCAATAATCTCATTAAAGCAACCAGAAGATAGAAGAGTTGGGTAATGATTTACGTTCAAGGGCTATAATGGGATGCTGGAGCCTGCAATAAAACAACAGTAGGCTGTAAATTCAGTACAATTTTTAAATGTGACCTCTACTAAATCACTTCAGCTTTCTGTACCATGGTTATGTGACGGCAGTCGGTCACTGGTTCTGTGCCTGTGTGGTTAAGGAGGTTCCTGCCTCTCCAGGAGCTGCCCACGTTCCGGATATTCCCGACATCCAGCAGTGACCCTGGTGTGCTGGGTGGTTGTAGAGAAATCTGGAGTAAACGCACTCTGCACACAGGCTCTGTGCTTGTCCAGAGATAATGGGTTTTGCATTCCCTGGATCAGATATGAAATGCTTTAAGGGAGGAGAGGTTTAGGCTGGATACAAGGAAGGAATTCTTTTATCGATAGGGTGGTGAGGCACTGGCACAGATTTCCCAGGAAGGCGGTAGATGCCCCTTCCCTGGAGACATTCAAGGTTGGATGGGGCTCTGAACAACCCTGTGTGGCTGAAGATGTCGCTGCTTCTGCAGCGGAGTTGGACTGGAAGACCTGAAGAGGTCCCTCCAAACCCAACTCATTCTATGCCTAAAGATAAACAGCTTCTCTATGTAATTGGCCAGGAATCCAGTTAAACAGCAGTGGATTCAGCTGGTTTTCAGTTGCTGGAGTGGTTGCTCTGCTTGCTGACTGTACTGGGAGGGACAGGAGTACTGCCGTGCCCGGAGATGTGTGGCCTTTGGCCAGGAGCTGCCCTTGCTGCCACAGTCCCTTCTGTGCTCTCGTCAATCCCAGAGCCTCCTCCCATCTATCCCGTGTTTCAAGTGCCATCGCTATGGTTTGTCTCCTTCCCTTCTCCTGCTGTCTCTTCCAAGCCCTGTTTCCTACCAAGGAGATGCTGTCAGTGCCAACACTCTTACCTGCTGTACCCACGATATAAAGTTCAGATAAAGCCTTAAACAGACAAACCAGGAAAAAAAGATAGACAATGACTCCTACGCAGTCACTCTTTAGGCCGGAAAAGACTGTGAATGCAGCATTTCAACACCTTTTTTGTTTGTACTGTGACTCCTGTGCCCTTTCCATGTACAAGGGGTCGTATGTCACTCGCCCTAATTAGCAGCTATTAGCCTTGACAGTGTAATGTGCTGTTGTTTGTCTCTGTCGGTACAGAAAATGTTATCAAGTAGAGGTCACTGCTTCCCAGTTCTGGTTTTAGCGGCAGAGGTGTCTGGACGATGCTTAGCTCCCCAGCTGGAGACGGCAATAAATAAGGTGCCGAACAGCTCATCAAATGACTCGCTCTAAAAATAGACTTGGCAGCATCTCTCATGATCCCATCTCTCTGCGCAACCCTCACAGCCCTACAAATAGTCAGAAAGCTCTCTGATCCTGTGGTCGGGGGACGTGAGAAGGAGTTATGGCTATAAGGGCCACGGGAATGATCTGAGGGCTGGAGCCCCTCTGCTAGGAGGACAGGCTGAGAGAGATGGGGTTGTACAGCCTGGAGAAGAGAAGGCTCCAGGGAGACCTCAGAGCAGCTTCCAGCACTGAAAGGGACTCCAGAAAGCTGGGGAGGGGCTCTGGATCAGGGAGGGCAGGGATAGGGTGAGGGAGAATGGTTTTGAGCTGAAAGAGGTGAGATCAAGGTGACATTTTAGGGAGAAATATTTTGCAGTGAGGGTGAGGAGGCCCTGGAACAGGTTGCCCAGAGCAGGGGTGGCTGCCCCATCCCTGGAGGGGTTCAAGGCCAGGCTGGATGGGGCTCGGAGCCCCCTGGATGGGCTTTGAGGTCCTTTCCAACCCAAATCGTTCCATGAGCCTAATGACAACTCAGTAGTGATGGTGAAACAGCCTCTCAGAGGCTGCTCTCTTCTAGCAGCTTGCTCCTTAAGTCCTCCTCCCGGCAGCTTAGTTAGGGTTGCAGAGCCCTCACCAGAACGTGGGGACGGCCAGGTCGTGGATCAAACATCAGAAGAGGACTGTGCAGCTTCTTATTGCTGTGTGTAGGAAATCAAGGGACATTTCTTGCCTAATGGTGCAAAAACGTTGTGGTTTTCACACACAGACTGTGAAAGCTGGAAAAACTCATGGAGGATGGAAACGGAAACAATGCTACTCGAAATGATTGCACATTTCTGCATCGTGCTGGTGTTAGCAGCTCTTTGAGAGCTTCTTTATCTCTCTAACCTTTTGCCCAGCACGCTACAGTCAAAAGAAGATTTCACTCCAGCCTGTAAGCTTCTGCTTTTAGGACAATAAGGACAGAATAATGACATTATGTCCTGTACAATAGAATGTGATTCTGAAAGCCTTTTGTGTGAAAGAGATGGAATAAATCATGGAATTAGCATGTAGCTTTCCAGGTGCAAGAGATCCTTTTTTTTGCACTGGCAGTAAATGGCTGTGCAGTGTTCTGAAATGCACAGAATCCTGGTTCGTTGAGGCTGCGTGTGTGGTGATTGACAGCTCAGAGGAGCTCCTGCCTCCCTGTTTAATAGGTACAAGCATGATGGAAATATGGAACCTGGAGCTCTTCTGAACTCCAGGAGCTGGCTTTATCTTGGGCTCGGGAAAGACAAATCCGCTTTCGATGTGATTTTTTTTCATGTCTGTAAGGGAGATCAAGATGTTTTCAGAGCTACCCCAGACCAGCGTTGTGAGGTTAATGCTGGTTATGATGATTTGGGGTCCACTGTGGCCTCCTGTCCTTGTACAAGAAAGGTGACCTGTCTGAAGGTCTCGGAGAGTAACCAATAGCATCAGTATTTCTGACAACAGCAGTCTGTATGGGAACTTGGGAATAAATGGAGCAGGTTGTTTAATACACGGAGGGTTGAGAATACTTAATATGCACATCCTGGCTCCGTTTATTCTTCCCGCTTTGGATCAGCTTCTCAGCCCGTAGGCAGTTAAAACAGATGGTCCGAATTCGGGTAACATTCAGACCTTGAGTTGCAGCTAAAAATGGAATTTCATTGGCAAGGAAAGTAGGTCACAAAGCTAGAGCCCCCAGTCCTGAAATGATGAAAGGCCTCTAATCAAGTCTTCTCTATCACCATTCATTAAAAGGAGCAGGGGATGAAGTGTCATTAGAGACCTTTGCGAAGGGGTACGATGGGAGTGTGAGCACCCTCCTTGCAAGGACACCTGGGCCTTTGGTAAGGTGAGTTGGTGTGAGAACTGGGCTGACCACAAATATCCTGAGGTCCTGCAGGAAGGAAGGAGCTGGAACCACAGCAGGATGGGGACTGTTCTCTTCATGGGAATGTGAGCAGTATCACCTGCCTCAGGCTGAGAGAAGAGCCTCTTGGCATGTCCTCGATTAATACCTTTCCCACTAATAACCCTAATCTCAATCTTCTTCCTTTAAAGCCATTTTAAACCCATTCCCCCTCGTCCTGTCCCTGCACTCCCTGATCCAGAGCCCCTCCCCAGCTTTTCTGGAGCCCCTTTCAGTGCTGGAAGTGGCTCTGAGGTCTCCCTGGAGCCTTCTCTTCTCCAGGATGAACAACCCCAAGTCTCTCAGCCTCTCCTCCTAGCAGAGGAGCTCCAGCGGAGACCTCATTGCTCTCTCCAACTGCCTTAAAAGGAGGTTGTGGAGAGGAGGGAGCAGGACCCTTCTCCCAAGGGACAGGACAAGAGGGAATGGCCTCAAGCTCCACCAGGGGAGATTTAGGCTAGAGATTAGGAGGAAGTTTTTCATGGAAAGGGTCATTGGGCATTGGAATAGGCTGCCCAGGGAGGCAGTTGATTCCCCTTCCCTGGAGGGGTTTAAGGCACAGGTAGATGAGATCCTGAGGGACATGGTTTAATGTTTGATAGGAATGGTTGGACTCAATGATCCGATGGGTCTCTTCCAACCTGGTTGTTCTATGATTCTATGAATATTTGGTCATTACTCCTTTCCTATTCCCCTGAAACCACTGCTAGAAATTGCATCTTTTGGAATGGGGAATTGCTCACGTTTTCAGAGTTAGCATCAGGGACGTGTTTGCTAGATGATGGTGGTAGATGTGAGCTCTGCCTCAGCCCTCGGCTGCCACTGGCACAGTAGCAGGGACTGAAATGAGGAACCTCCCGTTGTTCTATAGAACTCGCAGATGATGGGCAGGGTAATTGTCTGCTGCCTAACAGAAATAGCGGTTTACTCCGTCAAACACGTCTCACCGGAGGAAAATGGATGTTTTCCTTTGTTTACGGTATCCCAGGTTTCTCCGTGACCACTTAATAAAGCAGCGACTGGTTTGTCACAGAAAAAGGGGAAATGTAAACTGTTGATTTAACAGTTACTCAGAGAAAAAGATTGATTTGAATGTGGAGTCGATGTAAGGAAAAACCGAATTTCTCTCTGCAGAAAACACCTCTAAGCTTTAACCTCCACACCCTCCTGTCTTTTTAGTCGTGATGTTTATTCATTCAAGCTTCGCTGAGGAAGCTCTGTTCCTTCTAGTCTTCACAAGGATGATCTATACAGCTAAAAACTGTCTCTGTTTGATTTTGCCTTGTGCATCATCAAGCAGCCGCGTTGTGGTCGGAGTATTTGGTTCTTAAATCTCGGTTTGGTCTTTGGTTGGAGTTGGTAGAGGCAGAGCCTCTATTGCGCGACCCAAACCGAGATTTGAGGACCAAAAAAATCCTTCCTAGGGACTTATGGTGCTCTTGTCCATCTGAACATCGCCCGATCCAGGCAACTGGCAGCTGAGTGCTTCTCGATAACACCGACTTTTAAAGAAGTGAGTGTGTTTTAATGGAAAATAAACCGTCCCAGATTAAGGCATTACTTATTTCTGGCTTGCAGACGCTAAAGGCCTTTTAGATTCCTTCATTCATTATTAATTCAAGAAGATGTCCTCTTATTACTGGGAGTGAAAATGTTGTACAATTCCCTGATAGTAGAATCTCGAGTTTTTTCCAGCACCTTAAAGCTCTCGGAGAAAGAAATCTTTCCGGAAAGCGCAGGCTGGAGAGGGCAGTCAGCGTGCAGAGCAATTAAGCTTTTTCACCTAATGGCAGGGCTGAAGGCTCCACGCCCTGTCTTAAGTCCTTAACTGTGGTGTCAGCTTATAGGAAGTGCTGATTTTTTTTTGCTTTCATTTTATCCTCATCTCTTTTTTTTTTTTTTCCCTGTCTTTTTAAGTAGCTCGAGCGTCCGTGCTGAGCCGTGTCACATTCGAAATGATCCCCATACTGTGCATTTTAATGAGCTGCTCGCACCGATCGCACACAAAAGCCACCTCAGAAATATTTACTGAGTCAAAAAGAGGGGGAGAAAAAAAAAGTGCCTGTGGGGAATTAATTAGCTTTTTAAGAATTGGATTTTTGAAAGCCTCAGACTGTGGAAAAGTTGAGCTTGGAGCTGGAACGAGTTTCAAAGAGTTGGAGAAGTGAAGAGAAAGAAGGGGGTGAGTTGTAACAGAGCTTTGAGCATCCCAGGCTTCTCCAGGGTGGCCAGAAGGTGCGCTGGAGACTGTGGGTGTCAGTGACTCGCTCTCCAAACGCTTTCCCAGAGGGAAATGCCATGGGTTGGGCTTCTGTTGCCTTTTTGGAGAGACAAAGTCATTGAGCCCTGGCTGATACCCTCCACCATGTTCTCAACAGCAGATTTAGGACTTAACTGCTCTGGATCCAAGTCACAGAGTCTGGATCTGGATCTTAACTGCTCTGGATCCAAGTCTGGCCAAGTCACAGAGCAGGGAGGCTGGAAGGCTCCTCTGGAGACCCTCAGCCTAACCCTGACCGCAGCAGGTTCCACCCCACAGGCTGCTCTGGGCTGCGGCTAAGCAGGGTTCTAATCACAGAATCACAGAACAACCAGGTTGGAAGGGACCCATTGGATCATCAAGTCCAACCATTCCTATCTAACACTAAACCAAGTCCCTCAATACCTCATCCACTTGTGCCTTCTCTCCCGGTGAGCTGCTCCAGTGCTCAGCACCCCTGCAGTCAAAAAACGGTGAATACTCTCAATCTGGAGGCCATTCTCTTCAGACAACGTTTTCCATACTGCAGGGTTTGAAGTTTTGCCTCAGTGTGGGTTAGTACCGGCTACAGCAACGCTTGGATGCACAACTAACCTCAGGGTCCCTATAGGATGGAAATGGCTTTCTGACTGATTGATTGGAACAGTAAAGCTGTTTTAATTTGATTGTCTCCTTAGAATCTCGATTCCTCTAATTATATTTAAGCACCTAGCTCCTCTTTAAATAATAGTTTGGAATGTTTTATATTTCAGAATAGCTATAATTCTGTAAATTTGCATAGAATTACCTTTCTCCATCAAAAGTTTGGTTTCAACAGCCTAGCGATTATGATCAAATAGTGAAGTGCTTAAAGATTTACAGAGCTAACTGGGCTCCTAAGAGGGATCCCTGGAGCGCTGGGGAAGGGCTAATGCTGTTTGCATCTTTCTCACCTAAATAATTGCGTAAAACTGGCCACAGACGCTCATCAGGGCTGAAATCTGCTCTGTTTTTGGATCACGTTGGAGCCAGGAGGAACAGGTTTACACGGCAGCAGGGACATGGTGTGAACGTAATATATTTTATATATGATATGCAGACATATACCATGAAAATTGGGAGCTGGTAGCCAGAAGCTGTGCCTGGCTCCTCTCCCCCAGCCTGGGGGTTGCCTCTGCAGTGCAGAAGATGTTTGGTGTGGGCGTGCTCTGTTCTCCCTTGGGTTAGGTACTTGATGATTTCTCCTTCGCCCACCTCCTCCCTCTTTTAATGCTCTTATTTCAATAAATATTAATGCCTTTCCTTCTGCAGGTGCAAACCTCACCTCTAGAAGGGCTGTTATGGGCTCAGAACTGTTCTGATATCTCTGTCCATCACACTCTCGGTTGCTGCTGGGATGTAAAGAGCACTGGTGACTCCTTAGCTATGACGTCACTGGTCCTTGGGTTTTGGAAATGACATTTTTCTCCATGTTTTTTGTCTGTATATAGCAGAAAATAAAAAATAACCCCACCAAGAAATGCAGGTGCCCCCTACTTACTGCAGGACAGCAAAAGGTTGTTATAGAAGAGAGAGAAAACAAATAGCGTTTTCTTATGCCTCTCTTCTCATCTGTTAATGGTGCCTTATTTTAAAAAATGGTGAGCTTTAAACACCACACTGCAGCACACAATTTATTCTATTAGGTGTATGACAGGCAAATCGGAGAATCCTTATTGCCTGTCTTACATAGATTTTTTTCCAAATGGAAACCCAATGCTGTGAACATGCTCTGAATATGATCCCTGGGTCCTGTTCTGCCTTGAGAGCAGCCCCCGGGAGGGCACGACAGCTCCTTTTCCACTGAGGATTTACTGGTGGTGGGATGCAGGTTGTGTGAGAGGGGCTGCCGCGTGGATTGATGCCCTAGAGGTGCGCAGGCTCTGTCTCACCTGCAGGGGTTGTGGCTGTTGCTGGTTCCAGAGGAACCTGTGGATCAGTGTCATCCTGCAGCAGAAACCAGTTCCAGGCTTTGGTCGTTGCTACAGCAGTTGCCAGGATGGGTGGCAGTTTACAGCTAGGAAAATCATAGAACAACCAGGTTGGAAGAGACCCATCGGATCATTGAGTCCAACCATTCCTATCAAACACTAACCCATGTCCCTCAGGACGTCATCTACCCGTCCCTTAAACACCTCCAGGGAAGGGGAATCAACCACCTCCCTGGGCAGCCTATTCCAATGCCCAATGACCCTTTCCAGGAAAAACTTCCTCCTAATCTCCAGCCTAAATCTCCCCTGGTGGAGCTTGAGGCCATTCCCTCTCGTCCTGTCCCTTGTCCCTTGGGAGAAGAGCCCAGTTCCCTCCTCTCCACAACCTCCTTTCAGGTAGTTGTAGAGAGCAATGAGGTCTCCTCTCAGCCTCCTCTTCTCCAGGATAAACACCCCCAGCTCTCTCAGCCACTCCTCTTCTTCTCTAGCCCCTTCACCAGCCTCGTTGCTCTTCTCTGGACTCACTCCAGAGCCCCAACATCCTTCTTGTGCTGAGGGGCCCACAACTGAACACAGGATTCAAGGAGAATAATCCTGCTGAGGATGACACCAAGCACTGTGCTGGCCTGTTCCCTGTGTGACTACAGGATTTGCACACACACAGCTCCCCAGCTGCTTTCAGCTGCAGAAACAGGGTAGGAAGACAGGCAGTGTCCCTCCCAGTGAGCCAGCTTCAGTCCAAGGGGCCACCTAGAAGGTGTGACACCTTTTGTCTTGGCTGGGATGCCCAAGGGTTCAGCCTCCGGGCTCCGTCCTTATCTGTGTTTTAGAATCTCTCACCCATCCGTTTCTCTGAGTGTGCGTTAATAACACGCAGATAAGTTCTCTGAGTAAGAAATCAAATTCACCTACGTGCTGCCAGATCGACGCCTCCAGGGAAGCATTCTGAGCCTAGAGCTGGTTGAATAATTCAATTCTATTTCAGACTTCTCTTTCTTCAGAGCCAGGCTGAAGGAGCACGCTCCCAAACAGCAGTTTCTCTTGCATTTTGGGTTTATATTAGGGAAAAATAATCAAATGCATAAACTTCTAACTGAAAGCAGCAAAGGCCAATTGAAGATGCCGCTTGGTTTATGCATGGTTCATTTTTCCTCGTCTGTGTTTGATTAAAAATGCTGCAGATTTAATGTGATTTTTCTTCTAAATAGAAAGAAAACCAAGAAGAAAAATGGCCCTGCATGAGGCTCCTTGTTATTTTCCTCACCAGTGGTGTGGTTTATCATTCTGAGCAAAAATTAACTGGAGTTGTCCAAGTTTGCCAGTGATTGATGGTGTCACCTTAAATGGTACCAGTCAAAACTTGTTTTCTCCCTTTTCACTCCCCCGGAATTCAGGTGGGCGCTTTGCCAAAGTGTGAAATTCCCTTTCTGTGCAATCTGAGGAGTCGGCAGCACCAGCGCTGCTGTCACTCCAAACATCGCGTTGGGTTAGCAGACAGGGAGAGGTTTCCCAGGCGGCAGGATGGGGCTGTGCTGGGACTGGGGTGAGGGGGGCAGCAGGGGAGCACGATCTCCTCTGCTCATCTCCCTCACAAGATCATGGAATCATTGAGGTTGGAAAAGATCTCTGAGCTCATCCAGTCCAACCATCCATCCAATCCCTTCGTGAAGACCAAACCATGTCTCCAGGTGCCCCTCCTGCCTGCTTTTTGAACATGAGAGGAGACCTCATTACTCTCTACAACTACCTGAAAGGAAGTTGTAGAGAGGAGGGAGCTGGGCTCTTCTCCCAAGGGACAGGACGAGAGGGAATGGCCTCAAGCTCCGCCAGGGGAGATTTAGGCTGGAGATTAGGAGGAAGTTCTTCACACAGAGGGTCATTGGGCATTGGAATAGGCTGCCCAGGGAGGTGGTTGAGTCACCTTCCCTGGAGGTGTTTAAGGCACAGGTGGATGAGGTCTTGAGGGACTTAGTTTAGTGTTTGATAGGAATGGTTGGACTAGAAGATCCGATGGGTCCTTTCCAACCTGCTTGTTCTATGATTCTATGATCTCCAGGGGTGGTGACTCCATCCCTTCCCTGGGCAGATGCCAAAGGGTGACTAAACGGGCAGCCCGTGTTTTTCTGGAGCTGCTGAGAAGCTGTTTGGTGGTGGAGCTGGAACAGCACCATCCCATGTGTGATTCAGGGAGGCTACTGGGGCAGGTGACCCTGAACTCTGAAACCCCCCAGCCTGAGGCTGCTTCCAGGGAGCCTCGTGGGGTTCTCCCCATCCCACCCAACTGGGCTAGAACAGAGCAACATCTGCAATGTCAGCTCATTGTCTGGTTTTGGGACAGAATCTCTCCTCTCTTCCCTGTCCTGTGCCACAGGAAGGTTTGTAAGCCTAGTGTATGTAGGCACATGCTTTACCTTCAGTTGGAGTTATCTTATGTGACTTAACTTTGATTTCAAAAATTGTCTCCTAATGTCTTTGCTACAAGACCACAGAGCGTGCACGACCTCCTCCTCCTCTGGTAACAGTGGGAAAGCAGAGATTGAACTTGTGACCTTATCAATGTGTTTCTCCCAGATGAGAAAGCAGGCAGCTTGTGATGAAAATTAACTTGCTAATAAAAATAATGAGCACACAAAGGGACAATCACCAAAATCAAACCCTGCTTCGTTTCCCAAAGTGTGCTTAAGTATTGCATAGATAGGAACAGCAATAAATCCCCTGGGATGAAGCTGAGGGATGGTTCTTGACTCGGTAAATACCTCGTGTTCTCTGCCTTATGCGTTGGGGCAGGCAGATCTCTCTGTGCATCCCTAAGTGCTTCAGCAAAGGCAATCGGCTGCCTTGTCCCATCCATTTGCTGCTGCCAGTGCTGCGCAGGGACATCACCATTTTGCAGGTTCCACCAGTAAATCTTTTCTCTAGCCCTAAATGCTCTGTCTCGGCCTTCCCGTTGCTGCTTGCCGAGTTGGTAAATTCCCAGCTTCCTTGTCAGCACATTCTATTTTCTAATTTCCTCTCTGTCTTAGGAGATTTTTCTTCGTTATTTGCACAATCAGGGATTCGAAGCGTCATCCGTTACCTCATTCCCACATCCACTGTCAAGAAGCCTCTTTCCTTTCCAGCTTAGCACAGGTAGTTAAGGCACAGTGCATTCCCCCCTCAGTCTTTATTTTCTTTATGATATTACTGGGAGAGAAGAGAGTGTTTCTCAACCTGTTACCTGTGATATCTTTTTCTTCCTGTTGCTGCATAGGCCCCTCAAATAGTTGAGTTTTTCCCTGTAGTTATGACACTTCGGATGCTGAGCCTGAGTTGATGCCTTCATAAAGACACTTGACTATGTGTTCACTGTCTTGCAATAACAGCTTCCCCATCCTTCCTCCAGGTAGCAGCCGCCTCAGACAGCATCATTTCCATTTATCTCTGGGAGCGGCGCGCAGCAGGCTGGCTTCCCAAGGTGATTTTGGAATAAACAAGCCAAAACAAAACATAAAAATCCCCTAAAAACAAACAACCGGGAGCCTTGAGCTGGGTTTTTATTCTCGCCTTTTCCCACGGAAAAAGGAATTAAAATGTCTGTGAGCACGTTGTGCCGAAGCGGCGCCGCGCGCCACTGGGATCTGTCAGTGCTTTATGTTGTGACTGCACCTTTCCCTGCGGATCAGCCCGACAGCTGCAAGAGCTGAGATGAGTTACGCACAGCTCCTACCAGATTGGGAGTCGGGGAAGGGAAAGCCACGTGCTGTAGGCTTGTTTCTTTGCATGGGTTATTGTTTTTTTGGTTTTGGGGTTTTTTTTTCTGTAGATCTTGCATAAATGGGAAACAACCCAGATTTTTAACTTATCCTGCTTTAGAAAAAAATCTGCAGCTGACCTTTAAGCTGCCTGGGTTCAGTACACAGATTTCCTTTGACTCCTGCACCTTTTAAGCTCTGTTTTGCTCCTTTTTTGTATTGACAGGGCAGTTAAGCCCCTGCAAATCTAAACCAGCAGCAGTGAGATTTCTGCCTCCTTCCATCCAGTGCTGGATCAAAAATATCTGCTAAAAATAGCTCCCATTTCAATGTTTCTTAGGGGTGCAAATCTCTCCTCTGTTTTGAGGCGAGAGAGCTGGAAGGCATCCTTCCCCAGCCTGCTGGGCTACTGAGGTTCGGAGGAGCTGTTGCATGCAAAACACACTTTTTAGTGCTCCTTGAAATCTCAGGAAGCAAAGGGAGAATCCCTGCAGCCACAAGTCAGGCTGTACACGCAGAGCCGAGTGGAGATGTGGGTATGAGAAGCTGAACAAGCAGTGAATCCAAGTGTGAATCTGAATGAAGTGGTGGTTTGGTTTTGGGTTTGGTCACCGAGTGCCGCAAACTGCTTCATCGCAGTGAAAACAAACTGTGACTCATCAAATCCGTAGGGCTTTGGTTTCCATCCGAGAGGGCCCTCAGCCTGCGACTCTCCTCACGGTTGGAGCTGCTGGGGATGCAGCCCCTGCCCAGCCTGGGCATCCACCCGGCTGCAGCTGCCGCTGGTTCTGTGGGGAGGGACTTTTGGGGCTGTTTAGGTCTTAAAATGAAATCATTTCACTGTTGACATGAACGACTGGTTTTAGCTGTCAGTGGAACTGGAATTTTCTGGGTGAAATGAGCCTTATTCCCCTCATTCCCTTTAACTGTACCTCGCGTAGCAATGTTGTCCCCTGAAAACAGGGATGAAAGTGCCCTGCCCTTCGGTGAGTGTGGGATGGGTTTCATATTGCCTCTAAATGACTTCCCAGAGCTCCTGTGCATCCTCACAGGAATGGGGCTTCTTGCTTCAAAACCTCCAACCTTGCCTGGATTTGTGTATGTGAGCTGGTAAGGTTTTGCGATACAGATTTTATTTATTTGCTATAATCGTTGCGCCTTGAACAAGAAAACATCCCGATCTTTGATTTTTCTTTGATTTTTCTTTGATTTTTCACCATCCTATCTCAGTTACATGTGTAATATCGGAGCAGGGAAAGTTCCTTGCCTTCCTAATGCCCCCAGCTTGCTCGAGCGCTAAGCCCTGCTAATCCAGTTTATGTTTTCATAACAGTGAATATCATATGGAGGTATGTGCAGCTTGGGCTTGATGTAAGCAGTGAGATCATTGCAGGGTTCTTAAATCCTTTTATTTTAAGATTTATTTAGTTGATAAACTTTCTGTATTTGTCCTCTCTTGTCATTTCTAGCGCGGGCTTTATGCCAAAGCCAGCTCAGAGACTGGTTCCTGCTTCGCTCTAAGCTTCCTTTTGCCTGAGATTTGTTAGTGCAGGAGATAGAGAGATGTCACCCGCAGGATACTGAACTAACAGGTTCTGTAAGGGAAGCGACTTTTGGCATTTTGCATGAGTTTGAACAGCCCAGGCAAGCCCTGTTCTCCTCACCTCCCCTTGCTCAAAAGGGAGAAGCTCACATTTAGGATTAGGAGGAGGTTTTTCACGGAAAGGGTCATTGGGCATTGGAATAGGCTGCCCAGGGAGGTGGTTAATTCCCCTTCCCTGGAGGTGTTTAAGGCACAGGTAGATGAGGCCCTGAGGGACATGGGTTAGTGTTTGATAGGAATGGTTGGACTCAATGATCTGATGGGTCTCTTCCAACCTGATTGTTCTATGATTTCCTTCCCTCTAACCCCAGTGTTTTCTTTTGCTTTTTGCATCCAGGACTTCTAGCACTGACGTGGTGCCCAGTCTCTCTTTTCATAATCATTATTTACACTTTGATTAAGCACTCGTTCAGTAGATGACATTAATAATATCAAAATACCATTTTATATAATATTTAAGATCAGAATCTCCTATTGGAAATCAATGAGAACATCTTCCTAAAAAATCGATGACCTGAATGTCCCTTCTTCTATAAGAAGTATCTATATTTGTCAGTGCTGATCTAAGGGGCTGTGGGGATCTCTCTGCTCGTGGCCCACACACAGCTCTGCTGTGCTCTTCTCGGAGGCAGCCAGGGAGCTACCAGGACTTGGTGACTTCTAGTCTGCACCGATAGGCACTGGCAGAGGCTGCTCAGGGAGGTAGTTGAGTCCCCAGCCCTGGAGGTGTTTAAAAGACGAGTAGCTGTCGAATTTGGGGACATGGTCTTAGCAGGGCTGGATCCATGGTTGGACTCCATGATCTTAAAGGTCTTTTCCAACTGAAACCGTTCTGTTATTTGGTAGTTTAGATTGAAACCCAAAGTCTGGAGATGAAGGCTTCACCTCCTATTAGCAGCCCCTGATTACTTTGTCGTTAGCCTTCGGCCCTGGCATGAGATGCTCCATTAACTAGGAAGGGTTGTTCTATCTCAAATCCTACACAACTCAAGGTGACTGCGCAATTCCCTGCTGGAGCAGAGCTGTTCAGAATATAACTTTATCTGTTAGGCAGAGCTGGGTCAGGGAGAGAGCCTGGATTCTATTCTGAGTCCTGTGATGACTTTTCCTGCTGGATATTGCGCTTCTGCACTGCTGTTTATCCCAGACAAGAGCTGGAAGTGTAGAATTGCTTGCTTGGAGAAGACCTTTGTGATCCATTCCAACTATCCCTGTCCTCTACTAAACCACATCCCTGAGCACTTCATCTCCTACCTTTTAACCCCTCCAGGGCTGGGGCAACACCCCTGCTCTGGGCAACCTGGGCCAGGGCCTCCCACCCTCAGCATGAAGAATTTCTTCCTAACGTCTAATCTAAACCTTCTCCCTTCCAATTTAAATACGATCCGTAACATTTGCACTTTCAAGTTGCAGAGGGATTAGGGCTCTGTTTGATGAGTTTAAAATTTTGTGTTTATCTGGAAATTTTTATGCATATTGGTATATTTACACCCCGTATCTAATTTAGCCTGGGGCGTAATCAGTAAAAAATTGCAGAGTAACCTCATCACCTGTAAGAATTCTAGTGGGAAAATGCGCAGCACCAGCAGGAATTTAGATTAAAGGTGTTATAAAATAAAATATCCTTTCATCAGTGCTTTCTTCCTTATTAAATGCAGAGTTTGCTCATATGTATTCACCAAATGAAAAGAGAGAAATAGGTAAAAGTTAATGCTATACAATTAAGTTCCCTTGTGTTGTCCCGGAAGGTTCACCTCAGCTTAATTTCATGTCTCCTCTGTTCTCCTGAGCTGTCTGTTTGACTGAGGCGCAAAACAAATGTGTGCGCTCGGGTTATTTGTCACACGAGTCTGGGAGGTGACAAAGCTCCTAGGAAGCAGGTTTGCTCACTGACCCCGCAGGGCAGCTCCTTCATCAAGAAGCCCTTCACCACGCGGCCAAAGGCACTATTGGCTCTCCTGGAAGAGGCTTTGAATAATCCACCAGAGCAGGTAAAGCCTGCGCTGACTGATGGGCTGGTCAGGAGTCTCATTGACTTGGGGAGTGGCTGTGGCACTAGAGGAGAGATGGGACCCGTGCCCAGCCAGATTGGCCCTGGAGGAGCCGCCGAGGGACCTGGGGGTGTTCAGACTGGAGAGGAGGAGGCTGAGGGGAGACCTGCAGCTCCCAGAAAAGAGGTTGTAGCCGGATTTGTTAAATGTAAGGGAATCCTTGTGCTCTGGAGTTGTGAAAAGTGCCTAGTTTTTAATCTGATTGCGCTCTAGTTCTTGTTTTAAAGAACCCAATTGTTCCCCAGAGCCATCTGCAAGGAGTTGTGTGCTGACCATATGCCAACAACTAGTTTTTGAAGCACAGAAGTAGAAAGAATCGTACTCCGTTGTCAGAGCTTTCACCACATGTGCATCTTGAGGCTGAAAGCGTGTTGTATTTGCTATTTTTGAGTCTTTGACTTGCTTGAAAAGAGCTTGATGCTTGTGTGATTTTATGTAAATCGGGCTCCGTCTGTCACTGCCTATTGTACCTAAAGGGTTTTAGATGAGTTGTTTTTAGAAATGCACAAGAGTCTGCTGAAATAATCAGCGTACGCACACCCATGACAAAATATTTTTCCATAATCTCAGCACAATTAACTGTGGATAGAAACAGGAGGAAGATTTTTACAGGTGTCCTGAAGATAGCATAGGATGGTTTCTATTTCCAAGGCAGAACCCTTCTTCAGATCTGATGTATTTACCTGTAGGATGTTAACTTGGGAAAGGCCAGTGACCAAGGTGAGGGGGCAAACACCCCAGTAAGACTCAGGGACTACCAGAATTGTTGTAAGACTGTTCACCAAGCAAGGATGACGCCGTCTTCTAAAGGAGAGGACCTTGAGAAAGTGATTCCAATGTGTAAAACAACCCAAAGAACACACTGAGAACAAATAAAGACTATGGAAAGAAGCAAAGCCTGACATGGGAAAGCTTTGTAAAAAATGGTATTTTCTCCTTTCCCTGTTTTTTGGGTGTTAATCATAGAATCACCAGGTTGGAAGAGACCCACCAGATCATCAAATCCAACCATTCCCACCAATCTCTAATCCAAGTCCCTCAGTACCTCATCCACACGTGCCTTAAACCCCTACAGGGCGTTGTTAAACTGTCATAGCTTTACTATGGAATATGTTTCTCTTGTCTTGAAAGGGTTATTGTTAGAAGATGTTCTAGGTGACTACCACGATTATCGGTTATTATTGCTCTGCTGCACCCAGCAGCATTGCATTCACCATCAGTCCTACGCCTCTTAATCAAAACAGACGTGGAACCAAGCAAGAAGGAACAACTGAGGGCGATTGCAGCTCTTAACATCATAGAATCATAAAGCTTGGAAAAGTCCTCTCAGCTCATTGAGTCCAACCATCAGCCCAGTCCCACCCTGCTGACTAAACCTTGTCCCCAAGTGCCACGTTTACGCGTTCTTTGAACCCTGCAGGGATGGTGACTCCCCCACTGACCTGGGCAGCCTCTGCCAGGGCTTCACCACTCTGCCGGTAAAGAAATTGTTCCCCAAGTCCAATCTAAACCTCCCCTGGTGGTGTGAGGTGCAAGCAGTCACAAGGCTAAATGTCCTGGTAAAGACCATACGATGTAGTCTGATCTGTTACCCTCTGGACTGTGCTTGACCGCAAACTGGGGATTTAAAATCCTGACAAAAGAGCCGTTTTCCTACTTCAAATTGTTATTAATCAAACATAGTCTGTCTCTGTCTTGATGCAGAGACGCCTTAGTCTTAGTACATGCCCTTCCCATCTATTATTTATAGAGGCATTTAACAGCTCTGTCTTATTTTAACTGAAACGCGAGGCAGCTGTTTGCAAACCAGAATTAGCAACAAATAAGATTTGATACTTCAGAAGATTTCAGAAGTGTTTTTTAACACACACATAACCTGACAGCAGTGGTATCTGGGGCTCCTGGCCCATGGAGGGCTGCTGTGGCGCGTGGTGTCTGTGGCTTAACTTAGAAAAATCATAGAATCATAGAACAACCAGGTTGGAAGAGACCCATCAGATCATCGAGTCCAACCATTCCTATCAAACACTAAACCATGTCCCTCAGCACCTCATCTACCTGTACCTTAAACACCTCCTGGGAAGGTGAATCAACCCCCTCCCTGGGCAGCCTGTTCCAATGCCCAATGACCCTTTCCAGGAAAAACTTCCTCCTAATCTCTAGCTTAAATCTTCCCTGGTGGAGCTTGAGGCCATTCCCTCTCATCCTGTCCCTTGGGAGAAGAGCTCAGCTCCCTCCTCTCCACAACCTCCTTTCAGGTAGTTGTAGAGAGTAATGAAGTCTCCTCTCAGCCTCCTCTTTGCTAGGCTAAACAGCCCCAGTTCTCTCAGCCGCTCCTCATAAGGTCTGTTCTCCAGCCCCTTCACCAGCCTTGTTGCTCTTCTCTGGACTCACTCCAGAGCCTCAACATCCTTCTTGTGCTGAGGGGCCCACAACTGAACACAGGATTCAAGTAGCAGCCTCACCAGTGCTGAGTACAGAGGGAGAATAACCTCCCTGGACCTGAACTTCAACAGTTCTACCTCTTGCCTTTGATTTCTGAGTTAGAAATGCTCTTTCCGTCAGGGTATTTTATATATGTGTGTGCGTGTGTGTATGTATATATATATATATGGCTGCTAATTTAATTTATAGACACAGTAGGGGTTGAGCAAGAGGTGAAGTGATTAATAGCACCTTCTTATTAGTGTCTTGGAAAAGCTGATTGCCTTTCCTTCCCCGTTCACGTTTCCTGATGGATGAACATTCCCACCCATGTTGAGGCTCCTGCCTCCTTCCCTGGAGAGTTAACCAGGCTGCTCTGGCAACCTCTGCCAGCGTGGACAGGGCTCAGAGCAGCTTCTCGAAGGGAGAAGAGTGCGACCCAGGCTCTCCTGAGAGACTCCCCTGGGCAAGGATGTGGGCAAACCAGACAGGCTGACGGGGGAAGGTCACATTTCCCAGGAATGTCATTCAAACCCAACAAGAAGGGCTTCAGGAAGTCCGATACAGGGAGGTTTTGACTTCTACCTCTTGCAGCCTTGAAAATAATGACAAATCTCCTCTTTTGTCCCTGTCATAGGTAAAAATAAACCAAGTGAGACCCCAAGTTCCAGGAGTACAGGAAGTTCTATCAGACACTCAGAGAAAAAAGCACTGTTAAGTGAAGGGAATTTTACGGTTGACTTTGAGGGAGGCAAAACCAACTCTTTGAACTAGATTACTTCTAATTTTCATGGCACTGTGAAAAATATCTCCAGCTCATAGGAAAATAAGTGAGCGTTATCTCCGCTCGCAGGGAAGTGAGGCTTGGAGAGCCTGCTCCCTTCTGAAAGTCAAACAGAAGTTTGGTGACAGAGCTGGGAACCAGACCTAGATATCTCCAACCTCAGACTATTGAAAGGACCCACGCACTGCAGAGGCAAAGTGACTTTCTCTTGTGTTTTCCAAGGATAAGAATTCGCACGATGAGTCTGAACCTCCTTTTCCAGCTCCTTTCTGATGGTGGTAGGTTAAAAACTCAGAAGTAGGTTACAGAGGACTCAAGCGCTGAAGAACAAGTATCCCTCTGGTGACTCGCGTGGTGGCCTAGTTCTTGGGCAGCAAAGTCAAAGGAGACAGAACGTTTCAAATTGCGCTAAACAAATGCCGGAGGCACTTTTAGGAGAGGTCCAGGGAGATATGCAAAGTGAAATAACTTCTATTAGTTCTGTGGGAACTGTTGGTTCTGAACTGCTTCACGGGTCCCCTGGAGGAGCAGAGCTGAGGGCAGTGGGGTCAGGATGCACAAGGGAGGCACTTGAACCATCCTGAGGTGCCTTAGCCTCATCACCTTCTGCTCTGGAAGCTGGTGTTGCTGACGACCCTGGCGTAGCTCGGTTCTTTGAGCTCATTATGTCTTGTGGCGTGGATTCGAATAGAAATTGCATTTGATTCGCGATTGATTGAAAAGGAGAAAAGAACCCCTCAGCTGTAAAATGCTATTTCTTGTCTCTAGAAAATTATTTTGAGTGGCTTTTAAGGTGCCGGGGCCGCCTGTCCTTGGAACGCCCTTCCCGGGGTTGCTCCGCTCTGCTGGGTCACTCCCGACCACAGAAGCCTACTTTGTGTAGGGAGAGATCTTTGTATTTAAAGGTTTTATGGGACACGAAATAATTTTGCTGGTTAAAAGCTAGACTTTATAGTGTTTCTATTTTTAATTAAATATTAATTGCAGAAGATGGCTCTGGAAATGACTGCTCAGATCGTTTAATCCATACAGATGACCTTTACGTTGAATTTATTCTCTCGCCCTTCAACCCTGTCTGGGGACTGACCTCTCCTGGCAGGCTGCTCCGCTCTTAATTAGAAAGGTGCCTCTCTTGCCTTCCTCGTCAATGTTTATTAATGTTCCTTTGCTGAGGATGCTGGAGGAGCTGGTGATTATGTGGCTATAAAGTTTCCCTGTCAATTCTTTATGTACAAACAGCCTGGTTATTCTTAAGCAGCCTTTGAGAGTGAGGTGTGCTTCAAAGGGACCACAGAAGGAGGAAACAGTTTCTCCTGAAGCTGAAAAGCAAACCCACCTCGAGTGCTTTTGTAGTGGAACATAAGCGTTATTTGAAAAACCTTTTTTTTTCACTCCCCCAACCATCTTAATTCATTCCTTCAGATGCTGATAAGCAGCTTTGTGCAGCATGAAATTTTCTACTGTGATTCTGCGTCGCCTGCGAATTCAGGTATAAAAATGAACCCTTAGCCAACAAGAAAAGGTGTTTTTATGTGCTGGAAGCCTGAAAAGGATTAGGTTCATTTGCAAAATTCTGCCAGCTACCCAGAGACGTGAATTTGCCTCTTCTGTCGTGTACAATCACAAGCACCACTTGGGCTGAAGTTCGCTATGTTAATTAAAATGGAAAGGGAAGGTGGGAAAGGCAAGTGTAAACCAATCTGTTGGAGCTGCTGGGCTGGAGGACACCTGAGAGTGGAGGCTTGCACCAAAGGGCAGGGCTTAGCTTCACACTTGAAATGACTTGATTTGCTTCCACATGGCTTCTAGTTCTGTACCCGTCTGCTGCTGGCACGTGGGCCCTGGTGGCAACGAAACCCCCAAACCATCGCTGCTAAGGACCAGGAGGCTTGGGGCAGGGAGCCTGGAGGTAGTGTGGCTGCTGGGAAGCGTGATGGGTCCCTGGAGAGGGCTCTCCTTCCAGTACTTTGTAGAATCATGGAATGGTTTGGGTTGGAAGGGACCTCAAAGCCCATCCAGTCCCACTCCCGCCATGGACAGGGACACCTCCCACTGGATCAAGGGCTCAAAGCCCCATCCAGTACTGTCTAGAGAGCAAGATTGGCTCGTGTAGCCAGAGATCTCGATGCTCCTGACGCGGCTAATGGCATTTACGGAGAGCAGGAGGTACAAGCAAAGAGCAAAGCAAGAGGGAGATTTTAAAGTTATCCTGCGAGAGGCTGGTTCTCCCTTCTGGGAGGGCAGCAACCACCCTCTGTGCTGTTTAGGATCACTCCTTGCAGCTCAGGCCTATCAGTGTGTTGCTTCAGTGTGGGGATTTGACACGTGGATAAAGTCCCTTAAGCCTCCGCTCCTGCGGATTTGGAGATTTTTGTAAAGCTCAATTGCACAAAGCGGCCTCTGAGCTGTGGCTGCTGGATGGATCAATGAAACCACATTTCACTCCTCCAGCAAAATCTGCCACGTTCCTTCCCTCTTACCTTCTCCTGGAATTTCTATTTAATATTTAACAACACTGCCTGTTGGTGTGCTTGCTGTTGTTTTCCAACAACAGACTCGTTAAAGCAGGGAAAAATCCCTAAGAAAACAAAGCAACAAGCTTTTTTCTAAACTTATTTCCTAGACCTCTTCCTATCTCTACCCTCCAGTCACAGTGAGTCTATTGTAATTCAAATCTAAACCTGAAGCAGCCTGATTCTTCAGCTGGAAAGTTAGACATTTCTATGCTAATGAGCAAAGGGACCTCTTAGTTCCACACCCCCACCCCCCAAACCCACCCGGATTTCCAGCCCTGTTGACTTTTATCTCAGAATATGCTTTTGCTTCCCCCCCAAATCGCTGTTCTTGCTTTAAAGAGAAACCAAAGTGATGCCAGAGCTGCATCCCTGCACTTCCCAAGCAAGGAGCATCACACCAGCAGCTTGTTTATCTGCTCAGGGCACGGGAATGGGCTGGGAAGATGCGAATGGTATTGATCTGGGTTGAATGCTGTCTAGACGTGTCAGTACTTTCTGCTTTCAGGGCCTGCTGCAACATTTGGAGACCTCAGCACCGTGGAATTTTTATCAGTGCGATGGCATCTGGCACGGTGCACGAGGAAACTGGGAGCAGTCATATTCTGCTGCCTCTCCTTAGCTGGGGAAGCCATACATGGGCGAAGAGAGCTGCATTTTTCATAAATGGTGCCGTTAAAATGTCTTGTACCTCAACCCTAATCCCCAACGCGTTTATCCCACTTGTTACAGAGATACCTGCTCAGGTACCTGCTTACTTTGGGGAGTGAGGGAACTTCACTTCTCCTTGCACTGTGAGTTGGAGGGTTTGTTGTTATTCCCGTTGGACACGTCAGGCTGGCTTTGGTTTGCACCAGTTTGGGAGAATTTTGGTCCACGTGTGTCTCCTCATTGATCTGAACCAGCCAGCCAACCCCCCCCTACCGCTTTCCCAGTGGATGTTTGTTGTCCTTTGAAATCAATATTTGTTTGTTGCTGTTCCCACCAGTCCTGCCGCGCAGGCTGTGTGCCCAGCAGGACCTGACTCTCCAAAAAGAGAGACTCTGAGAAGAGTCAACTTTATCAAGTTTTTATCCTTCTGAACAGTGTTTGCTCGGAGATACGGAGTGAGCTATAGGTCAGCAGCTTCAGGAGCAAACAGGTTCAGCCGTGCCTTGTTCTCCCAGGAAAGACAGATTTCTCTCCTCGGAGCAGACACTTAACACTGGTTTTTCTTATTCCGAGCCTATAATTACTTCTCCCACCTTGGCTGTGTTTAACTCTCCTCTGTCCCATCCGTTAATCTGCTAACAAGCAGCAAATGCGTTTTGGAGTCAGATCCAAATGGGAGGCCAAGACCTAAGGGCTCACCTTCCGCGGGAGCTGTGCAAAGGGCACCGGTCTTAAATAACTTTCAAATATCTTTAATTCATGTGTTTTTCTACAGTCTGGATAAAAGTGAGAGTGTGTATCTTAATATTAATGCAGAAAGTTGTAAATGGGCTAAAAGCTGATTGCATAAAGAAACCTTTAATTTCCTTTTGGTGCTAGTGGAATGATTTAGTGCAAGGTAGAGCCTGGAAGCACCTTCTGTTCGGCTGGATGAACAAGCCCTGACCTCCTGCTGGCTTGGCCGTGGCTCTGCTCTCGGGGGCAATTTCTGGTTTGTGGGTTCTGTGGCCATTTTTGGGGGAGTTGCTCCAAAGGAGACCGTTTAGTGGGAGTGGTGCAAATGGATCTCCTTCCAGCAGTATCTGGATTAACAGAGGAGGTACCATAACCCGAGAGGCCGTGCTGGTGGTCAAGGGGTTTGCTTCTCTAAGGTACAGGTCTCTCATGATCATAGACTCGTAGAACAACCAGGTTGGAAGAGACCCATCGGCTCATCGAGTCCAACCATTCCTATCAAACACTAACCCATGTCCCTCAGGACCTCATCCACCCGTCCCTTAAACACCTCCAGGGAAGGTGAATCAACCACCTCCCTGGGCAGCCTATTCCAATGACCCTTTCCATGAAAAACTTCCTCCTAAGGAAGTCATGATGCATCACGGTGTGTTTGCAGCAGCCCAAGGGTGGAATGTCTCCTCCTCGCTGGGTATAAAGGGCAACACGGGCAGAGGAGGGGGACGGTTTTACTCCTTCAGAAGGGGAAAACCGTGATGTTTTGGTGAGAATAGAACTGTAGCAATTACATTTCTTCTGATGAGGCTTTATAACGGAGGAGCAAGTGGGCAGCCAGATGTGTGGGTTTCTGTTGCGTTGCCTGGCTTGAGTAGAGTCAGACACTGCCTGCTGATTTATCTCGCTCATAAATTTTGACTTCATAGGTCAGAACTCATTTGTCTGGACATAAATGAAGAACAGTGCTCTCTTTTTTGCATTTGTGCCGCTGTCGCAGCAGTCACTGCTGCCTTCTTGCTGTGTCTGGAATATGAAATTTGGACTTGATCTCCAGCCAGCACGAGCAGGAGGAAAACCTCCGCCTGTCATGTTCGTCCTCACGCTGGCTGTCGCTCTCCGGCTCACACCAGCGTGTGATGCTCATCTCTGTGAGAAACAGTTCCTCCGCGTCAGCGCCTGAGCCTGATTTTTATTCATTTGTTCGTTTATTTATCTATCCATCATTGCCTCGAGTAGTTTGCATAAGAATGGAGATGAAAACTTCTACAATAATAGCTGGAGCTGAAATTGGATTCTAAGCTTCCCAGGTCAGGGGATGATTAGAGCTGTCAGAGAGCCCTCTCCTCGTTAGCAGCGATGATGTCCTGCACGGGCTGTTCCAGCCCTGCTTTCCCTGCAGATTAAAGGAAGATCGTTCTTTCATTTTCATATTCCGCATCTCTCATTTGCCAAAGTAAAAAAAAAAAAAAAATCGATGCTGCTTGTGCTGTTTGTCCTAAGTCTCTTTTCCAAAGAGCTACCACTGCCTATCGACCTATTTTATTTCCCATCGTTAATCCTCCTGCCTTCCTTCAGTGGTCTGTTCATTTACTAATCCCATCTTTCGTGTACATAGATAGTAAGAGATGGAAATCTAATCTCCGTGCAGTTTCATTCTCTGCCTAATGTATTTATATAGATTCACAGGACATAAGCTTTTTTATGCAGAACTCTTAGCAAAGCCGGATGCCTAAATGCCCATCGCTACCTGGCCTCGCAAAGTGGATCCAGATGCAGATGGGTTTGACCTGGCTTTATTCAGACGTGGGCCGTGGCTTTTATGGCTATGAATTGCACTCTTATCCTCCCTGATCATTTAACTGAGGCAGAAGCAGTCTGCTAAGAGGTTTGGAGCCTTTCTCCCCGCGGCACACTGGACGTCACGCATCCGTGCTGCCCGAGCCACCTTTCCTCCGTAGGGAGCAGCATCCTCCAACTGCCTCCGAGGGCCACTTGGCATTGCTGGATGCAGCTTGGTAAAGGGAGGATCATAAGCCCTTGCACGGCTTGGACTTGTGTTTCTCAGGATACCGGTGACTCACACGCCGACAACACTGGTCCTGGGCTGCTAGTGCCCTTCCCCAAACCCCGAGTCCTACCAACAGGACCCAAAGCTGGAGAGATGCAGCGTTTCCAGAGCTGTTGTGCAGGCCTGGAGGAGCTGACGCAGGGCAGTCGCAGCACACGGGCTCTGGGAGGTGGAGAGGATTGACAAGTTTAACGTCAGAAGCATCTTTCCGAATGAATCTGTTGTGATAGGTATTAGTCATAAGTATAAACTGCAGGGAGATTTGCATTTTATTCTCTTGATCCTACTTCAATCCTGAGCAGCCCCTTCTGCCCACCCCACTTTGGCATACTTAAGGGGATTTGCTGCATTTTGAGTAATTAAAGGTCCTGGAGAGCAGTGAGCTCGGTTGAATTGAATGATATGAGTGCAGCCTTGGGTCTGGACGAGCACAGGTCTTTGAGCTGGAGCACTGGACGCACCAGTACAAATTGTATGGAAGGATGCTGGATGAGTTCCCGGGAGTCAGCCTGGTCCCTGCGCACTCTGCACCCATATCCATTGGGAATCCATACTTCTGCCTCTGGGGGTTTCTTTTCTCCCCTTATCTGGGCTCTCTGCTCCTGACCAGTGCACTCTGGGGCTCTGCCTTGCTTTGTGGTCGTCCTGCAGCGACGTTTCAGACCCAGCGTGTGCCTTACACGCTGATAGTCTGGATTTATCTGGTAGCTGTCATATGCGGCTCTCATTGTGCTTTATGACCTTTAATTAATTAAGCTTCATAAAATCCTAATCATGTCAGAATTATTAATCCTGTTTTAAATTAACTGGCCAAAGGGAGGTGAAATGTCTTCCTGGTCTGTGGGTACCTGACTTGAACCCTGACGTCCTGCTGCCTCCAGCCTTGCAGTCACCCAGCAGGAAATCTTGCTTCATACAGGTCTTCGGATCATCTTCATGGCCCTTTAGCTGAGGGCTGGAACATCTCTGCTGTGAGGACGGGCTGAGAGAGTTGGGGTTGTTCAGTCTGGAGAGGAAGTTCTCTGAGGAGAACTTAGAGCAGCTTCCAGTGCTGAAAGGGGCTCTGGGAAAGCTGGATGGACTCTAAGAACCCTTCCAACCCAAACCATCCTATAAAACCTTCAGTCCCTGTGTTAGATCCCCTCCTGCTGCAAATGGATGCGATGCCTTTGACCCAGATCAAACCTTGAGTGTCTCATCCTAGGGCTGAACCCCAGCTCAGACATTTTCAGTAGACGCAGAAGGGAGAATTCCCTCTCCCCCGGCTGCTGCGCCAAATCTCCCCCATGACTCCTTAATTCCTTTTGCACAGACACAGAAGGCAGTCGCTCCTGTTTTATCAGCCTTAGCCTGGGATTTCTTGGCATTAGCTGACTGGTGATTTTCATTGCAAGGCGAGTTTGTGAGTGGTTATTTAAAGCTCCGTTGCACCTCCCTGGTGAGGTGTGCCACATCTCTGTCCTTCCTGCCCAGGAAAGAAGGAGTTCTGATGAGAATGTGTGTTCTGGCTGCATTTCACTGCATCTGCGGCCAGGCAGGATTACTGGTGGATGTTGTAAGCGTCTGGTTGTGTGTGTGTGTGTGTGTGTGTTCTTAATCTTCTAATCTTTACGATCATTACAATTTGATTTTGCTGTGAAGGGCACCCACGCGGGCAGTGCTACCTGTGACCGCGGTGGTGGCTGTAGACAAACAGTTTCTCAGCCAGAGCACTAATCTGCAGATTGGACAGAAAAATAATCTCACAGAACATTTTTCTTTCAATTTAAACTCCCTCAAGCTTCTAAATGAAACCCGGCACTTATCTCATCCCACCACAAAACGTTAGATGTGAGGGAAAGCAATGTATTTTGCTTGGTGAAGGAGGAAAGCTGAGGCTGTGCATTATTTTCAAGAAACAGTTTCCCACGTCCTGGAGATCTCTCTCTTTCTGAAACAGCCCAGCCTAACATCATTTTTTGCCGAAGACCACACTAATGGAGATGTGATGTGTGCTGTGATGCTGCTTTGATGGCTGTGATGCTCTCAAGTGCTTCTTATAGAATCATGGAATCATAGAACAACCAGGTTGGAAGGGACCCATCGGATCATCGAGTCCAACCGTTCCTATCAAACACTCCTCTTGTGTTTGATAGAACACAATTTTACAAACACAACTTTCTTGTGCTGGAAAGCGAGGGCGGAACCCATTTCTCGCATATTATCCAGAGCTTGGGGAGGGAAGAGATCGGGCTGGGTGCCTGTGAGCAGCCTGGCAGTGCTGGCTGGAGCCTCCTGGTCCCGGGAGCAGGAGCTGAACCCGGCAGCACAAGTAAACCAGTCTGGGTGGGGACATCTTCTCGCTTGTGGCACTTTTCTCATCCCAGCAAGAGGAGTTGTTTCCCTGTGAATACTCCCATGGCCTCAGTGTCGCCCCTGATGGATACTGCACTCATTTCATCGCTGGCTTTGAACTCTTAATGTGATTCAGGCTCTTGCCTTGATTGGGCTTTGTAGAGGTTCCTACTATTGGCTTCTCTAGTGTTTGCTGTTGCTCTCATTATGTGCCCTTCCCTAAGAGGAGATGAAGAGCTGTTGAGTGTCCTAGACAAGTGGTGTATAACCCTCTCTGGCTGGTTATGAGTTGATGCTGAAAAGCTGAAACCCCACAAACACAAGGCAGTGGAATATCGCGTGTCCTCTGTGCACTGGTTTGGTGCTTATTATAATCCACATGAGTCTATGGAATTAATCATAATGCCAGTGCTCCCGTCCTGCTGCCTCAAAGCTCTTTGCAGACATTAGTCACATTAGTCTGAGGTGAGAAAATGCTGGTGTTATCATTATCACATGGCTGAGAGCTACTCGTTGGAGGGAAGACAGAAAAAAACACCCTAATGTCCTCTGCAGGGGCTGACTGTGGAATCTTTGCTTCCCACTCCTTGCCCAGCGCTTCGTCTGCTCCCCCAGCTCTGGCCCCCAGCACATGGAAGAGGTTTTCATTTGCCTGTGGGCAACCTGGGCCACCACCCTCAAAGGAAAGCATTTCTCCCTAAGATCCCATCTCAATCTCCCTATTTCAGCCGAAAACGCTTTTCCCCTCATCCTATCCCTGCCTTCCCTCATCAAAGCCCTTCCCAGCTTTCCTGGTGGCATCTCCACAGCTCTGCCTTGAGTACAGTTCTTGCCTTTTCTGCAGTGTCGATGTGCTCAGGGTGACTCTCCAGCTCTCCATATGCACAACCAGCACTGACAAATATTCCTGTGGGGTCGTGTCACCTTGAGAAATACGCTTTGCTACACGGAGCTGCTCACCCAGCATCTTTTTCCTTGCGAGCTGGGCCCTGGACATTAATCATCTGGTGCTGCCAGGATCTGTATCTGCTGAACGCTGTTTATAAGATTAAAGGGATGCGATGAGTAACAAGTTCTGTTTAGCGCTGTGGTGCTATTTCTGTGCCAAAACATTCAAAGCGGAGCACAACGCGTCATAAAAGGCTCCAGAAATCAAACGTTTAGGCAGGGTCCTTGTAGCAGTTGAAATGAGTTAACGGCATGAAGTCGGTGTCGGTTGTACCAGGCAGCTCAACCGGCAATGATGTGAACTGCTGATGCTGAGCATTGGAATTAGCTTCTTGTGTTTATGGAGGGGATGGTTTGATGGGATCCTTTGAACAGGGCGGGTCTGGGCTCTGGTGGCTGCTGTTTTCTGACTTGTGTCCTCTGTGTAGTCCTGGGAAATGTTTGTGGTCTGGAAACCCAGTGCTGCCTGCGTTTGCCTTGCTCTTCCTCTTTCTCTTTCTCTTCTCATGCCTTACACCATGCTGCCTATGGCAGGGAGTTGGAACTAGATGATCTTTAAGGTCCCTTCCAACCCAAACTATTCTATTCTATTTCACGGAAAGGGTCATTGGGCATTGGAACAGGCTGCCCAGGGAGGTGGTTGATTCACCTTCCCTGGAGGGGTATAAGGCACAGGTAGATGAGGTCCTGAGGGACATGGTTTAGTGTTTGATAGGAATGGTTGGACTTGATGATCTGATGGGTCTCTTCCAACCTGGTTGTTCTATGATTCTATGGTTCTATGGTGAGCCCAATCTCCTGGCTGTCCCACCCTTTATGTGCTGCCTGCAGCACAACCGGTGCCCGAGGGTTCAGGGGAAATTAAACATCCCGTTATTTATTTCCCATGGTGATCCCTGTGTGCTTGCATCATGAGGTTTGATTACATTTACATTAGCACGTTAATAATTCATCACATTATCCAGGCTCTTAAATCCAGATACACAGAGCATCATCAGTACAAGTGTTCTTCATCTGTACCTGTTTCTGGACATCGGTTGTAAACATTTTTCCCTTTTCTTAGAACTTTAATCAAGTTCATGAGACTTCTCGTTGTCTCCCATCTATCTGCAGCGCAGGGAACTAGGGCTGGGAATGATTTCTATTGCATTTTTAAATGAAGCTTTTATTTACCTGAGCATGTATAGATATTTGTATGTTGTTTAGCTTGTCTTTGGACGCCCACAGATTTAGATCTTGTTAAGTCCAGAGAAGAACAACGAGGCTGGTGAGTGGTCTGGAGAAGAGACCTTATGAGGAGCGGCTGAGAGATCTGAGGGTGTTTAGCCTAGAGAAGAGGAGGCTGAGAGGAGACCTCATTACTCTCTACAACTACCTGAAAGGAGGTTGTGGAGAGGAGGGAGCTGGGCTCTTCTCCCAAGGGACAGGGGACAGGACGAGAGGGAATGGCCTCAAGCTCCACCAGGGGAGATTTAGGCTGGAGATTAGGAGGAAGTTTTTCCCAGAAAGGGTCATTGGGCATTGGAATAGGCTGCCCAGGGAGGTGGTTGATTCCCCTTCCCTGGAGGTGTTTAAGGGACGGGTAGATGAGGTCCTGGAGGATGTTTAATGTTTGATAGGAATGGTTGGACTCGATGATCCAGTGGGTCTCTTCCAACCTGGTTGTTCTATGATTCTATGATTCTAAGTCCAAAGCTGCACGGAGTGGAAAGGGGCAGTTCTGATTTAGATTATACCAATGATTTTTTGGTCACAGTGTCCTGGGCTGCATCCCAAGCAGTCTGGGCAGCAGGGAGGGAGAGGATCCTGCCCCTCTGCTCTCACGAGGCCCCTCTTGGAGCCCTGGGTCCCATCCTGGAATCCCCAGCAGAGGGAGGACGTGGATCCGTCCCTCCTGACCTAAACCACTCCATGATTCTGTCATAATTCTGTGATTAGGAAATACTGTTTAGAAATGTTTTGAGAAACTGCGAGATGGTGCTGATAACCTTGGATTTTGTTTGAAAAAGGAAGATTAACATCCTGATCAGGAGGAATAATTGTTATAATATTTCACATTGCACTGGAGCTCATTGCTGAAATCCTCTGTTTGACACTGGTGATATTCTTCTCCTTTATCATGCACTGACTCGCATAGGAGATGTAGAATTCTGCCAGGAGTGAGAAGTAAGGGGTTTCCATTGAAAATAAATAGATAACTAAAAGCAGACTTCAGTCAAGCTACCAGGGCTTTGCTGTAACGAGGTTTGAGATGAGGTCTGTTGGTACTCAGCACTTCAGAAACATGCGGTTATGTTCCCTATGAACTCTGTAACCTTCATCACGACTCGGGCTTCTCTCGTACTTCTCTCGTACTTAGAATCATGGAATGGTTTGTGTTGGAAGGGACCTCAAAGCCCATCCAGTCCCACCCCTGCCAAGGGCAGGGACACCTCCCGCTGGATCAGGGGCTCCAAGCCCCATCCAGCCTGCCCTTGGACCCCTCCAGGGATGGGGCAGCCACCACTGCTCTGGGCAACCTGTTCCAGGGCCTCCTCACCCTCGTCATGAAGAATCTCTTCCCAATTTCTAATTTAAATTTCCCTTCCTCTATTTTAAACCGTTACTTGATAATAAATACCCGAAATTCTTCAGTGAAAGGAGAAAACTGTGTGTAAGTTAAGGAAGTTGCTGACAAAGTGGGCCCTTAATAACGCTCGAGGCCTTTGTGCTGAAGCAGTCGGCGACAAATTGTCAGCCAGAAGTTTGTAATTTCCTGAGTTTTGTCACATTAATGCAGATTCTTAACCTCAGTCATTTTGTTTGTGAAACATTCGCTTGGGTTTAATTGCCTGCTTTTCTTTTATAAATCTGATCTGATAATGGGAGTTTCAGAGGTGAAGTCTTTTTGTCAAAATAGATTTCTCTCTATATATATTTTCCCTTTGTATCCTGAATCCAGAACAAGAGTGGTTCAGCTGAAGTCTTAACAAGCGTGTTGGGAGCTGAAATCATAGAATCCTGGAATGGTTTGGGTTGGAAGGGACTTCAAAGCCCATCCAGTTCCAATCCCTTGCCGGGGACAGGGACACCTCCCACTGGCTCAGGGGCTCCAAGCCCCATCCAACCTGCCCTTGAACCCCTCCAGGGATTGGGCAGCCACCCCTGCTCTGGGCAACCTGCACCAGGGGCTGGAATTCTGTTCTGCTCTGGCATTGGGCACGGGGCTAGTTCCCCAACAGAATAAAACCGACCTTCTCTCCATGCGGTCACCAGGTCCAACTCTAATTGTCCCGATGAACCTGGTTAATGAAGAACCAGGCCCGTGACCACCTGCCCCCCCAGCTCTCAACTAGATTTCACGCGTTGGTTTCCTCAAACACACAGAACCAAAGCCATATCCTCACATCAACCACAAGTGCCTCTCTGAATATCAGTGCTCCACAAACCCATAAGTGTTTGAAAACCACACTGAGTGTTCCATGAACGTCTAGGACACGTCTGTTTTGATGCAATTTCCAGCTACAGAAGCGTACGGCCCAGATCCTTGCTTTGACAATGAAGGCAAAAACTGTGTCTGAGGTTGTCTCCCTTGACAGAATGGATTAAAAATAGCTTCTCTTTCTCAACCATGATCGTACTTTCTTTCATGTTGCCTTGATAAGGACTCTGTGAGTTGGTAATGAAAAGAAAATAAATGAGGTTTCTGTTCTTTTTCATTGCCTTCAACACGTGTGCCTCCACATCAATGTGCCGGTATCTGCTCATTTAACACCTGTTTGCTTTGAATCACTATTTTACTCTTTTCCTAACATTTTAAGCTTTCTGGAGAGCTGCACAGCCTCAAAGGCTGATGCTCCACATGTGCCTTAATGCCTGAGCTGCTGGTTCCTGTCCCTCCCAACCTCACCTCTCCCTCTTCGCTTGGGACTGCGTCTGCCTAAGCTTTAACAGCACCTAAGCATTTGGAATAGTGAATTCATCCTATTTTCCTGTCCATAATTCTAATTATCTCGAGGCCATTATCTGCCAAGTAGGTTCGTTAGCACATCGCCTCGTCCCACAGCAGGAAATGGCTCTCCTTATACCTGGAGTGTGTCTCCAGGATTGTTCTAACATAAGATGTCTTTCAATTACGACTCTCAACCTTTATTATAGAAGTTCATTTTCTTAATCACAAAATGATAACTGCGGTGCTTTTAATGAGAGCGGCAGGCAGTCCCTACGTGTCAGTGTTTCAGACCTGTGAAAAGAGGCGGAGGCTTCGCTTGCACACTGCCCCAGCTGCCAGGGTGTGCAGGGGCTTATTCCACTTCTTCTACATGAAACCTTGTGATGCTTAAACAGGAATCATAGAAGCACCAGGTTGGAAGAGACCCATTGGATCATCAAGTCCAACCATAAATGAAGTGGAGTTAGTCTGCGTGCAAGCCGGGAGGCTGTTAGCATCCTCAGCGCTTGCTGTTTGAAGGTCACCTGGGAGCAGAGCACTAGATTCAGACTCACTTGCTCTCTAACCCCGATCCCCCAGCACAAGCTGAATCATAGAATCATAGAACAACCAGATTGGAAGAGACCCATCGGATCATCGAGTCCAATCATTCCTATCAAACACTAACCCGTGTCCCTCAGGACCTCATCTACCCGTCCCTTAAACACCTCCAACAAAGGTGAATCAACCACCTCCCTGGGCAGCCTATTCCAATGCCCAATGACCCTTTCTGTGAAAAACTTCCTCCTAATCTCTAGCCTAAATCTCCCCTGGTGGAGCTTGAGGCCATTCCCTCTCGTCCTGTCCCCTGTACCTTGGGAGAAGAGCCCAGCTCCCTCCTCTCCACAACCTCCTTTCAGGTAGTTGTAGAGAACAATGAGGTCTCCTCTCAGCCTCCTCTCCTCTAGGCTAAACACCCCCGGCTCTCTCAACCGCTCCTCATAGGGCCTGTTCTCCAGCCCCTTCACCAGGGGTGAAGGGTCCCAGTGTCCCAGAGCTGCCACCAGGGGTACCTGGTGGGGCAGGGTGTGGCTGGCATGAGGCTCAGGTGAAACCACCTGCAATGCAGAGAGATATTTCTACTTTCCTCTTCTGTCTGCAGGGTGGGTGTAGCAGGCATGGTGATTTTGGGCTGACAGTTAGAACCATAGAATCATAGAACAACCAGGTTGGAAGAGATCCATAGGATCATCAAGTCCAACCACTCCTATCAAGTTGGACTTGATGATCTTAGACGTCTTTTCCAGACTTAAGAGTTCTAGGATTCTACGCCCTGCGATGAGGTGGGACCTGTAAGAACGTTGTGGCTTTGTGTACAGCCGTGCCATGAGTTTGCTTGTGTGTTCTTCATGTAGAACACCAGAAAGCTCAACCCAACCTTTCCATAAACACCCCTTGCCTTCTCTAAGAGAAAAGGAACAGCAAACTCCCTGCTTCTTCCATTCTGACACCTGGCGATTTTCTGTTCAGCTCTCCCCCAAGACGTTGTAAATCCCACCTTCTGCTTTTTCAAATAAAACCCCATTTTTACCTCAGAGGAAAGCCATTTGAAGCGCACTTAGCAACCGGCAGAGCCTATTTTTAGCCTCTATCAGGTTGTAACGTACAAAATGTAATAATCTCATGCTTGAAGCTTTTTTTTTCCCTTCTTCCCAGAGATGTGAAATTGCTGCAGTTGAATAGGAGGGAGAGAAACTTGGCTTTGCCCAGAACTCATTCTCTCTATCTGTGTCTCCATAGCTTGAGTTGTTTGTGTTCAGCGCTAGCTGTGTGGTTATTTATGGGCACAGTGAGCTGATGCGAATGTGCTGAACAAGGTAAACCAAGTGTGTGTTTTTAGATTCCTTCCTGACCGTGGAGCTTGTTGTCAAGGATGTTTGTAGGACAGGGAAGCGTTGTCTAGAAAGAAGATGGATAAACACCTCCATGACTTCGAGAAAGGTGAGGGAGGAGAGAAACTGGTGAATGAGTGACTCCAGCCTTTCCCCACCTGGGGTCCTGTGTCTAGTTGTGGAATCCCAAATATAAGAAGGATATGGAACTGTTGGAATGGGTCTAGAGGAGGCCATGGTCATGATCCGAGGGCTGGAGCCCCTCTGCTATGAGGATAGGCTGAGGAAGTCGGGGTTCTTCAGCCTGGAGAAGAAAAGGTGTTCAAGGCAAGGTTGGATGGGACTTCGAGCAACCTGATGCAGTGTTGGGGGGTGTCCCTGCCCATAGCAGGAGGCTGGAACTGGATGGGATTTGAGGTCCCTTCCAATCCAAACCATTCAGAGATCCTGAGAACAGGGCACTTGCTGGAGATGTCAGTTCTGCAGATGCTTTTGGGCTGCGTGTGGGAGACAGTGTCTCCCATTAATCTATCTGTGCTCTCTAAGGTAAAGAGGGAAGGATGAGCTTGTGACTCTAGAAGTGGGTTGGGTCACCAGTGTTCCCAAATTACTGCTGTGCTGTGCCGTGCGAGACCTTCTTCAAGTCACTAAAGTCATTAACCTTCATGTGATTTAGTTTATCACTCTCAGCTCCTATTTCTATCCTTTTTTCCTCAACACTTAGACAAGGCTGTAATAAAGACAGAGTTCATCTGGCATGATGTGATGTCCATCTGCTTCCAGGCACTCAACCTGGGGACTGTTGCTGAGAATCCAGCCTTCCTCTTCAACATTTGGTACTGTCTGACTAAAATGAGTCTTCCAAGACTGAGTTGTTCTCATTTAACGCTATCGTTGGGTAAATCTGAAAGGCCTTGATGCAGTTTGTGATGGTGCAGGTGACCTATCAGGCATGAAGGAGCTTTGGTCCACAGGTACCGATGTGGTTGGAGATGTCTGTATTCCCCAGTGGAGCTGGGGCAGACTGGGAGCTCCCAGGGCTGCAAACAAGGCAGAAATACCAGGAAGAGGGGAAATCCACTGAGGTCAAACGACCCTTTCCCCAAAGCCACGGGCGGACGGTTCTGTGCTCGGTGTTTCATATCGCTTTGTTCACTTGAGTTTTGAGTGGCAGAAGTGACGGGGCTCCCGTTGCTCCTTCTGGAGCTCAAGTGAGCTCCTGTGCCAGATCAGAAATAGACTTTAAATAATTCATTGAACAAAGTCTAGGGTTTCTGTAACTGACTGTCTGATTCTCCTTGCTCTCTTTCATTCCTGCCTTTCCGACCGACCCATGGAGCACACATCCCTCCTGGCATCATGTCTACGTTGCCTCCTTTCACTCACACATCATCGTTTCTTTCAGCATTAGCTGAATTTTTCCTTTTTTTCCTCTTGAATGAGGGAATTATTTTCCCCAACGGTGAGACTTTGATTTCCCCATTGGAGTGCGCTTTGCTCGGAGCTGAAAGCGGACACAGGCATTAACTTCCTCGGCGTGGAACTCGCCTCGCATCAGAAGTCAGCCTGTTTAGAGCAAATTGCATGGTACTGTAAACATCCAGAATCGAGCTCTGCTCTCATTTGTACCCAAGCAATCACGCTGAGTAAAATTCTGCCTGTAGAGCTTAAAGATGTGCGCTTTTAATCCTGTGCATTTTGTCAGACTAATAACCTGCTCGGAGGCTCCAGGGCACACGGGGAAGGATAATGCAGGGCAGCCAAGCACGAGGCCGAGTTCTGAAACATAAGTCTGGATGGGAGAAAAATACAGGGAATTGGTTAATATTCCTTAACTCCGAGCGCTCCTGCAATCACGTCCTCGTTACCAAAAGGGATGATTTTTTTTTTCCTGCTGTTTAGCTTCGGGCTGGAACGGAACATAGGGTACGTTTCCTTGCAAAGATCCATTCCTATTTTATTTGATGGTCTGAAATTAAATCAGAAGGGATGTTATTTAATCAGCGAGAAAAGAAGGAAAGAAGGAATAAACAGGCATCCGATGCATTCCAGGCTGTCGCTGTGTGACATGCGAGGTCCCCTGAGAAGGCAGGAACCATTTGGAGAGCATCGAGCTCTCGGTCTCTTCCCACTTGGCGCAGGTTTTGGCACCTGAGACAGAACTCCTGAGCGGCCTCCTGTGTTTGCTCCCTTCCTAGGGGGATGCAAAACCAAAACTTGCTCTTTTTTTGGTTTTTTAACCCTCGAAATTGGTGCAGACTTGAAGGGATTCATTCCCCACCAGTTCTGCTGTCTCACTGTGGTGAGTCAGAGCAGACTTACACCAGACTGAGCAGGGGTCAAGCGTCGCCTCCTTTAAGCACCCACAAAGCCTGGTGTGAGCCCTGGTTCTCTCCACTTGATGAAACGATCCCTCTGGGATGCTGAGATGAACTTGCAGCTCGTTAGATACCTTCATGTTGTTTTCTCTCTTCCCTTTATCGTAGAGGTGAACCCCAGGGGGCACCTGCAGCGATTGCTCGGGAGGTGCGGTGGTGGCACCTGCCAGAGCGTTTCTTGTTCTGCAACTACCAGAGACTCAGGCCATCCTATGATTCTGTGATAATTGCTTTTCTTTCCCTAATTCTTCTTGTTTGTGTGGATTAGAACACTCCTGGCAGGCAGGCGTGTACAGGAGAAAAAGAAACGGGAGTCAAACCCAGAGCCCTTTAAGTAACGAAACAAAACCAACCTCACAGAAGTAGAATTGTGCTGGAGCTCATTTAAGCCTCGCTGAAATTTCCACTGTGCAGGCACTTAAATGTTGCTGTTACTGTGGCACAGCTCGTTTTACTGTTTTCCCTGGTGGATGTTTCCCTCACAATTCAGTACAGATGCCAAACAATAAAGCCTGTTGCAAATTGCTTTCCCAACTGCTAGGTAATTACAGCAGATTTTATGCTAAATGTAAAGGATGTTCTGCTATTTTTTAATAAAGGGAACATCTTTTCCTATCTGATGCTTTAATACTGCCTCATTTGTCTTACTTTCCAGCTGAAGGATCGCTTCCAGTTGCTCACACGCAGGCGGAGCTGCTGGCAGGGCTGCCTTTCCCCAGGATCCGAGTGCTCCAACCATCAGTTGAAGTTCAGACCCCCTGAGTATTCAGTGAGTAACTTTAAATATTTCACACGACTGCACTGAGGCCACAGAGCACCTTTCTACCTGTTCTTGTTACCAAATCGGGCAGAATGTTTGGTTTTGGCAGCTCCTAAGGATCAAATCCATGTTTTGCCACCTCTTTTGGTGTTTGCAGTGATGCTGTAATCTCTCAAATACCAGCAGGGCAAACACAAAGCTGATCCCTGCTTGGAGGGAGGTTTCTTTCGCTGCCTCTGTGTACAAATGAGCATCATCTGCCGCAGGACGAGTGTTGGTGATTCCTGCGCCACAAACAGATGGAATGGGCTGGGGGTGGGATTTATTTCACGGGGAGAGCCCACTGGCAGAGTGGGGCACGGGGGCCTGGCACTCGAGATATCGAGAAATTCAGCATCGAGAGGTTCTTCTCTAGCTCCTTCTCCAGGGCCTGCTAGTCAAACCCTCCTTCCATCAGTGATGTTTTGCGACACGTCTGTAGTGAGCATTGATGTTTTGTCACAGCAGAGATGACAAAACAGTACTGAGCATGGCAGGAGGCCAGGGCAGGGCTGCTGCCGCTCCTACTTTTTGATCAGTGGACGGTGCGTAACCTCAGCTTCCTCCTGCCACCCTCGCGTTATTCTAAAGGGAACATTATGGAGAACACAGAGGCTGCAGGAGGTGTGTGAAGTATGAACAGGTTGATGTACTGATCGCTTTCAGGGCAGTGGAACGCGAGAAACTGTTACTGAGTCACGGAAAGCAGCTCTGCTCTGGGTCACTGAGTAAAATCAGGGCTACGTGTTCAGTCCTGGGCTCTCGGAAAGCGCCTGTGTGTCTGCTGGGGGACTCGGAGCTGTTGGTCAGTGCTGTCAGACCATGGCAACACGCGGTGCCGTGGGAGGAGGCAGCTCCTCTGCCCTGGAGCTGCTGCAGGGTTGGTGGAGGCTGCACCCTGCTCCCTTTGGCAGCTTCCACCCCCGGCTCGGCCTTTGCGTGGCGGATGGTGAGTGCTCGGGGCTGTAATCATCTGCGCTCGCAATCTGCACCTGAGATCTATTGTGAGCTGCCGCTGAAATGTATTTAAAAAATGTGTCAGTCATTAGAATCTAAAAATTGATCTGAGCCCACACAGAGCAAGTGCCTCGGAGTGAATCAGAGGAACGTGGTGATTAAATGTAGTATCTGAGAGCGAAGTTACCGCATTAGAGAGCACTGCAACCCCTCAGCTGATGCAAAAAGCAGGATGCAGAATCAATCCCAACATCTAGGAACCTGAACTGCATGGCAGTCGAGAAAACCTAACTTAAAGATGTTTGCCAAGAGAAGGTGCGAGGGGGAAACAGAATATTTAGGGATTCTGTGAAGGAGGGAAATAGCCCCAGAGAGGCCATGGAGACAATTGCTGGGGTGTTCGTAGCGCTCAGAGAAGGAAAAGCAACCAGATTTGAATGAATTAACCTGGGCAGTAAATTAGAATTGGGTGTTTAATTGTGTGCAATTACTTTGTGGTAATGGGGAAAGATTATAAGAATGTAAAAGAGTAAAGGTAGGCAAGGCTAAAATTAGCAACGCGTTCGCACACCTCTGCCTGCAGAGGTAGGAAAATTTGAAGCTGTCGCCCTGGAAAATCATAGAATCGTAGAATAACCAGGTTGGAAGAGACCCACCAGATCATTGAGTCCAACCATTCCTATCAAACACTAACCCATGTCCCTCAGCAAATGGGACTTGGGTAACAATCTCAAAGGGCCAAGCAGTGCTGGTCACTGAGAGAATGTAGAGGAGCTGGAACCCCCTGGGCAAACGCTTAGAGGAATCTGATTGTCATTTGAAAGCTTAGAAAGGCAACTGAAAGGCAGAAGAAAGGTGCTGTCCAACCATCCCCATCGGGGATGTCCTGTGGCTGGTGGAGAGACATCAGGAACAGGTCAGGGTACTTGCCAAGGGCACCTGCCGTTCGTCCCACAGTGATGTGGGACCTCCTCGACCCACACGCTCGGGGGTGTTTCCAGAGTTGCCCAGTACTTTCTGGTGGCGTTTTGAGTCACACACTGGAAGAACCTTTCCAGTGGCTCCTGACAAGCAGTGGGAGGCTGTGCGGGGTGTGGTTAATAACTGCTTAGCTATTCTTAGACAGAGCTGTGTGCTGCTGAGCTGTGCAGCGGTGCTGGGGGATGGAATCTATCAGCGAGAAAAGCTCCAGAGCTGGGTGAAAACTGCTCTGGGCTCTCTGGGGATGTTGCAGTGAGTAGGGCAGACAGGCTTTGAGATCCCTTCCAGCCCAAACCATTCCATGATTTTACGATTCTATGATCTGTTTCTCCTCCACTTTAATATGACTGATAAGTGGGAATGTGGAAGCAGAGGAGCACAAACACCACGGTGCGAGTAGCGCAGAGGATTCGAGCTCCTGTTAATCTCCTGCCCCAAGGGGCAGCGCGAGGTTACTCATCTCAGGGTTTCTCCCTGGAGGTCTCTGGGTGTCCTACACTCCCAAGTATTGATGCTGAGGCCCTTCGGCATCCCCTGACAGGACAAGCGGCTCTGATAGGCAGCCAGAGGTCAGACCTGCTGCCCTGCCTGGTGCTGGCAGAGGTGGTAGATGAGATGCAATAAAACAAGAAGAGATAAGATGAGATGAGACAGGGAAGAAGGCTCCTGCACTCCCACCATGTGATGTTACGTTCAAAGCGAATACCCACGTGGCTCGGGAGGGAACAGAAACCCCATCCAGATACTTTCTGACTTCCAGTAGCGCTGCTGAGTGGTTGAAATGTGCAATTTAACATATGGCTAATAAACCACTAATTAAAACAAATAGGAAACAGTCAACTAATCAAATCTCTTTGTTGCCATATGGCAAAAATCCCTGGCAGCCTCCGAGAGAGGAGTCACCCAGCCCAGGGTGTCAACAGGGCCCCGGTGACTCAGCAGGGATTAGGGTGAAGCAGGGAATTCAGGACGATTACTCATCTCGTTGTCAAACACCAACATGTCTTTCTCTCTATCTCTTTGGTTGCTGTGAGGCTTTACCACTGCTTTCCCTCTTGTAACCAGCAGGGTGGCTCTGACACATCCCAGGCTGCTGTCCCCAGCCCCATGGCAGCCCCAGCGGGAGGAGGAAGGTGAGGGAAGCGCATGAAGCATTTGGCACTGTGCTGGTGGCTGGGATCTTCTTGACTGCAATAACTTTTGAGGCACTTTCACGCACAGCCAAGCTACTGGGTGTTTGAGAAAAGTCTTGTGGATGCTTGTGGGCAGTGAGTGGATGCTCGGAGTTAGGAGAGCAGCCAGGTTGGGCATCATTTACGAGCAGAAAAGGAGAGACTGAATGATTCAGGAAGAATTTCATGGAACCATAGAACAACCAGGTTAGAAGAGACCCATCGGATCATCAAGTCCAACCATTCCTATCAAACACTAAACCATCTCCCTCAGGACCTCATCCACCCGTCCCTTAAACACCTCCAGGGAAGGTGACTCAACCTCCTCCCTGGGCAGCCTATTCCAATGCCCAATGACCCTTTCTGTGAAAAACTTCCTCCTAATCTCTAGCCTAAATCTCCCCTGGTGGAGCTTGAGGCCATTCCCTCTTGTCCTGTCCCTTGTCACTTGGGAGAAGAGCCCAGCTCCCTCCTCTCCACAACCTCCTTTCAGGTAGTTGTAGAGAGCAATGAGGTCTCCTCTCAGCCTCCTCTTCTCCAGGTTAAACAACCCCAGCTCTCTCAGCCACTCCTCACAGGGCCTGTTCTCCAGCCCCTTCCTTCACCAGCTTCATTGCACATTTGCTGTGCTCCTCACAAGATCTCCATACCCTGTATGAGCAAGAAAGGCTTCAGCTCTAGAGCTGGGAGGGAATTTAAGTCTCTGTCCTGTTACACCCCCGTCATTTCTACTTGGGGTTCGGTTCTCGTGGTGACGCTGCGATACGGCTTTTTTAGGATAAAGAACAGCCTACGATGACACTGCGCAGTGTCCTGTGGGGAGAGCGGGTTGGTTAATTAAGCTACATGATCTGAACCAAGAACAAAACAGGATGTTTGCCCTCTCTTATTAACTTATTGGTGAGCCTCTGCAGCAGCTGGGTGACTCACAGCCCTCGCTGAGGTGCCGTGGTCCCGTAGGCTCTGGAGCAGAAGAGCACCTTGAACCCACGCAGCCAAGCCTCTGCTTTAGTGGATTATTTTCTGCATGTTTGTCCCCTAGACATTTAATTTGAAACCATTTGCAGCAGATGAGCTTTAAACTGGCATGGTAAGAGCCAATATAGGCAGTAAATCCTCCTGTGAGTCACGAAAGCTGTGTGTCCCTTTCTAAATTTACGCTCTCCTATGGAAGGCACCTTTTATCCTCTCTTGAATAGTACTTTCTAGTTCTTAAGTGGAATCATCATTTATAAAGAAGCTATAACTGGATTTTTTCCACACCTTTTAGCCTTCTCTTGGTTCAGATTTAAGTCGCCTCACAGGGGGATGCGAACACGATGTAAAACTCGATGTTAACAGATCGTAGCCGTGAGATATAGGAAAGGTCATTTTCCATGGGGATGTGAGGTCAAAGGTGCCCACAGCATGGATGGTGGGAAAGGTTTCATCGCAGAGTTTTATTTGGCTTCTTGCTGCGGACGGCTGGCAGGAGACAAAGCACGATATCCTTCCTGAAGTGACAGAATTATAGCCAAATATAACAGAAGTGACTTCAGTGCCATGGGGAGATGCTGGGCTCAATCCATCAGCGCCCTGAGTGTCCCAGGCAGTATCCAGCAAAGCACTTAAACACCCACTTTACTGTAAGCACCATTTAAATCAATGCTGATTTGCTTTGCTGAATCAGGAAGGGAGTTCAGGGGAGTTCAGGATTCAGTCTGTATGCCCCTCGTTTTCATTTGCATGGTGGATTCCTTCTGCCTCCAAATCCTCTCTTAAACTGTGAGACTTTTGGAGCAGACAGTATCTCTTAGCAACGACTGACAACATCCCTAGCAGCCTGGTAGTGGAGAAAAAGGCTAAACCAAGTCATCTAACAGGTAATGATAGTAAAAAGAGGTGATCTAACCTAGTAGAAAACACTACTGGTTTTCAAAACTAAGCAAACTAGTTCTGAGCCCATTGTGGTTATAGCATATCTATAAGTAGAAGGGATTTTTGCCTTTTTCCGCTGACCAGTCAGGGTGATCGCAATGTTCCCTTCTTGCCTTAGAAGCTGTTAATGGTTCCCTGATCTCTTGTGGCCTGTCTTGTGTTTATTTACTGGTTCATCCTGTTCTGCCTTCTGGTTAGATGCCCAGAGTCGAGCAAGGCTGCCGAAGCAGAGTCCTCTCTCCTGTATGAATGACACTGCTGGGCCATGGGCGATGGGTGATACAGGAACGGCTCATCCCCCATTGATGGGTTGTGTAAGCTTTGTGAAAACCCCTTACAAGCATATATCAAGAGAGATGTAAACATCACACAGCATTTCCCTCGGCGAAACCATGGGTAGGTAGTTTAGTCACGTTAAATAAATCTTATCCCCCAGGAATGGCCTTTATGGCTGGACCCTGAGCTTTCCCTGGCATCCAAACCTTTGCTACCGTCTCTTCTTCTCGAGCTAGAGCAGGAGCCAGTGCTTAAACCCACACCATATGCAGCTCTCTGTCGGATTTTGCTCTTGGACGGGAGTCAGGGCCCCAGCACTCGCCTTCTAAGTGGGCCAGACAAGCAGGGGGATGACAGGGCGAGCAGGGCTGCCCTCCCAGAGGAGCTGCAGGAGATTTAATTTCCCTCCCGAGGGTGCGTCTCAGCCCACAGAGGGACCAGACAGGCTTGTTTTTCACTTGGAGCAGGGCTCACGCCAGACACGCTACCTGAGCAGCGACGTAGAGCACCGAGTATCTCATCTGACACAAGGATATTGCTGCCTCGTACTGTTTGCTAGTGTCCCCGCTATGAACTGCAGTGTCTGCCCCGTCCCTCCAACGCGCACGGGGGCTGCGGGAACCCTCTGCAGCCAGACCGGGGGCTGAGTCATGATTTGTTGACCTCTGAGCCGAGCTCTGCTCCCCAAGGAGCACCCAGAGTTTGCGAGTGACTCAGGCTGCTCGGGGGCTGGAAGTGGGCACAGGTATGGAATTTGCCACTGATCTGGCTTGGAAACAACCTAATCCTAGTGAGGAATCCCGGGAGACCCTACTCAGAGCTGTAACTGATGTTCTGTCCGTGCCTCTGCACCCTCCCCAGATCTCTCTGTCTGATTTTAAGCCTTTGCTTTATTCTTCTGGTTTATCCTGCCCCATTTTTTTAAAGAATCCTACACACATTGATTTCTGACCAGGATTCAGGGTGCTCATAATCAGCCCTCTGAGATTAATTAGAAACTGATGAAGATTGTATTTTAATAATTTCTAGGGCATTGCAGAGTCCTCAGCTGAGGTCTAAACGCTTCTCTCTCAGTCCCTGCCCTAAAGTGCCAACAATTAGGTCTGTCTGGGAGGTGTCCATAGCATCCCAGTGCCTTGTGTGGTTCAGCTCCTCGGCTTTATATTTAAAAGACTGGAAGATTTGTAACTGCTGCTCAAACGTTAGTCTCATTGTTCCCTTTCCCTGCACAAGTCTCTTTAAAAAGAGCCTGGGTGAGTGCACAGGGGCTCTACCGACGCATTCACTTTGCATCCCAACCCAATGAAAAGGGATAGTTGGGAGTGGAAAAGGTGCTGGTGGATGTGCACACGTGTGGCCGCAGGACTCCAGACTCATCTCGTGTTCCTTCGTGAGCATCGCTGGGCTCCGAGGCTCGAAGGGAAGATTTGAAGGATGACGATGAGGTCACTGTTTCAGATATTCGCAGACTGCTCTTCAATGTTTGATGAGCAGCGTGGGGCTCTTGATGGAAAGTGACTGTGGAGTTTTACAGGGTTTTTTTCAGTTAGCTTAAATTTTGATTTGTTCCAGACTCAAAAGGTGTTTGGAGAGCCGAATCCGGCTCTCTGAAAGCCTGTCTCCCCAAAGCAAGGACTGAACGCACCCAGTGCTCCCAGTAGAGCTCCCAGTTCAGCAGGAGGGATCAGATGCCTTCAGCATCTCTAGTTTGTCTCATGCCTTGTCCGTGACTCAGTAAAAGCACTCTTGCATAACACATTTATGAAATACAAATAAAGATTTAGGCCCTTAAGTGTTGGGCTGAGTGACAATGGATTTTGCAGCAGGTTGTGTCTGTTTGTAAGAGGCACTCAGGCAGCCGCTGGAGGCTGAGAGATTTGGGCAAATGGCTCTGCTTGTTCAGGTGTTGGGTCAGGAGCCCCATGGCCCAATGACCCATCTGGCATCTTCAGTCCTTCCCTTCCTGAAACCCGCTGGGCAGGCAAGTGCTGTGACCCAAAGCTCCTGTGGTGATGGGAGTGGGTGTGATGCTGCTTTCTGCTCTGGACCAAGTCCGAACTTGTAATCCAAGTGAGCATGAGTTTGGGACCCTCCGTCTCTTCCTAGAGGCCAGGGTTGGCGTTCACTGCCTTCATCTTAGAATCATAGAATCACCAGGTTGGAAGAGACCCATCGGATCATCGAGTCCAACCATTCCTATCAAACACTAAACACGTTCCTATCAAACACAATCTTCCTCCATCCCAGACTGTTTCCCCCCTCCCAGTGCCTCTGCGATGGTTCCTGGGAGCTGGGAGCATCCCACAGAGCCTGAGCCCTGCCCTGGGGAGGGTGATGCCAGGGGAGGAGGGAGGTTTCACCCCGTTCGAGTGCTCCCTTGCACAACAGCAGCTCTGCAGCTGTCGGAAGCTCCGCTGCCTGATATTTGAAGTTCTTTCATTTATCCCTGTGTTTTATTCCGGTTGGCAAACAGCACTTTGGCACAAAGTGGTATTCATTCCGGAGTCTTAACCTGATCCCTGCTGGGCTCCAAATTGACAAAACTCTACCTGCCTATTAGCAAGGTACATAAACTGCAGCAGCCGAATATAGAGCTGACAAAGGCTCTCCTGAAATAGCACCAGCGAGAGGAGAAAATCAATGTCATTTCTTACACAGTTCCTTGACAGGCATTTACTAGAAGAGTCTTATCTGGATCCGTCAGGGATGCTGAGATCCTTCTTGCCTCCCTTTGCGAAGCTCTGGTGCCTCACGCAGGGAACGACCGAATCCCTGGTGCGACCCCTCCCTGGCAAAGAGCCTCCTCTCTCCCTCCAAGGTCTGAACATGTTCTCCCATCAAGTCGAGGTTTGCGGTCGGCTCAGCTTGGGGTTGGTATTTTTTCATCACCAATATTGTTTCCTTGTGTACTTTTTAGCCAAAGGTATTTGCTTCTCTCTGGAGCGGCGCAGAATCCTTGTGGCATTTCAGAAGAGGTGGGCAGGATGAATTATTCATTTTAAAAGTGTGTGACATTATGATGGAGCTTCAGCAAAGTACATTTAAACATTGCAAAATAGGATGAATCAGTTTAAACTCATCCGAGCTTATCATATATCAGAGAAAATGACTGATATAAAGGCTAAAAAGGAAGACAAAAGCTCTTCTCAAACCGTTTCTAAATCAGACTCCAAAACCACACTAAATAGGAAAGTGGTTTGATTTTCAGGTCTTCTAATGCCAAGAGGTCTAGGGGAAATGGATGAATATATAGGGTTCAACCCCTTTTTGCTAAGAAGCGATGTGACTGTTGGAATTGTGCTGATGTGCATCCCGAGAACAGCAAAGGGGCAGGTGGGGACGAGGCACTGGGGCTGCTAAGGTCACTGAGCCCCCGTGGGCAGCGGTTCCTCGGGAGAACTCATCCCCAGAAGGAAAGAAAAGGCTCTGGTCAGAGCCTAAAGAATAGGGCAGCGAAAGAGAGCAGAGGGGGTCGCTCAGAGGGGCTTCTGGAGTCTCCTTAGCATTGGGTCGGCTGCGTCTCCTTTATTCTGAAGTGATGGTTTTCTTCTGAAAACACAAATACTCGTGTTCTCCTGAAGCCTGCAAAGTCTTTCTCTACGTGCGTCGGATAAGAGGGATCCCTTCACGTGTGGCATGGATGTCTCAAGGTGTAAAACACTGGGAATGGGATGTTTAGACTCAGACCCATTTATGTAGCTGTCCTGCTTTGCCCAAGTCCCCAGAAAGATTCCCTGAAGCTCCACGATGATGAGAGGTAAAGCCAAGGGTCTGATCCCTTGCGCTCACTGGGATGTGAGGGAATACAGAGACCTGCAGGGCCTCCCAGGAGCTAGTTGCTCCAGGCACCCATCCTGGTCGCTCCCAGGGGCAAATGCCAATTGCTGTGGAAAGCAGCGACCCTGAGCAGGCAGGGAGGGGAAGACCTTGCGTCAAGGACAATCCTCCAGTAGTTCTGAAGGATTATAGCCTTTTTCTAAACTTGCATTGTGTTGTTTTGACCATCGGTGCCTGTTATTGATAGGAATGTCCAGTCTTTCTGATAAGGAGGCTGAGCTCTCACTGCCAGTGATGAGCTGTGGCATTGAATCCCCAAGGGTAATTACATGAAGATGCATCCATTGATCTGTTTGTTGATTTTTGGCTCGTTAACTTGAAACCTTTCAGCTCCTCTGCTCTTGTCTCTTCAAGACCGATGGGAATTCCACGTTCCTCATCGTCTGCTCTCTCCCATTCACTACAGACGGGCTCTCTTTTTGAGAATACAGAAATATTGCCATCCGATGATATTTAGACTTGCTCTAATTGCGTTCTGCCAAGCTAAATTTCCTTGCAATTCCAATTGGACGCAGTGTTATTCATTAGGTGAGGTGCTAATCTGCTGCTCCGTGTTGCTGTGCAACTGCCGCTCCAATTAATCCCCTGGGTCAGGAGACCAAGAGCGCCCTCCCCTATATTTGTCATTCTCAAGCGGTAATGGTTCTTTTTCAAGGAATATTACTTAATATTTAATAACAGTAGTGCTAATGGACTCTGCGTTGGCTACGGTTAAACACTCGGAAGGGCGTGTTGCACACTCTGCCTGCAGCTCGTGGAGCACAGCGGCTTTGGAGAGACTTTGTACCTCAGGATGTGAATAAAAGTCGGGTAACACGGTTCCTGTGCAATTATGCATCACGTCCACACTCAAAAGCTGAAAGCATCCATCGTAATTAGTGTAACCGCGCTGATTATCAAAGGATGTGATGTTTGGTTAATGATTGATTTGTCACTTGCTGTAAAGCCGCGTGGGACATCAGAGCACAAATTACACCCATTTGCTGTAAGAGTATCTGCTTGTTCCAGGGGGGAGTCTGGGCTCTGGGGTTCGTTCCCTGCTCTCCAGGTCCCTCAGAATCATTTCTGTGTGAGAAAATGGAATTAGGAGACTTGCAGCTAATGATGGGCGTGAATGAAGGGATGACGCTGCCAGAGATGTATCAAACCTTAGAAGAAAACATAAATCTTTCTTTCTGCTGCTTTGGGTGGCAGAGAAACAGCAAATCGTTTCCCACCCGGGACGAGACCTCCAGGAGGGGCTGAGCCCCCTGGGCAGGTTCCCATCACCTGCTGTTATTGCCTTTCCTATTTCTAGTTGAATTTCCAGGTTTCCCCAAGCCAATTCTTTCCAGCCGTTCAACCCGTGTCAGAGGGAAGGATGGCTTTGCATGGTGTTGCCATGGAAACACCTGCTGGATCCGGGATGGAGATGGGAGAGGAGCAGGGTGAGAAGGGGAGCAGTGAGAGAGCGAAGGCACAGAAGCCCCATCGGGTTCCTCGCTGCTTGGAGCAGTGAACCCATTTTAGGGGGATTTATTTGCACAGTTCAAGGCTTCGGGTCAGTACCGGGGAACTGGGCTCACTGCCTCGCAGGCAGGAAGGGGAAAGGGGCAACTGTTATCCCTGGTAATTTCACATCCCCCTAGAAGTGAGCATTCAGTTTGTCCATGAGAACCTGCTCCCACTCTGGTCGACCCCCTCACCCCTTTCCTCAGGCTACCTCCACTCGCAGCCCGTGCATGGAACCTTCCTCACAGGTTGTCTTGGCAACACCTGACATCCAGGGACAGGACACGACAGCAGACACTGCAGCTTCCCTAGCGCGCGATGCTCTGTTCCCAGAGCCCTTCTAACAGCTGCTTAGGGAGGGGGAGAATCCATTGAATCAGGGAGTGGTTGGGGTTGGAAGGGACCCCAAAGCCCATCCAGTGCCACCCCTGCCCTGGGCAGGGACACCTCCCACGGGATCATGGGCTCCGAGCCCCTTCCAACCTGGCCTGGAACCCCTCCAGGGATGGGGCAGCCACCCCTGCTCTGGACAACCTGGGCCAGGGCCTCCCCACCCCCAGTGTGAAGAATTTCTTCCTAAATTCTAACCTAAATCTTCTCCCTTCCAATTTAAAGCCATTCCTCCCTATCCTGTCACTCTGGGCCCTTGTAAGAAGTCCCTCTTCAACTCTCCTGGAGCTCCTTTGAGTACCATACTGGAAGCTTACTCTGTGCTCTCCCTGGACCCTTCTCCATGCTGAACAACCCCAACCCTCTCAGCCTGAGCTTATGTGGGAGAATCATAGAATCACCAGGTTGGAAGAGACCCATCGGATCATCGAGTCCCACCATTCCTATCAAACACTAACCCATGTCCCTCAGCACCTCATCTACCCGTCCCTTAAACACCTCCAGGGAAGGTGAATCAACCACCTCCCTGGGCAGCCTATTCTAATGCCCAATGACCCTTTCTGTGAAAAACTTCCTCCTAATCTCTAGCCTAAATCTCCCCTGGTGGAGTTTGAGGTCATTCCCTCTTGTCCTGTCCCCTGTCCCTTGGGAGAAGAGCCCAACTCCCTCCTCTCCACAACCTCCTTTCAAGTAGTTGTAGAGAGCAATGAAGTCTCCCCTCAGCCTCCTGTTCTCCAGGCTAAACACCCCCAGCTCTCTCAGCCATTCCTCGTAAGATCAACAGTAGTTGTCATGGTGCGTGCACAGGAGGCATAGTTTTAATTCTGCATGTGCACATTTTGCATTACTGGCTCCAAAACCGGAGTTCCAGCAGCTGACAACCTGGTCCAGGGCTTGTTGGGATTGACCCAAGTCTTTCTATTTTCCTCAGTGATCTTTGGCTCAAGCGCCACCATAAAAAGCTTTTTGGCTCAAAGCACTCGCTGCGTGGAAAGTCAGACAGGTATAAAGAGCATCTGTTGTGTTGAGTCATTTGAGTTCGTGCCATGCTTTAGACCACTTGTGGATAAACCCGCAGCTTTCTGCTGTGTAGATACCAGTTTAACCTCAGCTTAATGGCTGACTCTAATTTTAAGCAGAGGGAAAAATATTACCTGTTTTATGCTTCTCCAGCATTACAGGCTTGACAAAGGTGGTGGGAGGGTAAGTGCTGAGAACAGGGCAGACAGTTTAATGAGGGCTCTGACCTTACAAGGCTGGGGAAGGGGCTGGAGCACCAGCCCTACGAGGGGCGGCTGAGGGAGCTGGGGGTGTTTAACCTGGAGAAGGGGAGACTGTGGGGAGACCTCATCGCTCTCCACAACTCCCTGAAAGGAGGATGTGGAGAGGTAGGAGTTGGTCTGTTGTCCCTGGTAACCAGTGACAGGACAAGGGGAAATGGCCTCGAGATGTGCCAGGGGAGATTTAGGTTGGATTTGAGGAGGAATTTCTTTGCTGAAGGGGTTGTCTGGCACTGGCAGAGGCTGCCTGGGGAGGTGGTTGCTACTGCAGTCCTGGAGGTGTTTAAAAGATGAGTAGATGTCATACCTGGGGACATGTTCTGGTGAGGGACTTAGCAGGGCTGGATCCATGGTTGGACTCAATCTCACAGGTCTTTTCCAACCAAAACAATTCTGTCATATTCATGGTTTTAAACTACTTCTCCGGGAGAATTACTGACCTGCCATAGGGTAATGCCAGGGCAGGATGGTGCTGAGCCTGACCAACCTTCCTGCATTTTCACAACACCCTCAGACACTCGGTGTTAGGAGTGACCTGTGCAGGGGGCACTTGGTGATCCTTGTGGGTCCCTTCAAACTTAGGACTTTCTGTGATTGCATGAAGCCTCCCTGAGGATGCACCATCTTCTTCAGTGAGGCTGTGCTCGTCCGTGCTGCCCAGAGCAGCACTGACTCCCAGAGCCCAACTAGCCTTCTCCTTCAGAGTCTGGCTCTCCAGTCGCGTTACTCAAAGCTAACAAGACCTGGGTAGCTCTGAAATGCAGTTATCCACGAGAAATAAAATCCTTCTGGGAACTAGGCTCGAAACCCAACTCTGCCGTTGCTACAAATCATCTGCTAAGTGTTTGGCGAAGCAGTGTGAGAAGCTGAGCCCTGAGCCTGTGTTTTGTGCCTTTCCTCTGTATTTTCCGGTCACCCGTTATCCTGCTTTGATCCCTGCTGCTGCTGCTGCGTTTCCCCCATCGCTCGGTTTGCCTCTCTGCTGGGAACCTGAAATTGTGTTCGGCTCCCGGCTTCAATTCGCCTTTTGTGCCTCCTGCAAATCTTATTAAACCTCCTTGTATTAAACGGGAGAAGCAGGCGGTTAAGTCTGTGGTTTTCAAAATGCATTAGGGCTTCTTCTCGAGTATGCAAAGTGTAAATGGATTTTGTGCTTTGGGAACGTAGCAGTGTGTTTACAATTTTGGTTAGATAAAAGGATGCTGAGATGGCCTTTAACATTGATTTCGTGTTTCGTTTTTCTCGGATTTAATACAGCCTTAGAGGTTCTTTTAGCCTTTTGATTTACAGAATAAATCAGAAAATGAGTTTTATTTTATTTATCAGTCAGTAATGTGCTTTTCTTTCTGTTCTTCCTCAGTGCCGTTAGCCCTGAAAATAGTAGCCTGGATAATCGCATTAGGTCAGGCTTTCTTCTCGCAAGGTTTCTGATGCAGGATGGTTTGAAATGCTGCAAAATGGACTTTGGACGATAGTTTGGGATTTTTCTCGTGAATCAGACTCAAACCAAGCAGTTTAGTGAGCCAAAAGTATGCGTTAAACCTCATTCTTTTTGAACCGGTTAAGAAAGCTTTCTGAGCTCGTCAAATCATGGAATGGCTTGTGGTGGAGGGGACCTCAGAGCTCACCCCTGCCCTGGGCAGGGACACCTAACACAGAGTTTCCTAACATCCCAGAATGCCAGGGAGGAAGGGACCTCAGGGATCATCTGGTCCAACCTTTTTAGGTGCTCTCTAGATGAGAGTAGATGGACACAGTACCCTGTCCAGCTCAGTCTTAAAATTGTCTGGTGCAGAGGAATCCACCACTTCCCTGGGGAGATGGTTCCAATGTTTCAACTTTTCTCATGAGGAGAAGTTACATTCTGCCTCTTCCCTGCACCGACAGAAGAGCCCTGGTCTCTTATCACTGTTAACGCAATAGAATTCCTCTTTAGGGGGAGAGAAAAAGCAACACATGGTGATATTGAACAGTCCTTTAGAGGCAACTCAGAGAATCCCAGAATGGTTTGGGTTGGAAGGGACCTCAAAGCCCATCCAGTCCCATCCCTACAGGGGCAGGGACACCTCCCAGTGGATCAGGGGCTCCCAGCCCCATCCAACCTGGCCCTGAACCCCTCCAGGGATGGGGCAGCCACCCCTGCTCTGGGGAATAACCTGTTCCAGGGCCTCCTCACCCTCAGCAGGAAGAATTTCCTCCTAATGTCTAATCTAACTGTATATTTTCCTCAGAGGTGACTCCAGAGTTGTGGGGTTGCACTTTCAGGGCAAAGAGGGGCCACAGAAACAACCCTGACACCTTGACTTTTTCCAAGTGCCTTCGTTATCGGATCCAAATTTAATTCCCTTTCTGATTACTTAGAGAGCGACGCCAAGTCCTATATTGCTTGACCTACTTCCAAACCATACAGAGAATCGTTTCTACCAAACTGACCTTCCTTGTGTCATTTCACACAGAGGGTCATTGGGCATTGGAATAGGCTGCCCAGGGAGGTGGTTGATTCACCTTCCCTGGAGGTGTTTAAGGGACAGGTGGACGAGGTGCTGAGGGACATGGGTTAGTGTTTGATAGGAATGGTTGGACTCGATGATCCGATGGGTCTCTTCCAACCTGGTTGTTCTGTGATTTCCCATCTTGGATACCACTGTAGGAAACTCCAACCCCCGTGGGCCCCCTGCCTCCCATCCCTTCCTAGGCTGCTGGTTGAAAGGGTGTGGGCAGCTATAAATTACATCGTGTTCCGTTTAAGGCTCCTTCTTTCTCCCTGCAAAGCTAGAACAGCACGAAGGCACAGCAGGAAGAGCAAGGCTTGTCCTTTCCCTGGATCTAGAAGAGGAGGCTCAGCCTTTGGGAGGCAAGGGTGGTGCTGTCTGTCTGTCTGTCTATGTTATTGCATTGGGCTTCCGTGGCTGCGCCATGATGCTGGATACCTGATTTCATCCAAGCAGTACGAATTCATAGAATCATAGAACAACCAGGTTGGAAGAGACCCATCGGATCATCGAGTCCAACCATTCCTATCAAACACTAAACCATGTCCCTCAAGTCCTCATCCACCCGTCCCTTAAACACCTCCAGGGAAGGTGAATCAACCACCTCCCCAGGCAGCCTGTTCCAATGCCCAATGACCCTTTCTGTGAAAAACCTCCTCCTAATCTCCAGCCTAAATCTCCCCTGGTGGAGCTTGAGGCCATTCCCTCTTGTCCTGTCCCCTGTCCCTTGGGAGAAGAGCGCAATTCAGGACTGATTGGGCGGCCTCTGCCCTTAAATTCCCCTTCTGCTCAGGCCTCACGACAGGAAAGTGAACAACATTTCTCCCTGTGCGATTTAGTGCTTGGAAAGAAACTGTGGACACACCTTCTTTTTAAATTCCAGCTGTAATTATAATTTCAGAATGAAATGTTTGTGCCTGGCTGACAGGGAGGGCTATGTTGACTTCAAGGGAAAGAAAAACTAGAGAAAAGGCTGCTATCTGCTAAAAAAAAGCCAATTTCCTGCACTTTTATCATTCCTTCCATACTATTGATAGAATAGCCACGTTTCATCGCACCAGAGATTGTGTTGACCCAGTGTTTGTGATGAATTCTCTCAGGCCAAGGCTCAAATCCCCTTTTTGTGCCTGAAGTAACCGGCTGCCGAATCCAATCAGGGAGCCAAGCGGTGAATGTAAAGCAGCCCTTAGCTTCTCCAGCCAGGAAAATAGCCATGTTTTATTCATAGAAGAATACTTGTCAACATCCTCCGGTTCCCTGGATACAACCGTGAGGCTATAAATAGCTGTGCGGTGACACAGCAAACAGGGCTGGGGCCCACGGGCTGGGCTCCCGCGCCTCAGCCGACCTGGATCCTCATTTGGAGCCACGCGCAGAGCTGGATCTGCAGGATCCGCATCCAAGGGATGCTGTTCCCCTGCCCTGGGAGGATCATCAGGTCCTGAGCCCCTTTGGCTCATCCCCTGCCAGGCTCCTGGGTGCTGCTGCCACCCCAGGCTTGGGTTCAGGGCCACACCAGGAGAACAGAGACTCGTGGGATTGATAAGGTTGGGAAAGACCTCTAGGATCATCCAGTCCAACCGTCAGCCCGGCCTCACCGTGCCTGTTAAACCCTGTCCCAAGTGCCACCACCGCACGTGTTTTGGGCCCCTCCAGGGATGGAGACTCCGCTGCTTTCCTGGGCAACTGGTGCCCCAGGGGAAGGCTTGAAGAGGCTGAGAGGCTTGGGACAGAATACAGGTGGGAAACGGAGAATGTAGGTGTTCCTGACTCCCTAACAGAGCTTGGCTGGCGTGTGCACTGTTGTGATCCTTTCTGGAGCTAAAAACGGCCAGATCCTAATTTACTGTGAGCTCAGGTGAGCGCAGGGCTCATCCGTTACCCCAGACAGGGCTGGTGGCCTGGGAGACTTGCCTAGCGTTCTTCACATGGGCCTCAATCATATTTTAGCATTGCTTTAACTGCTCAACAGGCATAGCTGGCATAACAAATTCATCATGCTTCTCCATGATTTATGTACCTGCACTGATATATGGCCTCGCTCTCCTTATTTTCCAGCGCATTTGTCATTCTCACATGGTCATTTCTTTCCACTCTGGAGTTCTTACTGGTATTCCAGTTTTTTTGGCTGCTGCTGAGAATCTCCCAGGAGCTTTATCTGGGACGGAGGAGCACTCGCGCTCGTCCCACCATGCGTGGAAGGGGTTCAGCTGCAGAGCCGCACGGACCGACACACGGGAGGCTTTGCCGAGCACTGTTAATGCTGTTGTTTGATTTCAGCACAAAGGCAAAGACAGCTCTGTTTTGTATTTGTGCTCTGGGGACTTTTAATGAGATTTTTCCCTGACTTTAATATTTATTGGACCAGAATAACAGAAGATTTAGGGTTGTCTGGTAATTCAGTTACCCGGGAGCCAAGCTACGCTGCAGAGCGCTGCTTCTTTGAGCTCCAGACATAAAACAGCTCTTGAAAATGCTACATGGGCTTCCAGTAGGGAATCGCCGCCTGCGGGAAGATGAGTGGATCCCCCTGAGCTGGAGCCCCTCTGCTCTGAGGACAGGCTGAGAGGGTTGGGTTGTTCAAACTGAAGACGAGAAGGCTCTGGGGAGACCTTAGAGCAGCTTCCAGTGTTGAGAGGAGCTCCAGGAGAGCTGGGGAGGGATTTTTAGTAGGGTGTGGAGTGATGGGATGAAGGAGAATGGCTTTAAATTGGAAGGAGGAAGATTCAGATTAGACGTTAGGAAGAAATTCTTCATGCTGAGGGTGGGGAGGCCCTGGCCCAGGTTGAGGTCCCTTCCAACCCAAAAGAATCATAGAATCACCAGATTGGAAGAGACCCACCGGATCATGGAGTCCAACCATTCCTATCAAACACTAAACCAAGTCCCTCAAGACCTCATCCACCCGTCCCTTAAACACCTCCAGGGAAGGTGAATCAACCCCCTCCCTGGGCAGCCTATTCCAATGCCCAATGACCCTTTCTGTGAAAAACTTCCTCCTAATCTCCAGCCTAAATCTCCCCTGGTGGAGCTTGAGGCCATTCCCTCTGGTCCTGTCCCCTGTCCCTTGGGAGAAGAGCCCAGCTCCTTCCTCTCCACAACCTCCTTTCATGTAGTTGTAGAGAGCAATGAGGTCTCCTCTCAGCCTCCTCTTCTGTAGGCTAAGCAACCCCAGGTTGTTCCAAAACCCAAAAGGTTCCATAATTCTAAGATTCTGTGATCTCCAGACATAAACAGCTCTTGAAAACTCCACAGGGGCTTGCAGAAGGGAGTCACCACATGCAGAAAGATGAGGGGACCCCACGGTACAGCCTCCTTGGCAGCCTCAGGGCCCTTCTCACATGTTTGCAGGTGGGTGCTGGAGGGAGGGAGGGGGTCAGGCTGGGCTTTGGGGTGCACAGAGAGTTGGGTCTCATCCCTTTCACTGTGGACATTCTGCAGCCGAAGGCTAAAGCTCCTCTAAGGGAAGATCTTGGGGAGCAGGGTGGGGCTGGAGGGCTGCGTGTGCCGGGGCCGTGGTGCACACCGACTACTAGAAAGTGGTACTGACTATTTTTACCTTGTGGAGGGCCTTACGTAAGGTGGATCGCGCTAAGGGTGTATTTTATTTTTAATGATTATATTTAAAAATTCATGCATAGCATAGAGAGGCTTCTAATCACCAAATTTAAACCTTCAGGTGATGCTTAAGTAAAGGAAAAAAAAAATCTTTCTCGTTAATTTTTGCGCACGCTCTCCTTTTCTTTGCAAAGTAAACGTCGGAGGAGGCTGCAAGGTTGTCCTGAGAGAAGACAGAGCTTGGGCTTGGGCAGGACCTGCCGAATCACATCCCCCCCCCGTACATCTTCCTGCTGTTCCTTCTGGTCATAGAATCATAGAACAACCAGGTTGGAAGGGACACATCGGATCTTCTAGTCCTATCGATACAAGTAGTTACTATTACAATAATTGGAATATTTTTGATTTAAGCTAAAATAGTTTCATCCAAGTAATTGTATTTTTTTTAAATTTAGATAGAGTATCCCTTCGATAGCATGTTTTCTTTCCAACCGTATTTTTCCAGACACAGTTCATTCTTTGGAAATAACAATGTCTTGTGTTACGTATGCTCTCTGCTGAATGGATGTGTTTTCTTCTTTAATCACATGTTTTCGGCCTTTCCCTCTCTCAAATGCAAGGTTAGACAGAGAGCTGGCTCCAAAGCTCCAGGTCAGCAAGAGATTTGACTGCTGTGAAGTTCATAATAATATTAAAATTAGGCCTTGGAAGAGAATAAGAGAATATGAGAGAATAATGAGTAAGAGAATATGTATAAGATATCTGGGGAAATTTATACAAATGCTTGAAAGTGGGGAATATGTTCCGCAAGCAGCTTTTGTCTCACTGCACGTGATGGAGATCACACCCTTGTTTTGCCCAGGCCTGATTACAGGCTGCTTGCTTTCTAAAACTCCAAAAGGAGCCTTAGAGAGTTGATTTGCTGGCATTTTTGGTGTCACTATCACTGGCCAGAGAGACGAGCTCAGCGCCTGCACCTCCTCCTTCCCTTGCAAGGCAGTAATAAACTGAGGTCTCTTCTCCAGGCTGACAAGTGACATAGTGGTTGGACTCGATGATCCAGTGGGTCTTTTCCAACCTGGTGATTCTATGATTCTATCACAGCCCAACTTTGCGCTATCTTATACTTCACTGGTAACGCGAGCGTCTTTGGTTCCCTGTGCAGAAAGCAGCTCCAGCCTGAGCACTTTAATTTCCTCGGGAAGCGCAGGGCACTGCTTTCTGCAGCATCTCTGGCAGCTCTCGAGAGGCGCTGGGGCTGCCTTAGGCGGCTTAGCAGAGGACTAAAGCTGTCGAGCACAGCAAAGCTGCTGCTTAACCCGGTGCGGGCGGCCGCCTGCCTGCTCGGAGACGCTCTCTGCTCAAGGGTTTGAACACCTGCCCGACTGAAACGGGCGCTCGAGTGCTTTGTTGATCCAGCGTGGAGTGCGGAATGGGCACCTTGTTCTCACCAGCAGAGCAATTGTAGCTCATAAATACATGTTGCGCTCAGAAAGAACAACTCTCCTGCCTCTCAAAGAGAGATTTTTAGGCAAACATGACTGCAAGTATTGTCTGGTTATGGTTTAACAGGATGGGCTGGCTCGGGTGTGCAGGTTTTGATCAGAGGTGGAAATGAAGAGAAAAATAATCTTTTCTTAGGGGAAACCTTATTTAGGAAACGTGATGAGCTTGGAGCCGGGAGGATGTTCAGAGGTTTGGTGGAGTTCTTAGTGTCCATCACAGCTCCTGGGGATGAGAGTGAGTTCACAGGTTGGACTTGATGATCTGATGGGTCTCTTCCAACCTGGTGATTCTATGATTCTGTGAGAGCTCTGGCCTCCAATCAGAGCTTCTAGTCAGTGTCACATTCTAAACCAACCTGAACTCCTGTCTCTGCTTCAGATTAACCGTCAGGTGGCTGTCTGGCTGAATAGGAGTGGATTATGTACAAAAAAAGTAGGTTTTTAAGGCGAACCCATTGCTCTGGATGCCTTTCAGAGACAGGATTACAAATCTGTTAATGAGGATCCGCTTTCAATCCTCTGGCCACTTCTGAGGTGTTTAGGGGGAAAGGTGTTTCTTTTCTTGCATGCCACAAGTGACACCAGGGGAGCACACATTTGAACAGAAATAAACACATCACCAGCTCAGCTTTTGTGCTTTTTGTCTCTAAGAATCCTCAGTGCACAAAGCGAGTCCCTTTGTATTCTGTTGGGCTGTTGTTTATCTTATTGACTGGGCAGAGAGAAAAGAGGAAGAAAAAGTGCATTTTAATGAGTCATGAGAACTTCATTTGTACTGGAGGTCGACCTCTAGGCTGGGTTCTGCTTGCAGAGTGGATCCACTCTGGGGACAGACCAGTCCTTGGTCAGGGATGGGTTCAGGGAGCTGGGCTCTTCTCCCAAGGGACAGGGGACAGGACAAGAGGGACTGGCCTCAGACTCCACCAGGGGAGATTTAGGCTAGAGATTAGGAGGAAGTTTTTCACACAGAGGGTCATTGGGCATTGGAATAGGCTGCCCAGGGAGGGGGTTGATTCACCTTCCCTGGAGGTGTTTAAGACACAGGTAGATGAGGTGCTGAGGGACATGTGTTAGTGTTTGATAGGAATGGTTGGACTCCATGATCCGATGGGTCTATTCCAACCTAGTTGTTCTATGATTCTGTGATTCTATGATTCTCCTTCTGGGCCCTGCTGGAAGTTAGATACAGCCACATACAGTAACGTACTTGATCTCCTTTTAGAATCAGAGAATGGTTTGGGTTGGAGTGGACCTTAAAGCCCATCCAGTTCCAGCTCTATCTCCCTGGAGCCTTTGTCCAGGTGGAGCAACCCCAACTCTCTCAGCCTATCCTCACGTAGGAGATGCTCCAGCCCTGGCATCGTCTTTGTGGCCTCCTCTGGACCCATTCCAACAGTTCCATGTCCTTATACTGGGGATTCCAGACCTGGATGCAGGGCAAGTCCTCCTCCCAGGCCCCTCTCCGTTCTGTGCCTTGCTTTCTTTACCCCCACAAGGAGGCAATGCCTCTGCCCTCTCTCTTTGAATTCACCGCGTGACATGTGAGGATAAACTGCTCTTTCAGCCAGAAGCAGCCTAAACACACCCAGAATATTGCTTTCTCCTTTCTCCTGCTCGTGCCTGTGTTTTGTTCGAGTGACAGCCCTGAAGGGGGCACAGGGATTTTTACAAGGCTTCCAGCTTGTATTGCCTAAAGCAAACAAAAAAAGATTCTCCCATCTAGTTTTATTGAATCTAACCAATCAGGCTCAATGGGTTGCTCGAAAGTCTTCCCAGCCCTCCCGCTTCCCTCAATGGGAGGTGTCAGCCACGGCAACTGGAGTGATTCAAATCCTCTGTAAGAAACAACCTCGTTGTCTCCTGCTGTGGATGGTTTTGTGATTATGAAGATGGAATCGGTTCTCTTTCTGCCAGTGGAGGCTAATGAGAGCTGTGTCCAGGTAGCTAAAAGGACCAAGAACCGTCTTTCAGGCCTCCTGACACCATTCAGATAAATTCCTGCGCTGACAACAGCAAGTGTTCCAGTTAGAGGCACGCGGAGACTTTTGTGGGGTGTTCTGAGGGCAGCCGAGAGCCCGCGCGGCACCGGCACAGATCCCATCTGCCTGATGAATGACAGTGAAAGGAGTTGGAAGAGATCCCAGCACAGATTTCTACCCCTTTTATTTTTTCTCTTGGAGCTGATACTGTCAGGTCTTCCATCCTTCCTGCTTTGCCTCAGTTGCAATTCAGATCCTCTCCTAGCTCAGAAACAGCTGCGAGAAGCAGCTCTGGCTCCAAGGGGAGATGGTGGTGGGGAGACCTGAGCTGCTCCTGCCCTCTGCACCTGCACAGCTCCCATAACCCCGAGTCTCTGCTCCCTGAGCCTGTTGCTTTAGGGGAGATGTCACCATCTCCTGGGCTCAGGGGAAGGGAGCAGAGCAACTTTCCTCTGTCGGGCGGTGGAGCTGGTGGAGCACAGGGCAGGGATTTGCTCTGCTATTCCGAGAGATGCTGTGGTCGTGTTTCCCAGGGCTGTGCCCTTCATCCCCCATCCCCTCTGGTTCTGCAGAGCTGAGCCCCAAGGAGTCCCCGTGATTTGAGTGGAGGAGGAAGAGAATCATAGAATCACCAGGTTGGAAGAGACCCATCAGATCATCGAGTCGAACTATTCCTATCGAACATTAAACCATGTCCCTCAGGACTTCATCTACCTGTGCCTTAAACACCTCCAGGGAAGGGGAATCAACCACCTCCCTGGGCAGCCTATTCCAGTCCTCAATGACCCTCTGTGTGAAAAACTTCCTCCTAATCTCTAGCCTAAATCTCCCCTGGCGGAGCTTGAGGCCATTCCCTCTTGTCCTGTCCCTTGGGAGAAGAGCCCAGCTCCCTCCTCTCCACAACCTCCTTTCAGGTAGTTGTAGAGAGTAATGAGGCCTCCTCTCAGCCTCCTTTTCTCCAGGATAAACACCCCCAGCTCTCTCAGCCGTTCCTCATCAGGCCTGTTCTCCAGCCCCTTCACCAGCCTCGTTGCTCTTCTCTGGACTCGCTCCAGAGCCTCAACATCCTTCTTGTGCTGAGGGGCCCACAACTGAACACAGGATTCAAGGAGCAGCCTCACCAGTGCTGAGTCCAGAGGGAGAATCACCTCCCTGGCCCTGCTGGTCACACCATTTCTGATCCAAGCCAGGATGCCCTTGGCCTTCTTGGCCACCTGGGCACACTGTTGTGTGTTTTGTGTTTCCCTGGATCACGCGGCTTCACACGCGGCTGCGGAGCAGGGCGCAGGCTGCTGGGGCAAGTGGCTTTGCCTTGGCACTCGCTGTCTGCAGAGCCAGCGGCGCATGACAAATCTCTTAATGACTTGTGATGTGCTGATGATTCATATCAAGAGCAACTGCTGCCGCCTGTGCAAAGGAGATCAGGTCACTCCTCCACGAGGCGCACGCAGGCCTTTAAATTACCCCAAATATATGCAAATCTCCCTAAAATTCAGATTAAATACACGTTGTGAAAATCCTCAGGAATTGTTCCCAACCCTTATGTTTGCCCTCTTTAAACCACATGGAAGCTGTGAGATGAGTCCAAATGTGTCCAGTCTGACACTTCTTAGAAAATGATGAAGTTGAAGTATAAAGAAACCCAGTTTCTTCCACTTCGTTTTACATGAAGTGCTCATTGTTAATTTAGTTCTGAAGGATTTTTGATGGACAGGACCCAGGTGGGTTTCTCCATCGTTCTTCCCAATCTGCTTGATGCACAGAGCTGAGGAAAAAGTAAGGAGGCCGAGGAAATTCCTCCTGAGGTTCTACAAGGCCAAGGTCCTACATCTGGGTCAGGATGATCTGTGGCTTCAGTGCAGGTTGGGGGACGATGCTCTCATGAGACCCCAACCTGGAGTCCAGTTCTTGAATCTCCAACATAAGAAGGAGCTGGAACAGTTGGAGCAGGTCCAGAGGAGGCTACAGAGATGAACCAAGTACTGGAGCATCTCTGCTGGGAGAACAGGCTAAGAGAGTTGGACTTGTTCAGCCTGGAGAGGAGAAAGCTCCTGCTCCAGTGAGAGGTGTCCCTGCCCATGGCAGGTGAGTGAAACTGGAAGACCTTTGAGGTCCCTTCCAACCCAAACCATTCTGTGAAATTCTAATCAGGATTCATTTCTGCAGCAATTCCAGCATCCATTAAAAATAACCCCTTAAATATTGTCCTCTGCTAAATTTAGGAGATGCTCAGGTGTGTCTGTGCTCTTGTGCCGCGCAGAAAGGTTTTAATACAGATTTAATCATACTGAGTGTTAGGGGAAAGAGCTAATTAGATCGACAGATTTAGAAGGCGGTGGGATATTATATGGGAAGAAATGGGTGATTAGATATTATTCACTGTAAAAGTGACTGGCCCTGGGGAATAGCTGTAAGGATATCGGATGACATAATCCTAGTTTAAAAATTGAGGAGGTAGAAGTTCATATCATTCTCAGAATTCTTTCTTGTTCCAGAAGAGCAGCTCTTTGCGGTAGTTTCTAGCATTTCTTTGCAGCTGGGGGCAGGGATGGGGCTAGCAAGGTCAGGGTCCTGCCATCCTGTCTGTCCCTCTGTGGAATTCCTTTATTTATCCCTATAATTTGTATCTTTACAATATTGATAGACCAGTTGATTGGCCGTATGAGGACCTGACCCCTCCCCAGCATCTTTCAGTATTCCTCTTGCCTTAAGGAAGCAGATTTAGAAGGGAAAAAGGGGATGATTTGCTTTAAATAAGAAAGTCTGTTTCCTAACAGTGAGGAACACCTCAGTATTAATGACTTTGCTGAGCTTTAATCACCACAGCAAATAAATGCATCACGCTGGGAGTTCAGGCCCGTGGAAGGTGGGAGGAAGCTGTGGGTTTAGAGCTGTTCTTACTCTGTGTTTTCCAGTTGGGTTTGGTGCTGTGCTCCCCCCAGCCCTCCCCTCGGGCAGCTCGTGAGCAGGGATGTTGCTGCCAGGGTCCCCGCGTGCAGCGTCGGGGACGGCAGAGCTGTGCTGGGCGCTCTGCACAGCGAACCCCGAGCTGGCTTTATCCCAAAGCACTCACTGCTTTTCTCTCCTCTAAAGCAAATTTCTGCTTCATCCTTCTGAAGGGGCTCATTTAATAGTGTGTGAAATGAAATGTCAACAAGAATTAGAACAAATGGCATCGTAATCCCCTAGAGACTCCGAGTTCCTGCTGGGAAACGTTCCCAGTCAGCCCAGGGAGGGGAGAGGTCTCAGGTGCTGCCGCCTCCTCCGCGGCCTCGTGGGACCTGGGCTCTCCTGGAGCCTTTGAGAACCTTGGCCTTGAAATTTGGGAGTAAAACCTGTCCTCGTGTCCAGGACACATGCGGGATCTGGCTCCTCTCCCAGCTCCCCCTCGTGCCACGGAGCAGAAGGGCTCGGGCAGCACACAGGATCTGGCGTTTATCCCAACCCCTCCTCGTGCAGAGGGGTTTGTGTGGGCTCCCTGCGCCGGGGGAAGGATCCTGCTCCCCAGCTGCTCACGGTGCCCGCAGCCCCATGCACGGCTGTGCCGAGGGCTCCCTCCTCCCTGAGCGGAGCTTGGGCAGCTGCGCAAAAAACTGCAGTTTGTGGAGGAGCTGGAAAGGGTTGGAGGTTGCATAAGAAATAGGAAGACTAAGCCAGCAAGGCAGATATTGCTCCTGGATTTTGGTCCTAAAGCTGGGGTTGAGACGCCTGCACTGTGGCAAAGCAAGAGAGAGGAAATCTGGCTCTGAGACTGCAAAGAGCGTTTCCTCTCGGCTGTGAGGGAACGATTCCTTCCCTGACAGAGGAGTGAAGCACTGGCACAGAGGCTGCTCGGGGCAGCTGGGGAGTCTCCATCCCTGGAGGGCTTCAAAGGCACTTTGGGACATGGTTGGACTCGATGATGCGGTGGGTCCCTTCCAACCTGGTTGTTCTATGATTCTATGGTTTAGTCAGCACGGTTGTGTTGAGCTCATGGTTGGATTGGATGAGCTCAGAGATCTCTCCCAACATTACCAATTCCATGATTCTGAGGCTCAGGCCCGAGTCCATCCACCACAGGGGCAGAGCCCTGCCTGCTTGTGCTTTCCCTTTTCTAACCAGCAATAGGGTCTGTGTCATTCAAGCCTTGAACTCACGCTCAATGGCCTCATCCTGCAGGTTCTGTGCGTTGCAGGTGACTCCAGGCCCGGCTGGGGCTGTGCTGAGCATCCTGCAGGATGGATCCCTCGGGAATGGTGGCACAGACACAGGCAGACTGCGCTCGGGCAGCCGAGGCCGTAAAGAAAGTCACTGCCCTGGGGATTAGTACTTTCATTAGCTGTAAACCCTGTTGTTTATGGGAAGTTCTGAAATGACACGAAAACATAAATGTGAGGAAAGGAAATAAATCTTTCTGACAAAACCATTCACTGGGCTAATTATTATGGAAATAAATCTAGAATGTGACTTTTCTGAGCTGTTGAGAAGCCATCGCATCCCCAGGCTGTTGGACACCTCTGAGGAGGGAATTGCCAGTGTTTGTGGAGTGCAGGGAACACTTTTCAGACGCTGCTTGTGCTGAAAGTAATTCCAGAGAAGCAAAGGCCGTGGGATAAGGTGCAGCAGGTCCAGGGAGGTGATTCTCCCTCTGGACTCAGCACTGGTGAGGCCGCTCCTTGAATCCTGTGTCCAGTTGTGGGCCCCTCAGCACAAGAAGGATGTTGAGGCTCTGGAGTGAGTCCAGAGAAGAGCAACGAAGGTGGGGAAGGGGCTGGAGAACAGGCCCTATGAGGAGCGTCTGAGAGAGCTGGGGGGGTTTATCCTGGAGAAGAGGAGGCTGAGAGGAGACCTCATTACTCTCTACAACTGCCTGAAAGGAGGTTGTGGAAAGGAGGGAGCTGGGCTCTTCTCCCAAGGGACAGGGGACAGGACGAGAGGGAATGGCCTCAAGCTCCGCCAGGGGAGATTTAGGCTGGAGATTAGGAGGAGGTTTTTCACACAGAGGGCCATTGGGCATTGGAATAGGCTGCCCAGGGAGGTGGTTGATTCCCCTTCCCTGGAGGTGTTTAAGGGACGGGTGGATGAGGTCTTGAGGGACTTGGCTTAGTGTTAGATAGGAATGGTTGGACTAGAAGATCCGATGGGTCCCTTCCAACCTGGTTGTTCTGTGATTCTGTGAGTCCATCAGCTCATGCGGCAGCGAGCGCCTTGGCATGCTCAGGTGCTCCCCCAGGTCACAGCCCATTTGCATTCAGCGCAGAGTTTGCAGACCTGTTATTGTCATGTTTCTCGCTGCATAAAAACCCAATTAATGGAAGGTTAGGATGCAATTAAAAGTCATAAAGTGCCTTTTATTTCAAAGGGAAGTTTATACTGCAGTGCGAGTTCCCGGAACCGGCTACAGTGTGGTTTCCAAAGGCTGTCAGGCGTTGTAAGGCCTCTCCCTGTGTGTTTGTGTGTTTGTTTTGAGCCCTGTAGAGCGTTAGGGATTCTCTACGGAGACAGAAACCACACACCTCTCGGCCATATCAGAACTGTAGAATTGTGTGCTGAGTTGGAAGGGACCCACAAGGATCGTGGAGTCCAACCCCTGTCATTGGTTGCCAGGGAGAAGAGATCGGATGAGTGGATTTGTCCCTCCAGTTCTCAAAGGGTCTGGAATGTGGGAGTGTGGAACAGAGCTGTGATGCGGAGAGGAAAGATGGTATCGAACCACCTGGGCAGCAGGATCTTTTCCTTGGTAGTGTTACAGGGATTAGCGGGAATACTGTGAGGAAATGAGTGAGGAGAAGCATGGGATTGACTCTGCACAAACAGCCAAATATCTGCGTCACGTGTTGATTGTCGTTGGCTGCCTTGGACTTCCCATCTCTAGAGTGGAGCTGTCAGTGTTTGTTTAGGAAGGTGATGAGCTTGGTGAATATCTGTGACCTGTTCTGCAGTCTGGGGGCAACGCAGAAATATCATTAGCGCTCACGGCTCTTCACTCGTTTATTTTTATATTATTGCTTCAGTGACCGTGTCGGGTGGTTTCGGTGCACAATAAGAAACCTGTTGCTTTTCTAGTTGGTCGGGAGGAGCGTGCGGCAGAGCCCCCGTTGCCAGGGCACGCGTGGCAGAGCTGCCAATGGCACATGTCTAAGAGCCGTAATTAAACTGATTGACCTTTGCGTGTACAGGCTGGAGGGGAGAAGAGAAAAGCACTGGAGAAGACGGATTGAGAAGTGAATGAGATGCCAAAGCAAATCTCATTTAGCCGTCCCCATGTGTCAATAGTGAGCTGGGAGAGCATTAGTCTCTGAAATCATCTCACGTCACCCAGATCATCTCAGACACCAGATGTTGGCTCCGCAGAGCGGTCGCAGGGTTACGGGCTCGGCAGCGCTGAGAGCTGCGGCAGTCGAGTTGTGAGACAGCTTCGCGCTGGGGTCACCGGCCAGGGCTGCAGCACTGACGCTTCCCCTCGTTCTAACACCCTCCCTGCATGTATCAGCACACAAAGAGCAACTTTTTGATGCCTACGCGCTAAAAAAAACTGCGATAATTTCACTGTCCACGTGTGATATTTTCGGAAAGTGAGTGAGGGGCAAAGTATAGAATTATAAGATGGTTTGGGTTGGAAGGGACCTTAGAGATGATCCAATAATCTGTAAGAGAGGCCAATAGAGGGACAGAAACACCCGTGAGCAGCGATAGGTGAGGAACCTCCTCACCCGCTCTGCTGGTTCCCTCGGGGGCTGCGTGGATGACAACCCTTTGCAGCCTCCGGCGAGCTGCCTGTGGGTCTCTTTACATGCACACACATGTTCCTTGGCTCGATGATTCTGCAGATTTGTTATTTATAGTGTTTCACTATTAAATAATACATCAGCGTCTGGGAAAGAAACACCTTCTGCTTGCGTTTTGCTAACTCATTTTCGGTCTTTCCCCTCTGCGGCAGGAGAACTCAACCCTGCGGAACAAAGTCCGTTCTGTCATCTAAAATTCCCTGTGATTTTCTTCACCATTCTCTCCTTTTATCTGTGAGAGGAGATCAAATTCTTTGATATTTTATTTAGATTGCGCTGCACGTTTGGAAGTAAGGCCGAGGAGCTAAGTCCTGATGCGCTCACAGGGTGACCACTGCAAGGTCTCCTTTCTCTCCCTGGACCTCTGGCCAGAGCCGGTGTCTGTCTTGCAGTAGAATTGTAGCTGGAGGGATCCAAGCATGTGATGAGAGATACCTGACTGTGCACGTTCACCTGATAAATCCCACAGCTCTGGGGATTTGGTCTATCAGGTTTTCTCCCCCTCTAAAGTTCATTGTCCAGCAGCTGGCAACTGCTCTCGGGTGTCTGGAGAGCAGAACATGCTGCAGAAAGCTTTGGATCCCTGTCATAATGAGATCTGAGTCTAATTAGATTCCGGAATCCTGGCACAGAGGTTCACCCAAGCGGCCGCCGGGTCCTTCCCAAGTGGGAAGCACAAAGTTGTCACAGCTCTGGCTGCTCTCCTGGAGCTCCTTGTCCTGAGTCACAGGGGGAGCTGGCACAGATGCTGCTGTACTTTGATTTATGTCGTGCCCTGGATAGGATTGGATGAGGGAGATGGTTGTGTTTGTCTGAAAACCCCTTCACCATGTCCTTTGTTAGCTGCATGTGGCCTTCAGAAGCCTGTTACACTAAAGCCGCTGTGACAGCTCATGAGGGAGAAACAGTGTCCAGAAAGGCAAGACACAAGACATCCTACAGCATGTTTTATGGTTCCCTCTGTCAAATGTGATGCTGAATTCTGAGAGGAAGCAGCTCGTTCTGTGCAGGGCAGCGACGAGGCTGAGAACAAGCTAAGAGTAACCCATGAAATGGAACACATCAAGGTCCAAGGGGGCTGGAAATACTCGTAAACCAAGTTCAGCAGAAATGCTGTAGCTGTGGTGAGGTGTCTGTCTGTCTGTCTGTCTGCACACTGCTGATGGTTCCATTTATTTGTTTGTCTGCGTGTCCTGCAGCTGCCGTTCCCAGCACAGGGAGCGTTTGCCACACTCGTTCCCTACAAAATTCTCCAAACCCTTGTCTGACTTGCCTTTCGTCACCAGTAGTTTTTATCGTAAGGATTTCAGGCGGCAGCTGAAGCATCGGTGTGCACAGATGTTCAGAGTAATGCCCTTCCTCTCAGTCTGGGGGGGATTTCATGGGGGGATTTTAATTTATCGTGTAGCCGAGCGCTATAGGTAGTAGCTGTGCTGTCTGCCCACTCTGTTTTGGTGTTGCCAGGGAAGCAGTTCTTAACGACTGCACACAAATCCTCTCCAACAGCTTCCTCGAGTGCTTTAACCGTAGTTCCATCTAACACCATGAGCTGGAAATCGGTGCTCTTTGCAGGGCGTCCAAGGGAAGCCCTGGTAAACACAAAGGATGAGAGGAGGACCCGACACCCGGGGGATCTCTTGCCAGAACAGCTTTGCCCGTAAAGCAGTGCAAACCCCATCTCTGCGTAACATACCTCCCCAATTCCACCCTGAGCTATTTGGGTCCTTGTTTGTATCAGAATTCATAGAGAAAGGTCACAGCTGGAAAAGAGCCTCTACCGTTTGCTGCTTTTCTGATACATCCTGACATCTTTTCTTTTAGACAAGATGGACAACGACCATGACTTTGCTCTTGAGCTACCAACGTGTCTTTATGTATGAACCGATGGAGCTGTTTACCTGCGTTTTATCTCTTCGGAAAGCTTTCCCTAGGCTGGAAATCAGGCTTGTTCAATAGAGCTCGTTAGGTAATGAGCTTATTCACTAAGCTCATTAGCGGTGGAATTCATCCTGCTCAGCCCTCTGCAGCCCCAAATCTTGTATCCCTTCTGCCCAACCTCCCACTTGCCGTGACCCTCGGCAAGGGAGGTGGCTTTTACCTAATTTCATCTCTTTTGCCTATTTTCATTCAGCAGCCGCCTTGCTGAATGAACGTTTCTATTATTTAATCTGGCTTCTTGCTATTCCTCCGTAGCAGAAAAATATCTAAAAGGACTGAAGCCTTTTGCTTCTAGTGTGCCAAGGCTGGAATAACATGCCAACTCATCTCATGAGCTGGAGCAGAGCGTCTGACTCAGTAGGACTCATCCTCTTAGCTGATGGATGCTCCCTGGATGGAGGAACAGACGGCTCGGCAGATGCAAGTAGGCAGGAAAACGAAAGAGGCACCAAGTAAAAGTTGTGATTGCCTCCTGCGAGCTGACCGTGATTGCCCATCTGTACACAATCCCAGGCTCTTGCGGGAAGGTTTAAATTGCGGCAGAAGCTGAGGGTTTCGTATTTTGGTTCATTATGCAGAGATCAGAGCGAGCTTGGAGAAAAGAGGAGCTCTGGCAGGTGTGAAGCTGGGTGGGAGACAGGGCTTAAATCTTCCCGAAGCACCAGCACCGCTGAGACGTGTGACAGTGAAGGATGTGTGCTGGCAACAATGCTCCATTGATTCATCTTCAAAGTGGTAAATTTAAGTCCTGTTTCTACTCGTTTCAGACACTGATTACTAGAGAAAGGCTCCCGTGCAGTGGCGTGACGGAGGTGGCAGAGTCTGTTAAAATCGACAACAGCCTCCTCCTAGCTCCCCCTCTGAAGAGGCAGAAGGAAGCCATCGGAGCTTTTCTCAGTTTAATATTGATGAGAAAAGGCCAAGGCACCGTGTAAACCTCAAAAAAAGGCTAAAATAGGATTATCACCAGAATGAGTTCTGGTATCAATTGCAGGGGAAGAATAAGTTTCTGTCTGCACTGACAGGGAGGGCGGCTCAGCAGGAGCTGGTGCAGAGGACCAAGCATCCCTGCTGTACACATCTCATTTTAGAGCAGTCATAGAATCATAGAATCACCAGGTTGGAAGAGACCCATTGGATCATCAAGCCCAACCATTCCTATCAAACACTAAACCATGTCCCTCAGCACCTCATCCACTCATGCATTAAACCCCTCCAGGGAAGGTGGCCAGTCCTAGTCTGGCCCGTGGCCTGAGTGCCCCTTAGCACTAAGAACACGTTAGGTGAGTTCCTGGAGCACATCTGTTTCATCCAGAAGGAAGGTGGTTGCCGTGCTCTGAAACCTCTCTGCACCATGAGCCAAAGTGCAGGCACCGACAGGATGATGGAGTTTGCTTTCCACGAGCACTCCTGATCCCAGCTCAGGCACTGGAGTCGATAGGCTCTGGATGAGAGCTGCTCAGAGCAGCTTTCTCTCGCTTTAGCTTCCCTTTTGAAGGTTGCTTCCCTCTGCCAAGCCTTAGGTTGCAAGCAGAGCTGGCTTGCGTGATCCTTTGCGATTGGAAAATAAAGAGCTATTTTTGTTCTTACCAAAGCAACGGTAATTAATATTTAAGGAGGACGACTCCCTTGTGTGCCAAGTCATAGGAATGTAGAGAAAAGAGTGAGCTCTTGGTGATATGTGGTCTCCAAATGACACCCCAGAAAGTGCAGGCAGAGCACACTGACGAGGGAAGGAGGATTGTGGCAACCGGGTGAGAAAATAAGCTGAGTTAGATGATGGAAAGAAGTCATTTCCTTAGCAAAGAGAAGAAATGAAGGGACTGAGTGGTTTTGGGGTGATGTCTTGTTATCTCAAGACTGTTGCATTGAAATATTAAAGGCTGGAAGCCATTCAAGGTTCTATCATGTGGTGTTTTCACAACTGATGTGAAACCCTGTGTCTACAGGCAAGATGAGCAAAACCACAGCAGTTTGGGTCATTCAGACAGCAAAGGGAATCCCGAGCACAGAAGGACTAAAGCAATAAGGAATGGTTGGACTCGATGATCCGATGGGTCTCTTCCAACCTGGTTGTTCTATGATTCTAATAAGGACGCGAGAAATAATTAGCAGTAATGAAAAGCTAAGGGTGCTTCACATGGTGAGAATGTGTTGTTTGCTGAGCAGAGCTGCTAGGAGTGAGCCCAGTGGCTTTGGCTGCCGCTGCAGAGCTGGGTGAGCTTTATGGGTGCAGGACATGGTGCCCGTTCTGCAGCGGCACCTGCTTCCCCAGGACAATGAAAATTACTGCTTGGGTTATCTGACCTTGTTATCAGGAGGCGCCGCAGCATCGTGGCACTGGGACCTCTGCATCTCTCCCAGCTTATGTTTCGGGGACCTGCAGCCCTCCCCGGAAAGCCCTTGAGAAGGACTGTTGGCTTCTACAGAAGCCAACAGTCCTTCTCAAGGGCTTTCCGGGGAGGCACCTCAGCCAAATTCTGCAAAGTCCTGAAGCTAAAAAGCTAAAGCTGATGAGCGTTTGAATGTTGCCGCAGATGGCAGGCGAGGCTGCGAGCAGCAGGCTTCCCCGAGCTCTCCTGAACCCAGGCGGCCAAGAGCCTGCGTGGAGAATGGCTTTGAGTGGCTGCCCATTCCGGCTTTGTTGCTGCAGATGCTTTTAGAGGCGAGAGAGAATTCCCAGGCAGAGCTCTGCCCTCCGTCAGGAGCAACAACAGCAGCGCTTGCCCCCTGACCTGCCAACCGGGTGGCAAGTAAGGGAAGTTGGCAACGTAGAGCCGGAACAAAAGAGTGAGGAAAGAATGAGGGAAAGAAAGAGCCAGATGCTTCAGCGTCTTTTCTGAAGCTGCGAACCAGAACGAAAAGCCAGTAAAGACTCACACCTTTTAGAGGAGTAATGAATTGTTTCCTCCTCTGGCAGGCGGTGATTTGACTTGCCACATGCCTCCTAGTAATTTCCCAGCAGGTTTTAATGTTGGAACAATGGCATTCTGCTAGATATTGATTTTAAAATAACTCTTCCACACTTACTTGTAACTTCAAGAGGTGAATTACAGCCCTTGAATGTGCTCTAATGTAGCAGTGGTAACTGGTTAAATAGGCTCCGGCTGTTTCCGCAGGCATCGCCAGGCCAGGACAAGGCAGAGCTCGGCTGAACTCTGCCTCCCTGCTTTGCAGTAAAAACATTCAGCAGGCTGCCTGCACCCAGGGAAAATACTAATAAATTCACGGTGGATGTGGTGGAACTGGAGAGCAAAAGGATTTCTGTCTCTGGGCGAGAATGGGAGGGCGATGGGTAAATGGCTCTTTTCTTCCTCAGCTTCTGAGCGGTGATGCTCCCCCTGGACCTTCACTGCAGCTGCTGCCCCTCCAGCATCCTCGCCAGGCGGCCGGTGCCAACCCACAGGGGCTGAGTGGCCAGGGGTGAGCGTGGCAGCACCCGAGCGCTTCCATGAGCAGTGCACAAAGCAGCCGTCGGCTTCGGGTGTCGCCGCATGAAATATAAATAAAGCTGCTGCGTCCTCTGGTAAATGCACCTCGGCAGCTCCATCCCAGCCGTCCACATGGGCCGGAGCGAAGGGCAGGGAGGGTCTGGGTCTGCGTTAAATGCAAACAGCACACAGCGTCTGCTGAAACCTGCGGAAATGTTCTCTGCGAGCGCTGTGGTACCAGAAATTGGAGCTGTGAGTGTGGTGGGTGGCCGGGAGGAGTGCCGGCTGATGCCAAGAAAAGGTTTCTGTGTTTACCTTGCACTTTTTTTTGTAATTTTTTCTTGTTTTTTAATGTGCTGGTCCCACTACAGTGCCTGGGACGCTCCTCCTCAGCCTAGAAATAATCATAGAATCATAGAACAACCAGGTTGGAAGGGACCCGTCGGATCATCGAGTCCAATAAGTTGGGTTTGGTGCTGGGTGCTCCTTCTTTCTGGCTTCAGCTGCCCAGGAGGCACAGATCCCGTAACAAATTGCTTTATAGAGGTCTCTTATTGTTGGTTTTCCTAGTGTTGAAGTGGGGCAGGAACTTAATTCATGGAATCATAGAATCATAGAACAATCATTCCATATTTTAGGTGCGGTTAGGGCTGTTAGGTAGGGCTGTGGTGCACAGATGGCATCTGCGAGGAGCGAGGGAGGCTGCTGTCTGGGCAGGGGATTAACCTCGGGCAGAGGGGCTGCACCGGCCGCTCGGAAACTCCCTCTGTCCTCCACACTAACAACTGATTCTGACTGCATGGGCTGCAATCAGAGACGTAATTAGTTTTGACTAATTGGTTGCGGGGCCTTTGACTTGGCTTCCCTGCTTTCCGACCGACAGTGGCTACTCTGTCCCTTATTTTCAGCTGATCTCTGTAAAGTAATTGCTTTTACTGGGTCAGCGCTGTTATGAAATTATCATTTTACGAGGCTAAAAATAGCCGAGATCCAGTCAGCAAGCCAATCACTTCCCTTCATCTCCAATGAAAACACAACCTTGGCTTTAATCTGTATTGCTCGGGCTCTGACTGCCATGCAGGCTGGAAAGGAAAGGGGGGAAAAAAAGCAAGAGGAGCTTGAGAGAAAATGTGTAAATGTTGCTAAAGATGCGTCTCTGCCAAGGCTTCCACTGGTAAATTTTGCAGTCGCGCTGCGGTTTTAGCCAGTGCCACGACTTGGCCTCCTTCAAAATAATCCACTTCTCACACAAGGAGTTTACCCTAAAGGAAGGTTATTTTGCCGCACGCATTGAGTTTGGTGTGTTTGCATATCTCTGCAATCATTGCAAATACCCAGAGGCACAAAAAGCCCAAGGATGGAGAAATGTATTTTTTAAGACAGAGAAAAATCTGTTAAATTCCACTCGCTCTGCGAATGAATAAAGGTATTTTAATACTTCTGGGGTTCTGGTGAATACAAATAGCTTGAAAATGAGATGCTTGCCTGAGATTTACATCGAGACGGTGAAGGGAAAAGGTTCCGTCTGTGGTTTCTGATACAAAGACGTTTTGCACACAATATCTGTAAACCCATTAGGAGAGGAAAATTGATGCACGCGACGTGTGAGATGAAGCTGGAGTCAAAAGAATGACAGCTCAAGGAAATGGCTTCTTTGTGTAGCTCCACGAATTCATTGTTTGATTGGGCTCTCTGCGTATTCAATCTTTGGCCTGTGGCTGTGAGAATTGATGACTGGATGGGAAATGGTCAGAGTGATGAAATCTTTGTGCTTTGCTTCACAAAGGAAAGATCCTCCATCTCCTCCATCTCTCCATCTAATAGGGCTAAATGTGCAAAGTAGTGTTTCTACTAAAGCCTTTCCATAGAATCATGGAAGGGTTTGGGTGGGAAGGGACCTTGAAGCCCGTCCAGTCCCACCCCTGCTCTGGTCAGGGACACCTCCCCCTGGCTCAGGGGCTCCAAGCCCCATCCAACCAGCCCTTGAAACCCTCCAGGGATGGGGCAGCCACCCCTGCTCTGGGCAACCAGGGCCCCTGCTCTGGGCAACCTGTTCCAGGGCCTCCCCACCCTCAGCAAGAATTATTTCTTCTTCCTGATGTCTAATCTAAATCTTCCCCCTTCCAATATGAAACCATCCCAGATGCTTCTATTTCATCCCCTTCCTTGTCCATGATTAAATACTGATAAAAAACAAAGGCTGAGAAAGGAAGAAGCAAACTGAGGAGCGATGCTTCTTTTGGAAAGGGGGTGTTGTGGCAGCTCCCCCAGACCCACTCTCTGCAGAAGCACAGGTACCAGCACAGTCCCCCCAACTCCCCACTCCCTGCTCTCTAAGCACTCGGCTGGTAACGACTGCAAGAAACCTCAGATCTTCCTCAGATCTCCAGCTCCGGCTGTTGACATAACCAGGCCAACACATCTGTTTTATTGACTTCCTAGCGTTAACCTGGTTCCTTAAATGAATTCCCGAGAGAGGACTGTGTTGTCCAAGTGCGCTGATGTGTATCTTTCAAACTCATTGACCAGCACAACCGTGTCTGAAAGAGGGATAGTGACTTCAGAACCGTTACGTTCGTGCAAATTGTAAGGGAGACAGCCAGGCAGAAAATGGATTCTCCTAGGACCACCCCACGGGGGCTGAGCTGGAGGAGCGCAGCCCTCGTTAGGCGACAGCAAATCACACAGCATATCGCTGAGCCTAACCCAGATCAAAACCCGTCGCAAGCCTCTCTTCCCTGGTACTGCTGTGTCCCAGAGATCTTAGTGCCAGTTCCCTTCAGGATGTGCTGAGGGATCATAGAATTATAGAACAACCAGGTTGGAAGAGACCCATCGGATCATCGAGTCCAACCATTCCTATCAAACACTAAACCATGTCCCTCAAGACCTCGTCCACCCGTCTCTTAAACACCTCCAGGGAAGGGGAATCAACCACCTCCCTGGGCAGCCTATTCCAATGCCCAATGACCCTTTCCGTGAAAAACTTCCTCCTAATCTCCAGCCTAAATCTCCCCTGGTGGAGCTTGAGGCCATTCCCTCTTGTCCTGTTCCCTGTCCCTTGGGAGAAGAGCCCAGCTCCCTCCTCTCCACAACCTCCTTCCAGGGAGTTGTAGAGAGTAATGAGGTCTCCTCTCAACCTCCTCTTCTCTAGGCTAAACAGGATTTTCCCCCTTCTCTGCTCTGCCTTGCAGGGATGGGGATGTCTCCTCCTTGGAGGTGTCCAAGGGCAGGTTGGATGGGGCTTGGAGACCCTGATCCCATGGGAGGTGTCCCTGCCCAAGGCAGAGGTGGCACTGGATGGCCTTTGAGTTCCCCTCCAAATCAAACCACTCCATGATTCTCTGGTTCTATGACAGTGCCTGCTCCAGGTGTTCCCCTCTGGTATCCCCCAGGTAGAGCTCTTGGCTGTGATGCTCCACAGAGCCCGCAGAGGCCTCTCCATTCCCTGGGATGGTGCAGGTAGATGTGGCGCTTACAACTCCAATTTGCTGCAGGTCGCAGACACTGCCCGAGCGCGCGACAGACGGCTGCTGTCAGGAGAAATGAAAACACCTATAAAAAGCTTAGAGAAATGTGCGCCCTGGGCAAAAACAGTATGGGGTTTGGTGGCGAGAGTGGTGCCGCAGCACAGCCGCGTTGGTGATGTGTGCTGACAGGCAGAGAAAGTGCCCCGTCTGCAGCCCAATCCTATTTAAAAGTAAATAAAACCAACACGCTGGTAACGAGGTAACAAAATTTATGGTAATTAAACTGTCTATATAGATGTAAAAGTGGTGGCTGTTGCACATCGAGTCAGCTAAAACCCGAGACAGGGACCTGAATGCTAACGAAGGGCACCAGGGGAGACCGAGACGAGATCCTGGGGAGAAATGTTTTGCTGTGAGGGTTGAGGAGGCCCTGGAACAGGTTGTCCAGAGCAGAGGTGGCTGCTCCATCCCTGGAGGGGTTCAAGGGCAGGTTGGATGGGGCTTGGAGCCCCTGATCCAGTGGGAGATGTCTTGTGGGTGGCACTGGATGGGCTTTGGGGTCCTTTCCCACCCAAACCATTCCAGGATTCTATGATTTCTGAGGTGCAGGGTTCTGGGGGTCAAACCCTCCTGCAGCAAAGAGAGAGGGACCTGGCGAAGCTGCTATTTATGGTGTTGCTGCTTTAGACAACGAGAGAGGATGGGTAGCTGTTGGCCTCTGGAGAAAAATGTTTCTGCATGAATTGGAGAGCTGATTTTGAATTAATTTTGAATAGTTGCTTCAGTAATTCAAATTGATTTAAGATGCACCCAAGAATAATGCTTTCATTATAAAACCTCCTGAGCGAGATTTAAATCGTGCTAAATTAAAAGCAGCCTCCGTTAAACCAGGCCTGATGAGCACAGCAGAGGCGTCCGAGAGGCAGGGTCAATGTAATTCAATTCCTTTGCTTTCCTTCCCATTCCCCAGCAACTCTTGGACTCCTCTCCTTGGGTCGTTAGCTGCCTAAGGAGCTTCCAAATCACACTGTGTTCCTCAAAACTGATCTGTAGAGTAACAGCCTCCCCTCCAAAGCCAGCCCTTAGTTTATTTTCTGCAGTGCTTCCCTTTCAGTGAAAGCATCTTTATTGCTTTTCATTTATGGGTCGGTCTGGAAACTCAGTTGTGTCCTGAAGATACTCGGGAACCTGGACATTAGGAAAAAATTATTCATGGAAAGTGTCATTGGGCATTGGAACAGGCTGCCCAGGGAGGGGGTTGAGTCACCTTCCCTGGAGGGGTTTAAGGGATAGGTAGATGAGGTCCTGAGGGACATGGGTTAGTGCTTGATAGGAATGGTTGGACTCGATGATCCAGTGGGTCTCTTCCAACCTGGTGATTCTATGATTCTATTATTCTATAACAGGATAACAAGCGCAGTGGGAGAGTCGATGGTCTCCTCTTGCCAGCATTGGGTGGTTGGTGTAAGGAAACCTCCCCTGTTATATAAACTGAGCTAATTATTTAATGCTTTAATAACACAGGAGATGTTATCCTGCCTGTTCCAAATCACTGTCACAGAGCTCTGGAATCCCAGTGCCAGGGAAATGTTCCCTCATCCGGGTTTAATTATTTCGGTGTTCGAAACCAAAAATGTGTATGTATGTATGTGGGTAGATTGGAGTTAAAAACTGTTGTGCTTTATGTTTTCTTCTCTTAAATGCCGTCTGAATTATTAATGGTAAATGGCAGAAAATATGTAAGATATTTATAAATGCCAGGAGCGCCCTGGCAGCCCCGAGCGAGGCAGAGCCGGATGGATTAAGAAGCGCGTTCGAGACTTTGGCTGCGTTTTTGGCAAGGCCTGTGGGACGGGGATTGCCAGGCCTCTCATTAGCAACAAGATCCTTCCAAACGCCGGGAAATGACTTCTTAGGGGAGATGTATATGAAATATTGGATGAAAACACCCATTTGTCAAACCAGAAAGGTTTTATGGAGCTTTGAAGGGGCTCTGGGCGATGTTAATGCACAGTGGGAGTCAGGAAGGTGGAAATGACCGCGAGCCAGAGGCTTCGTTCCTGGAGTTGATGGGTTTCTGGGCCGTGATGCCAAACCACAGGAAAGAGCTGTTGCATGTGCCAGGGGCTGCAGTCGCTTTGCTCCACCAGCACTGTCCTCGTGTCCCCAACCAGCCCCAGAGGTGCCTGGCCGAGGGGTCCGGCTGGTGCTCTGCAGAGCTGGTCTGGCAGGAATTGGAAGTTTATGGCTCATGGTAACAAATTCTCTTCCCAGAAGGGTTTAGGGCAATTGTTTGGTGAGAGGGTCTCAGGTGAGGGAGCGTCAGGTACCTCATGAATTGCTGTCATGGGCAGGGGGGGTTGTCGGAGAGCACAGGGGCTCTTCAGGGCCTGCTGACACCGAGGTTTTGAGCTTCTTTAAGTGTGTGATACAGAACCAAACTGAGCCCATAGGCTGTTTGCTAGAGACACCTGTTCTAATTAAGATCCTGCCACAACAATCCCCAATCAGCGATAAGAGAAGTTACAGCTTTAAGGCTTGGTTCCCATGTTACAAATCTCTTCCCCATGAGCTCTGGCAAAGCCGTGTTTAAACGCCGCTTTCTTAAATTCTCATCAACTCATTAAAGACACTCATTCATCTACAATTCCTGTGATGACAACAGACCGAATACACTCTAAAGTGCTCAGGAGCACTCCGGCTTGTCTAGCCCTGCCTTCAGCAAGGAAGGGAAAGAGAACAAGTCCAACTCACTGCACCGATGGGAACAGAGACTCAGCTGCACCTCAGCACATTCTGCGTGTCTTTCGCAAAGGGCTTTGTCCCCAAACAACACAGAATGTTGCCCTGACCCCAGCATCACCATCACAAAGATACAATCCCCACGCGAAGGTGCACAAGCCTGTGGAGATGGAAGCCTGGGGGTGATTGGTATTAAACAGAAACTGGAGAGCAGGACTGTGTTTTCCTGCCTTTCCCCCTTGTGGAGAGGGTGCCTGGAGAAGCCGCCCAGGACGAGGGTCACTCTGAAGCTGCTCAGATAGCGTCAGGGACAGGAGGACAGGAACCGACCAGCACGGAGCAGGTAGAATAGGGAAAGCTGAACCAGAGGGTGGGGAGCACTGGGATCTAAAGCCCAGCTCCAGTTCCTAAGCGCTGGCTTCTCAAGGCCCTTAGCTTTGCCACACTTGGCTTAGATGTTAAGGAGGAAAAAGAGATCTCTGGGTGACTATGACAAACATGCTCCACATTTTCATTTAATGAAGAAATTCAGATTTGCGGTTGTCATATGCTCAGATTCTGCGCCTTCCTGACAGCTGAATTATGATTTTAATAATTTAAAAGTGCTACTGTGAGCCCTGTTCGTGTCTAATGGGCACAGAGAAGTGTTTAAAATGGAAAGCACTTCAGAGAAAAAGTGGTCACCGTATCACAAGAATGAGACTTGTCTACATCTGAATATTAAACTGTGTGAACTCTCCAGTGGGAAAACGCTTTGCCAAGTAACTGTGAAGCGAGTGTGTTGCTGTGATGTGTGGAACGAAGAGGTTGTGTTCGATGCTAACTTCGTGCCTGCCCGAAGCAGCAGCCTGCGATGCCGACTTTCTTTTACGTAACCTTGCCAGGCTGAGGCTTTGGGCATTCTGCTTACAAAGGTTTTAGTTCAGAGCGACGGAAACTCGGATCTATAATCACAGTAGCAACATCTGTATGACAGAAATGAAATATAAGGGAAAAACCTGCCCTCCAGGCTACATTCCCCTTGCTTTGATACCATTATCTTTGTACTCGTCCGTGGGAAGGTTTGAAATTCTACTGCGACTGCTACAGCAAACTCATAGTATTTTTTTTTAACTCATAACTAAACCCAGACAAGAAGCTCGTATCCTGCTCAGTTAATTAAAACCCAGATCACGTCCTAGAGATCACGGAGTATTTCCAGTACAACAACCCACAATGTTCACTTGAACTCAGCAAATCCATAGTTCCCGACAGGCCGAGTGATGCAAGAAACAACGCCTGACATCGCAAAAAGAGACAACGTGCACATCAGCAACCTTGTGCCAAAGCCACGGCTCAAACGAGTGCCTGACAAACCCGTGAGCTCTCGCTGCCAGCTCCTTTGCACCCGTGTTCACTCCTCTCTCCTGCAGAAGGAGTGTGAAACAGGACCTGCTACTCCTCAGCCTTGCTCCTCCTGCTCTCTTTTCCCATCATGCCGAGCTGCTGATAAGTAGGTGTAAGAGCTTTCTCTGTGACACAGCTTCGCGCAAGCATCGATTCCCCGAGTTGGAAGGCAAAGAACAATCGGGCCCTTAATTCCATCCCCTTTCCAAACATGCACCCAGGAAAATGCTTCGGAGTAAGTGAAGTCAAGCTCCACGAACGTGCTCGCCTGCTGCTCGGTAAGAGAGAAAAAGTGCTACTCACCCCAGCGTTGTCATGGTTACGATAGTGTACCAAAAGGAGGCTGGAATACTGGTGAATTTGCTTGCCGAGGACCCTTTCTCCGCATAAAACATCACAGTTGCAAAGATGATGATTGCCATAGTGAGGGAAAAGAGGAGAAAGCCGAGCTCGGAGGCACAGCTCTTCAAGGTGTAGCCCAAGATTCTTAAGCCTTGGGAATGGCGCGAGAACTTGAAAATCCTGAAAACCCTAAAAACCCTTAAAGTCACGAAGGCGCCGCTGACGTCCTCGTTGTTGGTCATCACCAGGCCGATGTAGTACGGCATGATGGCCACCACGTCGATGATGCTCATCACGCTTCTAATGAACCTGTAGCGACTTGGGGCTGCGAAGAGTCTCAACAGGTACTCGACCGTGAAAATCATCACGCAAGCCGTGTCCAAGCAAAAGAAAGCCACGGCATACCTCTCCCCGCATGGAAGCTCCTTGTTCCCAGGCACCGTGCCGCAGGGGACAGTTTCCACCACATTAGTGATGACAGAGACAGCGATAAAGAAACCGGTGACGTAGTAAAAGACTAAGGCTAAGGTGCTGGTGTGGGGGTTCTCGAAGGCTCGCCACATGGTCTGCCGGAAGCTCAGGGATGGCATGGACCCTTCCTGGTTGTTTTCCGAGTCGTTGTCGTCCATCAGCCGCTCTGCGTTTTCCCGCTTTCTGTCTTTGTACTCTTCGTAGCAGCAGTCCCCGATGATCTCGGGAAGGATCCCGTAGAAAGCCAGCTCTTCGTCGTAAGCCGAGATGCACTCGTACCTGGGGTAGTGCAGCTTGCCAGTTCTGTAAAAATTTAAGATGCACCTAAAGACCTCGGGGTCCCGGTCAAAGAAGTACTCCTTAGTGTCTTCGTTGAAGAAGAACTCCTTCTCGGTGCTGCCCAGGAGAGTGTCCGGGTATCTCTCCAGTGTAGTCCTCCAGGTCTGGAATCGCCTGCCGCTCACGTTGAGAATGATCAGCTCGTCCTGCCTCTTGTTCTTCTCCGTGGGAGCCAGGGGCATGGGGCAGCTGGCCACCGGCATCCATCCTATGGCAGCCGCCCTGGCAAAGGGCAACCAGGCCGCGACTCCTGCCGCCATGGTGACCCCGGGCCTTGTTACTGGAGGAGATGGTTGGGCTGCTCCGGAGACCTGCTGGAAGTCAGATCAGTTCCATCTAAAAAAGAGAACAGAAGAGAGACACAAGGCACAGTCAGGCTGGGTGTCTCACCCGCTCTGCTACCGACTCAGCGATCGCTACCTGTGCAAGAATTTAAACCGAAGGGCTTGCCCTCATCTCCCTTTTGAAAACCGGCCTTGAACCAGGCACCTGAAATTCAGCTCAGCAGGTTTATGGCATTATTATAGCTCCAAATTTTGAATAGCAAATGATTCCTCATTAAAAAGCATTTTAAAAGTAGCATAAACACGCTAATTTATATTTGCTTCCTCACAAACAAGACTAATCCATGATTCCCCAGGTGTGAGCCTCACACGCATCAGTTCAACTCCAGCTGTCAAGGAGGAGCTGGCACCTCCGGTGAAGGAGCTTGTGGTCGGAGCTGCTTGCCATGGAAGCCACCTCTGGGCTGAGCTGTGCTTCCAGTCTGGAATAACTTCAATGTGTAATGAATCTCACCCTGAGAACATATTCAGTTTCAAGAAACAAAAAAATCTCCCGTGGTTTTCATTAGTTTTTTTCCAACTTTGAGTGAAAACGTGGCCCCAGCAGCAGTTTTGGGCTGTTCTCGTTCCTATAGTTTTGCTCTTGTGAATTACTGCATTGCTCCCCCGGAGCAGAGGAACGGTCTGACTCACAGGGAAACGTTGTTCAGATTCCAGAGTGAGCTTGAATCCCGTGTGTGAAAGCTGATGGATTAAGCCATCAACTGAGTACCAAGAAGGCTGAAGGAAGCCTGAAAATCTGGGCTGCTGCCTTCCAGTGGGAAGATACCTTGATGACTTCCAAACTCACAGAGGCACAAGTCCTTCAGCTGAAGAACCGAAGGACCTTTAGGCTGAAATGCAATATATTCATTACTCTCTACAACTACCTGAAAGGAGGTTGTAAAGAGGAGGGAGCTGGGCTCTTCCCCCAAGGGACAGGACGAGAGGGAATGGCCTCAAGCTCCGTCAGGGGAGATTTAGGCCGGAGATTAGGAGGAAGTTTTTCACGGAAAGAGTCATTGGGCATTGGAACAGGCTGCCCAGGGAGGTGGTTGATTCCCCTTCCCTGGAGGTGTTTAAGGGACAAGTGGATGAGGTGCTGAGGGACATGGGTTAGTGTTTGATAGGAGTGTTTGGACTCGATGATCCGATGGGTCTCTTCCAACCTGGTTGTTCTATGAGTCTATGTTCTATGATATTCACTGTACATTTGATTTTTAGCTGAAAAATATCCCAACTTAGAATCATAGAATTGCTTGGTTGGCAAAGACCTTTGAGATCATCCAGTCCAACCGGACCCGTTCACTACTAAACCAGATCCCTGAGCTTCTCCGCTTGTCTCAGTCCTCAGGCACTGGAAGCCAGTGTTCCCCTGAAGTGAGAGGAGTTACTGTGCTGCTCATCTAACCGTGACTTGTCTTTTGTGTCTGGTCTTTGGACAGAGTTCTTACAAGATTTAACTCGTCTTTACTCTCACTTCTTTGATGTTCTCTGACTCTACCATAGAGTCATCTGGCTAAAGATGCTATTATCACATGAGGTGCATTAGGGACCTTATCCAAAGTCGATTTATCAATGGAAATTCCATTGATTCCACTGACTCAGGTCCTCAAAGCCTAATTATATCCTCTATGTGGTATCTTCTAGGCTGTTTTATTCTGAAGTTTCTTAATTACATGAAAGCTGCCATTCCAGCCAGTAGGGCTGCAGCAGTATTGATTTCAACAGCTCTTCAAAATGCTGAATAAAAAGGGATGGACTCGATCTGTGGTGAAAATGACTGTGCTGCTCGCAGAAAAGCTCTTCCTCTTGAGGGCACATTAACGTTCAGCACCTCCGTGTGGAGCATCTTTGTGTAATTGTATGATCTAAAGGACAATGGAGATCTCTCAGGCAATGTCCTGCTGCTGCTGGGAGAGGCTTTGGCATTATGAAACACACAATAATCCTCGGTGATGCTTGTCCCGAGGAGATGCTTTGCTTATAAACATGGAGCAAAGGGCTCTGGGGAGACCTTGGAGCAGCTTCCAGTGCTGAAAGGGGCTCCAGGAGAGCTGGGGAGGGGCTTTATACAAGGACTTGGAGGGATAGGATGAAAGGGAATGGCTGTGGATTGGGATGGGGGAAGATTTAGATTAGACTTTAGGAAGAAATTCTGCACAATGAGGGTGAGGAGGCTCTAGCCCAGGTTGCCCAGAGCAGGGGTGGCTGTCCCATCCCTGGAGGGGTTCAAGGGCAGGTTGGATGGGGCTTGGAGCCCCTGAGCCAGTGGGAGGTGTCCCTGCACCTGCAGGGATGGGACTGGATGGGCTTTGAAGTCCCTTCCAACCCAAACCATTCTGGGATTCTCTGAGTTGCCTCTAAAGGACTGTTCAATATCACCATGCGCTACTTTTTCTCTCCCCCTAAAGAGGAATTCTATCGCGTTAACAGTGATAGGAGACCAGAGCTTTTCTGTCAGTGCAGGGAAGAGGCAGAATGTAACTTTTCCTCATGAGAAAAGCGAAACATTGGAATCGTCTTCCCAGGGAAGCAGTGGATTCCTCTGCACCAGACAATTTTAAGACTGAGCAGGACAGGCTACTGTGTCCATCTACTCTAGTCTACAGAGCACCTAAAAAGGTTGGAGCAGATGATCCCTGAGGTCCCTTCCTACCTGGCATTCCGGGATTTTAGGAAACTCTGCGTTAGGAGCAGGTTTGCAAAACAGGAGGCAGCAAAATAGCAGTCGTTTCATTCATTAATCACCCGAAACACACAGGGAAATAAACACGAGACCCGAGACAGTGCATCCTGCTCCTGGTTTCCCTGCTGGTAAATTCTCTGCTTCTCCTTTGGATTTCACTTAGCGACCCCATCCCAGGCAGGACTGATGTGATGTCCAGTGACCTGACCCTCCACACTGGATCCTCATCTCCCCTGATTCCTCAGGGGAACCTGGTTAGAAATCTCTTCTCTACTTTGCTAACTTTGTAAATTCCAGGTTACCTACATTAGCCGCTGCTGCGCTATAAATACTTCACATCTAATTGTTCTAATGAAGCACTGGTAACTCAGGAGTGACTTAGACATTTTTAAATCAGTTTTAAAGGTAAAATGGATCCTTCCACGCTGGCGGAATATGTGGGGAGGCTATAAATAGCTCAGCTAGGAAATGGGCAGGAGGTTAAAACAAAAGAGAAGGAGAGGGGATTCTGCTGAAGTTTAGTTCCCTTTTCTCTCGGATCGAGAGATGCAGCTGGTTAAGAAAACTTAGTGCACACAGCTTCAGCTTCCGAGTGGCATTGAATCTGTCCTCTTTGAGCCCCAAAATACACAAGGAGAGAGCCTTTCTCAGCTCTGCATCGAAGGCTGGAGAGGGAGAAGAGTCATGAAATCCCCTCTGCCAGGGTTTGGCTTTTTTCTGTCTGCGAGTGCTTGGAACCCTCCCCAGAGTGAGAGGGAGCACAGGGAGAGGAGACTGGGCTTGCAATTCACAGCTGTGTAAACTGAGCTAAAGCGAAATATACAAACGAACTAGTTTCTCTACAAAATACTGAAAGGATCTTCCTTTCCTGCAAGTCTGGGTTTTGGTAACTGCTAACCAAGCCTTTTAGGCTGGAAGGCAATTGGTCAGACTCAGAATCTACTGTACAGGCGACAGTCTCTGGTCTGCTCTCAGAACAGACCTGCTTTCATTCCAACAAGCACATATCTGGCTGTACACATCCTTCTAATTTTAATTACTGTAATTTCTACATGTAATTTGAAAGGAACTGGTTTCCAGAGCTGCTGATGGCATTTAGAAGACCTGGCATGTGAAACAAAATAATGGCTCCTTCTGATTTAAAAAAGTCAGCATCTACACAGGAAAGTATCTTTTTTTTTCTTTAGCTAATTATTAGGACAGTGAAAGGGTAAAAGCAGGTTTGATTGCAAAGCCAGTGGCAGAGCTCACTGTCCCCCTCCCAGGGCTCCTGACCCCCTCCGCTGGCTCCCGCGGGTCGTTGGTGCTGCAGCCGCTCCGCGGGCACCGGGGGCTCAGCCCAGTTTGGAACAAAACCCTGTCAGCCTGGCTGGGCCAGCAAAGCTCTGGAGGAAAACTTTGGAGTGCAGAGTTATTCCTATTCACCAAAAGGGTCAAGAAGGAGACGGTGGTTTCTTACCCCACGAGCTCCCCCGGCAGTGCTGCCCTTAATAAGTGTCCCTTGGTAGCCTCGTGAAAGCAGAAGCAAAGCAAAAATCTCTCAGCGTTTCCCTTTCTAGAAGCAGACAGGGAGGATTTAAAACACAACCGATGAGCATCCTAGAATCGTAGAGTCATAGAACAACCAGGTTGGAAGAGACCCATCGGATCATCGAGTCCAATCATTCCTGTCAAACACTAACCCATGTCCTTCAGCACCTCATCCACTTGTCCCTTAAACACCTCCAGGGAAGGGGAATCAACCACCTCCCTGGGCAGCCTGTTCCAATGCCCAGTGACCCTCTGTGAGCTTCTGAGCGAGATGCCGCAAATGGGAGTGAAGAGCCTTGAGCTCGTTCCCTCTCTCCTTCCCTGCCCTTGCCGGGTCAGGCTCAGACAGCAGAGATACGTTGCCTTTAAAGGCAGAAATGTCAGCCGAAGCTTTGCCACCCTCTGCCAGTCGCATATCCCTCTCCCTTCACCATCGCACCAGACAATAGAACTTGCCACCGAACATCCCCTCCCGCAGACTGATTTAGGAGCAAAAGCAACAGGCTTGGGATAAAATGCATGCAAACTTCTCCCCTCCCTCCCGGTCAGCCCCGAGAGCCCCATCTTTCCGGCTCACAGCGATGCCTTACCTGGCAAGGAGAGATTCTCTGGGCACCCCAGAGCGGGGCTGAATCTGGGGAACTGTAAGGAGGAGGGAGCAGTCCTTCCTCAGGAGAAAAGGTGGGTGTGCTGCCTGCCTCTTGACTCCCTCTCCAAAGGCAGTCAGAAGCGATCGGTAAATGCGATCATCATCCTCAAAGTATGTAGGGAGATGACTAAACAGCTTCTCCCTCGTTACTGCCGAGACGGAGTCTCTTGCTGCCTCTTTCACTCGAGCTTGCTTCGTTTTCACAGAATCACAGAACAACCAGGTTGGAAGGGACCCATCGGATCACTGAGTCCAACCATTCCCATCAAACACTAAACCAAGTCCCTCAAGACCTCATCTACCTGTGCCTTAAACACCTCCAGGGAAGGGGAATCAACCCCCTCCCTGGGCAGCCTATTCCAATGCCCAGTGACCCTTTCTGTGAAAAACCTCCTCCTAATCTCCAGCCTAAATCTGCCCCCCCTACTTCCAGTACCGCTTTCAGCTTTGCTCTAGCTGCCTAACCCTGCTGGAAACGGCAGCCGAGTCCTGGGGAGTCCCCTCACATGGACATAGCAGGGAGATGGCCCTGGTGGGTCCCGGAGAGACAGGCTGTGATCGAGACAGAAGGAAGGCAGCGCGAGCTGACACAGACACCGGCAAATGGAATCATTAGATACACGGCAGAGCCTGCCCTGCCTGCTCATGTGCCAGGATGGCAAGTAGGAGATAAAGGGAGGAAAATGTATAGGATGAACTTCACTGGTCTCTCCCGGAGCTCCCTCCGTGTCCCTGACCCTCAGGCAAGCCAGGACCCTGCAGGAGAGGTCCCTTCTGGACAAGGCATCCTCTAGCATCCCCAACCTACAGCCAACACCTCAGGCAGGGCAGGAGGCTACAGTCAGGAACAGAAATAATTCACTCTTAAACCGATCTTCCCCCTCTCCTTCTCCCATCCTCCTCTCCCCTTACCCCCTCATCCTACTGTTCTCCCTTGCCCTGCTCCCTGGCAGCTCTTCCCAGTCCTGTCTCCACAGCCCCTCAGCCTCCCTCCTTCACCCGCGGCCAGAAGTTGGACTCTACACGCTCAGAGACCTGGAATCCTTGTTCATTTATCTGTTTGCCCAGCAAGTCTCCACTGAACCGGTGACTCTAAGCCCAAATCAGAGCAAAGCAGTAATGCCCTGCCCTACCGGGCAGCTCCCGGCGGCTGCATCGCAGCGAGAGTTACTGACTTCCAGAAAGTAAGACACATACATACATGGAATAGAGGAGCTCAGCCGCTTTGCCATCCCCTCGCGTCCTTCCACAGCTCAATATTGCACTTGAGTCTATCGCCAGGAGTTCAAGGGCTGGATGAGTCCGGGCGGCCACCAGATGGGAAGGCGAGTGGGAGAGGCGAGGAGCAGGGGCGAGGATGAGGAGGGCGTGGGAGTGAGCAGGGGGCACCGTTCCTGCCCCTCGCTCGCCTCCTCCCCTCCCGGGGCCGATCCCCCGCCCACCCCCGGCTGTCCCCCCCCGCCCCCCCCCTCACCTCCGCAGGGCCCCGCCCCGCGCCCAGGCGGCTCCGGCGGCGACCGGCGATCAGCACCGCGGCCGGTGGACAGCTCCGCGGGAGGGGCGGGGGCGGCGATCAGCACCTTGGCGGGTGGACAGCTCCGGGGGCTCTGCCTCCTCACAGCCGCCTCCCTCCCCTCCGCCCTCCCCTCCCTCCCTCCTCCCTTCCCTCCCTCCTCCCTTCCCTTTCCTTCCTTCCCTTCCTTCCCTTCCCTCCTTCCCTCCTTCCCTCCCTGCCAGCCGCCGGCAGGTGTCACCCGGAGCGAGCTCGGCGCGGTCGCCAGGGTGTGGGGGCTCCATCCTGGGAGGTTGCAAGGCTTTCCCGCTGGATCCAGAGGGATCATTGGGAGGCAAGAGGAAAGGAAAAGGGGGATCTTGGGGCTTTCTGTCCTTTTAAAGGAAGGGAGATGGGAACATGGCAAACCCGTCGGTAACTAGGGGCTGTTTTCGTGAAATCGTGGAATGGTTTGGGTTGGAAGGGACCTCAAAGCCCATCCAGTGCCACCCCTGCTATGGGCAGGGACACCTCCCACTGGATCAGGGGCTCCAAGCCTCATCCGAGCTGGCCTTGAACCCCTCCAGGGATGGGGCAGCCACCCCTGCTTTGGGCAACCTGTTCCAGGGCCTCCTCACCCTCACAGCAAAACATTTCTCCCTAAGATCTCATCTCGCTCTCTCCTTTTTCAGCATAAAACCACTCACACTCATCCTCTCCCTGATCAGGAGCCCCTCTCCAGCTCTCCTGGAGCCCCTCTCAGCCTTGGAAGCTGCTCTAAGATCTCCCCAGAACCTTCTCTTCTCCAGGCTGAACAGCCCTGACTCTGTCAATCTGCCTTTGTATGGGAGGTTTGTGTACCTGCACTGTAATGTGCCTTTCTTCTGAGAGTTCTTACACCAATAACCTATTTTAAAATTATTTATCTATTTAATTAATGAGCGACCTACCTCCTCAAACCCTTCAGTGCTCAGATTGCCTGGACTGGAAAACGTTACCTGGAAACTCTGACATTAGAACCCTGATCAGAGCAGTTTGGTGTCTCAACCCTGATGATTCAATTCAATTTGCTCCTTGAATCCTGTGTTGAGTTGTGGGCCCCTCAGCACAAGAAGGTTGTTGAGGCTCTGGAGAGAGTCCAGAGAAGAGCAACGAGGCTGGTGAAGGGGCTGGAGAGCAGGCCCTGTGAGGAGCGGCTGAGAGAGCTGGGGGGGTTTATCCTGGAGAAGAGGAGGCTGAGGGGAGACCTCATTGCTCTCTACAACTCCCTGAAAGGAGGTTGTAGAGAGGAGGGAGCTGTGCTCTTCTCCCAAGGGACAGGGGACAGGACAAGAGGGAATGGCCTCAAGCTCCACCAGGGGAGATTAGGCTGGAGATTAGGAGGAAGTTTTTCCTGGAAAGGGTCATTGGGCATTGGAACAGGCTGCCCAGGGAGGTGGTTGATTCCCCTTCCCTGGAGGTGTTTAAGGGACGGGTGGATGAGGTGCTGAGGGACTTGGTTTAGTGTTTGATAGGAATAGTTGGACTCGATGATCCGATGGGTCTCTTCCAACCTCGTGATTCTATGATTCTGTGATTCAATAATATTAATTTCTGAGTGTCCTGGGCTGTCCTCCCCCTGCCTGAGTTCCTCTGTCCCTGCTGTAGCTGTTACGGTGTCTGTGGCTGGTCGAGGAGGTTGCACCAGGCTGGGCTGTCGGTGTCTCTGCAGTGGGGCTGCTGGCAGCTGTGTGCTGGACACAAATACTTGTGTCCAAACCGAATCATGAAACTTCCATGAGAAACTTTCAGTGCCTGTAGGAATTTAAGCAAATCAAAGCACCCAGAGCCCATCTTTATTCATTGTCTTCAGAGCTGCTTTCCTCTTTCAAGTCCTTCTGATATCTCCACTTGCTCTTTTCCTCTTGCAGATGCTCAGAAGAAAGCAAAACCAGAAATGTCATTGGGCTTTTATTGGTCTGAGAGATTTTCCTGTGATTTACGCTGTCATCACTTCAGAAAACTTCCTGACTCTCTTCTCTCGCTCCCTGGCCTCGCGCTTTGCTGGCTCTGGCCTGGCTGTGATTCTGAATAGCTTTTCCCCCATGACTCGGCCCCTTTTAACTTCCGATCTCTATTAAAAAGCTAATTTGGGAAACACTTTTTCAATGCTCCCAATTTCATATTTTTAGATAGAGTATGAAAGTCAAAAGCAAGCCGGCTGCACATCGTCTGATGGCAAAATAGCCCTGCTTCTCTCTCTTTTTCTTTTTATTTCTCTTTCTCTTTCCCTTTCTTTATTTCTTTCTCTATTTTTCTCTTTTTAACTCTGTCTTTCCCTCTTCCTCCTTTGCTCTTTCTTTCTGCCTTTCCCTTTCTTTTCCTGTGAAATCTCCTCTAGGTTCTGTTGCACCAATTTACAGGATTTATTAAAACTTTTTAACCTTTTCCTTGTGTTGTTAAAAAAATAGAACCTGCCAGTGTTAAACCAGATGCTCAGAATCAACTGGAAGAAGCTGCCTCGTTAAGTATCAGTATTAACTGGAGAGGCTACAAGAAAGCTGAGGAGGGACTCGTTTCAAGGGCCTGGAGTGACGGGACGAGGGGAAATAGCTTTAAATTGGATGAGGGAAGATTTAGATTAGATATTAGGAAGAAATTCTTCGCGATGAGGGTTGTGAGGCCCTGGTCTGGGTTGCCCGGAGCAGGGGTGGCTGCCCCATCCCTGGAGGGGTTCAAGGGCAGGTTGGACGGGGCTGGGAGCCCCTGAGCCAGTGGGAGGTGTTGGTGGAACTTTGGCTTTGAGGTCCCTTCTGACCCAAACTATCCCACGATCCTGTGATTCACTCCATTTTTTTGATCTCCCGTTTTCTTCTGTATTTCTACCTCGTGCCTCTAGAGTGTGTTTTATTTATTGCAATTGTTCTTCGCGCTGGGTGCGATTCTGCATTCATTCTGCATCTAAATATCCCCTTGCCTTGGTGGCCGTGCTGCATAAGCACTCTGGAGTGGCAGTTGCAGTAATAAAGCTTCCTCGGTTGCTTGGAATTGCAGTTTGCCAGAACTCTGGAGCTTTGTCGGCTGATTATGTCCTCGAGATCGTGCCAACAGTTCCCTCACTTTGCGTCCAAGCTTGTGAAAACGCCTGCAATGGTTAAAGAAAGATCGTTAATGCGATTATGCGAAAGAGTCGGTCTTTGTAACCTTAAAATGATATATGTGGGTAGTGATTGAAACAGCTGCTGGAATGTGTCTCTCCTTCTTCCAAAAGCTCCCTCAGACCTTGGCCAAGTCTCCTGAGCTCTGTGTTCCCTAATTCCCATCGAAAGATGGAGCATAATAATATTATATTAGTTAAATAATAATAAATAATAAATAATATTTGCTAACAAAAAGAATATTATCGAATCATGGAATGGGTTGGGTTGGAAGGGACCTCAAGGATCATCCAGTTTCATGGGCAGGGACACCTCCCACTGGCTCAGGGGCTCCAAGCCCCATCCAGCCTGGCCCTGAACCCCTCCAGGGAGGGCTTATGGAAATTAAAAATTTTGAAGAAGGTGTTTCACAGGGAGATGTTAAGGGTTGGGGGCTTTATTCATAGAATCATAGAATCATAGAACAACCAGGTTGGAAGGGACCCATCGGATCTTCTAGTCCAACCATTCCCATCAAAATTTGGGATGAGTGGGGATGGTATGAGCTCTAGTCTGGAGTCTTGCATCCTCGTGTGGTCCTCAGACCCCTCTCAGTCTGTGATCTTCCGCTGTCTGCTGCTAGCTGGGAACCAGGGGGTTGGTCCAAGGCCATCTCTGATTTACGGCTCGCTCAGTTTTTTTCCCCCCTCTGAGTTTGGAGATTTTCCAGCCTGAAATAAAGCCTCTCAGGCAGCTGCATTCTGCCACTTGTTTCCAGAAGGGAAGAGGAAAAAGCCATGGGTGGTGGCCAGCGGCCCTGCTCCCCAGCCAGCAGCTGCAGGACTCTCTGCTCAGCAGCCCTTCGTGAATGAAGAAAAGGTCACATGCAATAGTAGGTGGAAAAGACCCTTGAAGGACAGCAGCGACACTGAATCAGGGCTTTGATTTATTTCCTGCTGCCCCTGTCTCTCCCTGGTCCCTACCGGGGCTCGCTCTTCCACACTCGTTTCACATGATGATTATAGGAACAGCTCTGGTCTGCGATGCTGCTCCTGCAACAGCTCAGCCGGGATTGTGCTTAATTAGTTGTATTCCGCGTTACCAACATCCAAACGTTTAAGTAATGAGCGTCTCATGTTAGATTTTTCACGGAAAAGGTCATTGGGCATTGGAACAGGCTGCCCAGGGAGGGGGTTGATTCCCCTTCCCTGGAGGTGTTTAAGGGACGGGTGGATGAGGTGCTGAGGGACATGGTTTAGTGTTTGATAAGAATGGTTGGACTCAGTGATCTGATGGGTCTGTTCCAACCTGGTTGTTCTGTGATTCTATGATTCTATGATTCTATGATTATTAATGAGAGCATGCGTGTTGCACGAGGCAGGGAGGGAAGGGCAGGTGGGGAGCCAAGATGGGGGAAGGGGAGCACACGGGGCTGCTCAGGAGCGTTACCTGTGAGAAGGCAGCACTGCCCTTTGATAGGAACGGTTGGACTTTGATAGGAACGAAGCTGGTGGAGGAGCTGGAGAACAGGCCCTATGAGGAGCGGCTGAGGGAGCTGGGGGTGTTTAGCCTGGAGAAGAGGAGGCTGAAAGGAGACCTCATTGCTCTCTCCAACTCCCTGAGCGGAGGTTGTGGAGAGGAGGGAGCTGGGCTCTTCTCCCAAGGGACAGGACGAGAGGGAATGGCCTCAAGCTCCACCAGGGGAGATTTAGGCTGGAGATTAGGAGGAAGTTTTTCCCAGAAAGGGTCATTGGGCATTGGAATAGGCTGCCCAGGGAGGTGGTTGATTCCCCTTCCCTGGAGGTGTTTAAGGGACGGGTGGATGAGGTGCTGAGGGACATGGGTTAGTGTTTGATAGGAATGGTTGGACTTGATAATCCGATGGGTCTCTTCCAACCTGGTTGTTCTGTGATTCTATGATCAATTAGCAGAGGAGTGAATTGGTGCTGTTGGGTTATCAGCGTCTGCTCCGAGACGACACTGCGTGCGAATCACCCTCACTGGTGCCTCGGAGAGAGCAGTGCTGGAGAAATCCAGTCTCCCCATCCTGAGCTTGAAGCACTGCTGGAGCATCAGCACAACAGCCACGAGGTGCGTTCACCACAGACAAGGGGCTGGAGCAGAGCGATGGCAATGGGGGAAACCAGGACAAGTGCTGCAAGCTAGAAGCTCTGTGAAAACATTCATGTTCTTTGCTGCTTTCCTGCGCTCTTTACTGCCGATGTTTTAGTGTCTTACACTCCAGGCAGGGCTTTGCATGTTGTTCTTTATCCACTGCCGTGCGGCAAGTTTCTTTTGCAACAATCTGCCTCCGGCCAGCTGGGAATTCTTGCAATTATGAGTCAAGCAAGGCTAAAAAGCTCTGAACCGAGCAGAGCACAAGCCAACCGCACTGCTCTGATCACACACACGCCCGATTCACCAGTCATCATCAAAGCAGTCATCGTTATCTCCTGGAATTTGAGAGGCCAATTAAAGAAAAGGAAAAAAAAAAAAAAACACCCAAGAACCGAATTAATCTGAAATAAATAATTAATGTTAACTTATTGGGCTGGGAATGGTTACCAGAATTAGAGAGATGCTGCTGGAGTCAACAAGACAATAAATTGCAATTGCTGTGTTTCGGTGGCTCGTAACTAGTCAGTCAGGTTGCTGGAGCTGTACATTCACTGCAAATTTAGGAGCTGTTCTCTCATTTTTTAAGAGTGCATTTTAAATCAAGTCAACAGCCATAAAGCCGTGTACAGCCTGCCTGGCTAGTGCCTGGGGAGCGACTCCCGTGCTATCAAGATTCCTTTTTATTGCTATTAGATATGGGAACAAAGAGGAGAAACCTGGGTAAGGAGGGTGCGAAGCTTGGCCAAAAGCCGTGGGGTCTCCTCCTCCCCAGGCCTGCCCTGTGTTTGCTGCGTTTTGAGCAAACTGGAGTAGAAAAGAGCTGCTCCTGCCTGTTTGTGCTTTACGCAGGTGTGTGCAGCGTGACAAGGGTGGCAGCGAGAACCACGAGCTTGCCTTCTTTTTCCATTTTTTTCATTAAGCTCACCTGCCTCTCTGAGCCGTTCCCCAGGTGGGATTGTTCTCAATCACTAATCAGAGGGGCCTGGGCTGCAAAGGGAGGTGATAAAAAGGCTGAAGCTGTCACTGTCTCTCCCTGCAGGCTCAGAAGCTGCTTCTCCAGGTGTTGCTGCATCTCCAGGCGTCGCTGCAGCAGAGGAGGGAGCTCTCCCAGCCTTGTGCAGAGGCCCTTCTGGTCCCGGGCAGGTAGGAGGAAGAGTTAATTGGATTGTGGTGTCTGTGTGAGGTGTGAGATTGGTGGAGCTGGGGCTGACTTCTGGCTCGTGCCATAAGGAGCCACCGTCTGTCGCTGTCCTGTGCAGGCCCCATTGCTTTCCCATCGTGCCGGTGGCCACAGACTGGGAGGTTAGTCCCGAATTTCAGTCTGTGTGAAAATTCACGGTGCTTGGAGCACTTTGGTTGAATTAGAGACGATAAATGTTAAAGTATTTCTGGGGAGAAGGAAGTATTGAAGCTGTCGGGTGGTTCCTGTTCTCTCCCAGTGCTTGGCCAGCAGGAGTTTGTTTCTTCAGAGGCAGCAGGAGCAGCCCAGGCTGGGACAGGTCGCTCAGTGTGGTCAGGGAGGCTGTGCTGGGGCACAGGAGAGTAGGAAGAGCCAGGAGGTCTCGGAACAAGCCCCTAGTAGGGGCTTTGCTGCTGCTTTTTCTTGTGTCTTCTTGTGTTTCCGTAGTTTGTGAGGAAATTGCTGTTTTTTCTGGATGCAAACCTCGTCTCCTCAGAGAATTCCCTTTCCTGGAAGGAAGCCCGTGTTTGTTTTCCATTTGGGGTTTGATGAAGCACACTTGGAACTACATGGCAAGCTGGGAGAGCAGCCACAGCCTCTCTGGTGTTTGGGGTGGGGCCAAGGGGGTGCTCGCTCACCCCCATGGCTCTCGGGGGGGCTGGGGAGGGCAGTGAAAGCCTCCTCGCCCCTTCACCCCCTTGGTGTGTGGGAGATCCTGTCAGGTTGGATGGGGTTGGAGCCCCTGATCCAGTGGGAGGTGTCCCTGCCCACGGCAGGAGTGGGACAGGATGGGTTTTGGGGTCCCTTCTCACCCAACCCATCCCGTGGTTCTATGACACAGCTGGAAGGGGGTTTGGAGAAGAGCTATGGGTGAGCAGAGCTGATGCTGCTGTTCCCCATCCTCCTCTTTTCCGACACGTGGCTCTAGACCTCTGATCCTGGAGAAGGATTTAATTCTTTCTGGGCTGCCTTTCCTTCACCAGCCCAGGGGCTTCCTGCAGCCCTTCTGCTGTGATCACCACACGGGTGAGTTTCTGTTTCTATGACGATGGCATCGCTGCCGAGGTGGCTCTCTCCTCCCTGACAGAACTTTTAATGAGACAGACAAAACGTTGAAAATAAAAATGAAAGGCCCTACTTCTTGTAAGCCCTTTTTTCCCCCCTGCTGCTTAATTATCACTTCAGAGATAAAAATAGCTGCAAAATCACTGACAAGGAGTTGAAGGCTGGCTGGGCTCTGCCCCTGTGTGCTCCTGCTCCGCTCTCCAGGCGGGGATGCAGGACAGGGGCTCTCTTACTGGTCTGCTTCTAGAGAAACCCAGTGTTAGCAGCTCTTACTGGGAGCAGTGCGTGACCCCCAGTGCTGCCGTGAGGCTCATCCAGGGGGAACTGGCTTGGGTGCATCACTGCAGTGGGTCCGAGCCACCTCGGTCTCTGTTTTCCTGAAGTAGACAAGGACGTGATGCATTTAAATGACATGAGGAGCCTTGTTTTTCTGTCATTTGTCAGGTTGTGGCTCTCTGTTTTCCCAAAGCAGACAAGGGCTTGATGTGTTTAAATGACGTGAGGAGCCTTGTTTCTCTGTCATTTGTGGGGTTGTGGCTCTGGGCTGTGTGCAATAGGGTCTGGAGGAGCCCCTCACAGCAGGCGTTGGGGCTGCCAGCGTTCTCTTTGCTGCCTTGAGTGTGGTGAGCTCGGACCTTCAGCTGTGGAGATCTTTGAGACTTTTCAGGCTGTTTCCTACAGCCCAGGAGGAGCAATTCCCAGCTCCTTACTCAGAAAAAAACCAAGCAGAGCTGGGTCCGAGCCCCAAACCGACGGCTCACGCGAGACCCCTCTCTGTACAGGAGAAAGGCCAATAGGCAAGAAATGGATTTGCTTTTTTATCTTGGAACAGATGAAAATAATATTGCCTGCAGACAGATTCTACAACTAGAATTCAAGAATAATCTGGCTTATTTTTAATTTTTGAATCCAATAAGGTCATTATTTCAGTCTGGCTGTGCACGATGTAGGATTCCAGCTGCAGGAGAGGGTTTCTGTGTGCAGGCATGTGTCATTAAGGGCTAACCTGGAATTCGGATCTTAATCCTCGGTGCAGACCTTTGATAGAGAAAATGGGCTTTTGTTGCTATATTAACTTCCCTTGTTCAGGGCAGAAGCAGCAGCTGAGAGCTGGATTGTAAACTCAGTTCGTATTTTTGGATAGTCTAGTATTAAATGAAGTTCTTCATGAATGGAAAAATCTCTCATCTAGGCTTCTCGATGAGCTCAAAAGGGATATTTATGGAAGCATCCTCCTGAGTGGGAGGCTCTCTGGCTCTTAGAATATGTTCATAGGAAGGAGATTTTGCTTCTTACCAGGCTGGAAGAGCAGCCTTGATGGGTTTGTGGTATCGAGGCACTTGGCCAGGACCCTGCTGGTCTGCGCTGGCTTGAGACACCCTCTGTGTCTGAAACACCTGGAAGCAGAATGAGGACTTTGTCTTTATTTTGGGGTTTCTGGTTTGGTACCCACACCATTTCATACAATCATAGAATAACCAGGTTGGAAGAGACCCATCGGATCATCGAGTCCAACCATTCCTATCAAACGCTAACCCATGTCCCTCAGCACCTCATCCACCCGTCCCTTAAACACCTCCAGGGAAGGTGAATCAACCACCTCCCTGGGCAGCCTATTCCAATGCCCAATGACCCTCTGTGTGAAAAACTTCCTCCTAATCTCCAGCCTAAATCTCCCCTGGTGGAGCTTGAGGCCATTCCCTCTCGTCCTGTCCCCTGTCCCTTGGGAGAAGAGCCCAGCTCCCTCCTCTCCACAACCTCCTTTCAGGGAGTTGTAGAGAGCAATGAGGTCTCCCCTCAGCCTCCTCTTCTCCAGGATAAACCCCCCCAGCTCTCTCAGACGCTCCTCATAGGGCCTGTTCTCCAGCCCCTTCCCCAGCTTCGTTGCTCTTCTCTGGACTCTCTCCAGAGCCTCAACATCCTTCTTGTGCTGAGGGGCCAGAACTGAACACAATACTCAAGGAGCAGCCTCACCAGTGCTGAGTACAGAGGGACAACCTGAGGGGTGTTGAACTTGGTCCTTTGGCCCCATCCCAGCCGGCAACGGCCCTTGTAGCCCACGGAAACAGCCCCAATGTGGAGATCATCTCCAGCTGGAAAACAAACCAGGGCAGAGCAGAGCTTTCCTCAGCAGGACGTGTTGTCAGCCAGGGACAAGCTATAAACTCCCTTTTTTTTTTTTATTTTCAAATTAGATAACATTAATCGTTGGAGCCAAATGCTTAGATAATGCATTTCCTAGCACCTTGTGCGGCATTTCTCTCTGTGCGAGGAACAAAGTGCAAGAAGTAGCACAATCTCAGATGATGTAGGAGGACGTAATACAAGGCAGCTTGAATAGGAACAGAGGAAATGTTTAAGTGGCAAGCAATCAATCCATGTAATAGCATTCAAATAGAGCCCAATGCGAGTGATGGCTTTGGGATTGATGGAACCTCTCAGTTAGCCAAATAAGAAGTGGCAGAAAACTCTGAGCTTGCAGCCATTGCCCAGTTCCTGAGGAGAGAGAGAGAAGCAGTTCTTTATTGCTGCTGATGGCAGAGGCATAAGAAAAAAAATCCCTCTTTTCCTCTCTACTGAGAAATGTTAGGATTCTTTTTCATACCATGTGTTTGTTGTGAAGTTCTGCCTGCGATGCTGGTGAAGGGGCTGGAGAACAGGCCCTAGGAGGAGCGGCTGAGAGAGCTGGGGGGGTTTATCCTGGAGAAGAGGAGGCTGAGGGGAGACCTCATTGCTCTCTCCAACTACCTGAAAGGAGGTTGTGGAGAGGAGGGAGCTGGGCTCTTCTCCCAAGGGACAGGGGACAGGACAAGAGGGAATGGCCTCAAGCTCCACCAGGGGAGATTTAGGCTGGAGATTAGGAGGAAGTTTTTCCCGGAAAGGGTCATTGGGCATTGGAATAGGCTGCCCAGGGAGGTGGTTGAGTCACCTTCCCTGGAGGTGTTTAAGGCACAGGTGGATGAGGTCTTGAGGGACTTGGTTTAGCGTTTGCTAGGAATGGTTGGACTAGAAGATCCGATGGGTCTCTTCCAACCTGGTCGTTCTATGATTCATCTGCATGAAGTTCGGTGAGAAACAAGGTCAAGTCTTCTGGGTTAGCAGTGATGTAGATCACTGGGAGTTTGGATCTGGTGGTTCCTTTATTTGTTATCATCAAGCCATGGAATGATTTGGGTGGGAAGGGACCCCCAAGCCCATCCAGTCCCACCCCTGCCAGGAGCAGGGACACCTCCCTCTGGATCAGAGGCTCCCAGCCCCATCCAGCCTGGCCTGGAACCCCTCCAGGGATGGGGCAGCCACCCCTGCTCTGGGCAAGCAGGACAATCTATTCTAGAAGCCCAGGCTGGGGACATACAGCACTGTGAAGGTTCTCGGTGTGATCCGACCTTCAGCCATAACAAAAAAACAAAGGAAATATTCATGGAAGTGCCTGCATTTTATTTACGTGACCTCTTTTCCACCTCAGCTTTGATCCAGGCTGCTGATCTGAAGAGGAGATTCTGATTTCTGTTTGACAAGGCTTACTTTTTTTTTTTTTTGGCAAAGGGGAGGCTCAAAAATAATCCTTTCCTGAGCAGATAAACCATCTAAAGTGCTTGAATATGCAAGCAAAGGAGCCGGTAAATCTGTTTGCTGAGCTCCACGATTGCTTATTTTTAGGAGTCCCTCCTAGGATGCTGATCTCATGGGGATGGCTGCTGGAACGGGGCCAGAGGAGGCTGGGAAGAAGCTGGAAGATTTAGATTAGATATTAGGGAGAAGTTTTTTTTATTACACTGAGGCTGGGGAGGCCCTGGCTCAGGCTGCCCAGAGCAGGGGTGGCTGCCCCATCCCTGGAGGGGTTCAAGGGCAGGTTGGATGGGGCTGGGAGCCCCTGAGCCAGTGGGAGGTGTCCCTACCCATGGTAAAGGGTGATCTCTTTAGGGTCCCTTTCCACCCCAAATCGTTCTGTGGTTCTGTGCTAATAAATAATTGTAGTTATTCCATCCTGACTTTCAACCGTAGCCTCGATTTCTGGGCAGAGATGGGGGTGGATAATTCTCAGCTGCCCTTCAAACAGCAGGAGAAGCTGAAAAAACGGCTGCAGCCAGACTGGGGATAATTCCCCATAATCCTGGCGCTGCAGGGGGGCGAGGACTGCCGGGCGTGAGCTGCTGCTGAGCTCTCAGAAGAAGGTTTATTCCTTGGCCACGAGCTGCTTCTGGTCCCAGTTGTTAGCAGAGACATTTATGTCAGACAGTGTTGTTTCTCTTACAATTTTTGGTGATAAAAGGCCCTCGTTAGGTGTCCGGCGTGAGCTGTAAATTAGCACTGAACTGGCTGTGGGCTGGAGGAGCTGCTGACTCCTCCGCGTTACGGCTTTCCCCTTCGGCGGTGCCAGCCCTCCCGCAGCAGATAGTCCCTGCAGCCTGGGGCAGAAGGAGCAGAGGCAAATTTCCCCTCAGGACACATTGGCATGACCTGACCTGCTGCCCTCACCCTCTCTTCATGTCTGTGTCTGCGATGCCCTCTGGGCAACCTGGGCTGGGGTCTCCCCACCCTCAGCATGAAGAGTTTCTTCCTACTATCTAATCTAAATCCTCCCCCTTCCAATTTGAAGCCAAGTGCGTTCAATTTGGAGATAAATATAAATCTATTTAGGAAATCGAAGAAGCCACAGTGTGTTTTTAAAGCAGGGAATTTTCTCCTCCAGACAAACGCAGCAACAAAAGAAATCCTGAGCCTTGTGGACAGTCCTCAGCGTCGTGTACAAGCGATGCATTTAACCTTTGCAGGATTTACAGATAGCATTCTCTAATTAGAGGCTGATAATTAGTCATCAAACGCAGATGGGAGCGCGTAGCAAAACAAACCTACAATTATTTATTATTAATGGTTGGACTCGATGATCCGGTGGGTCTCTTCCAACCTGGTTGTTCTGTGATTCCATGATTCTATTTCACTCCAGTGGGTTGATCTCTGCTCTCAATGATCATCGATGATTCAGAGGGTCTCTTCCAACCTGGTTGTTCTGTGATTCCCTGATTCTGTTTCACTCCGGTGGGTTGATCTCTGCTCTCAGTGATCATCGATGATCCGATGGGTCTCTTCCAACCTGGTTGTTCTATGATTCTCCAGCTGATCACCTAAAAGGCTTTTGTACCGTGGCCAAGGTTTGCTCAGCTCCTCAGTGTCTCGAGCAACGTTGTCACTGTCACAGCAGAATGGACATTGAGCAGCTCTGCCCGACGCTGTGCCCAGCTCTGCAGCCAGACCTGCTGTGTCTCTGCCTCCGTCGCCGTTTGCAAATGGAAAAGTGATCGAGGAGACGGTGACCCACAGTAAACTCATCCCTGATGCAGCCAATCCTCATGTGCCATGTAAATATTGGCTCTGAGCTGCGTCTTTACAGTTGTGACAGCAGGAAGGAGGCAGCAGGTGAAAAGGGGAGATGCAAGTTCCACTTCCCACTCTGCAAACAGCAGTCGGGGAGACTTTCCAGAGCAAAGGAAGATTAGTTGAGAGCTGTTGTGTGGGAGTGGTTTTGTTGGTTTGTTTGCTTCTTTTAATTAGGAAGCAAGATGTTGAACTAAGTGCTGGAGGCAGCCCTGCCCTTGGCCACATGAAGTAGGGACTGACTGGGAAACAATTTGGGGCTCTGGCAACCTGTTCCCATCGGACAGACATGGAGTGGCCAGGTCCGTGTCCCTTGATGGGCCAGCAACAAGTGCACAATTCTCTGAGCTGCCAGCAGCTCCCTGCTGGGCTTGGGCCCTGAAAAGAGAGCAGCTCCAGAGCCCTCGGCACAGGGAAGACATGGAGCAGTTGGAGTGAGCCCAGAGGAGGCCACCGAGGTGATCCGAGGGCTGTAGCATCTCCCATAGGAGGACAGGCTGAGAGAGTTGGGGGCTCAGCCTGGAGAAGAGAAGGCTCTGGGGTAGATCCCTCCCTCCAGCACCCCTGGAGCCCCTGGGGACGGTGGCTGTGGCGCTCATTGGGCTCTCGGCAGGCAGGTGCCACATCCAGGGAACTGTGCAGGCACTCGCTGGGCTCTGGGCAGGCAGGTGCCACGTCCAGGGAGCTGTGTGGGCACTCGCTGGGCTCTGGGCAGGCAGGTGCCACGTCCCAGGGAGCTGTGTGGGCACTCGCTGGACTCTGGGCAGGCAGGTGCCACGTCCAGGGAACTGTGCGGGCACTCGCTGGGCTCTGGGCAGGCAGGTGCCATGTCCCAGGGAGCCGCGTGGGCGCTCGCTACGGATAAACAAGGAGCAGAACACAGCTCCCTTATTCCGGCCTTGGCTCGCTTCCGAGGGGAAGATTTGCTGCCAGGGCTGATGCCGCGCGAAGCAGAAGGAGCTGCGCCCGAGCCAAGGGGTGACACGGCTCCCAGTGTTCAAGCCTCGGCTCCCACGGGGACCCAGCCGGCAGTCACGCTCCCTGCTGCACAGTCCAATCATTCTCTGGGCTGGCCGTCAAATCTGGGGTAAAACCGGGATTTAAAAGGCAATTTGCTCCTCATTCCAATGGAATTAAAGCGACATTGTGCGTGGTGTGCGGTAAGGCCGCAGCTGCGCTCCAGGTTCCCTTGGAGCAGGGCACTGAATCAAGTGAAATATGAGTTTTATTGATCTTGTCTGCTCTGCATTGTTATTCACACAGAGTGAAATTCACCCTTAGGCACAGGACAAACCTTAGAGCTGGGGAAACATTTCAGCTGAATGTTTTATTTGTTTGAAAAAAAAAAAAAATAAGAAGAAGAAACGCAGGTTTGAATCAGCTGCAAGTGCTTGTGAATTCAGGTTGTGTTTGTCAGTGTTGCGGCTTATAAAATCCCCAGAACAGTTTTCAGGAAGTCAAAACGTTTACTGTTGGTGTTTAGTAAATGCAGCATCTACTTCTTTAAGGTCTGAAATAATTTTTTTTTTTAATATTAGTAAGATTGACTTTAAAAATAACACTAATCAGTGAACAATGAGCTGGTGTTTTTGCTTAGATTGGAAACCAGCAATATGGAAAACTTGGAAGTAGCTGTTGGGGGATGCTCATGTTTGAATGAAAACATCCTGTTTGTCAGGTAGATTCAGAATATTTTTCCACTCTTGGTTTTGCCCATGGAGAATCAGTTACTGGGAGAATCATGGAATGTTTTGGGTTGGAAGGGACCTCAAAGCCCCCCCAGTCCCTCCCCTGCCACCAGCAGAGACACCTCCTGTGGGATCAGGGGCTCCAACTTGACCACAAAGGAGGTCTGAGTCGGGCTGAGCAGTCTCTGCTCCTCATCACCTGGAACCCAGAACTTCATAACTCCACGTTCCGGCTTTGGTGTGTGAGAGAAGGAGGTTTCCGTGCTGGCAGGAGACAATGGAAAGAGCTCTCAGACAGGGGGAGAAAGAGATTATGTGATGCTTAAGGAATGAAAGCAGAGAAGCATGGAGATAAACCAGGACAAGCCAGGATTTAGTCTATGAAACCCATCACGTTTGTGTGGGAGCTGGAGTCTGATCAGCTGTTGGAGACTATTTTTCCAGCGCCTCCTCTGTCATCTCCTTGGTTCGCTTTCTCCCATCACCCATTTACAGGTCCATGTCGGCATCCTGTGCCCATTACTGTCTGTTTCCAGGATGTCCCTTCTCCTGCCATGGCTTAGAGATTGGTGGGAAGGGTTGGACTCAACGATCTGGTGGGTCTCACCTGGTGATTCTGTGATGCTGATCTCATGTTGCAGCCCTGGAGCTGGAGCAGGGCTGGCTGTGTTCCCTCAGATTGATGAGAGGCTGCAGGAAGAGCGAAGGACGTTTCTCCTCCTCCTGCTCAGCCGTTCCCACTTGTGAAGCCGAGACCATTCCTATCAAAACCTAACTCATGTCCCTCAGCACCTCATCTACCCGTCCCTCAAACACCTCCAGGGAAGGTGAGTCAACCACCTCCCTGGGCAGCCTATTCCAATGCCCAATGACCCTTTCCGTGAAAAACTTCCTCCTAATCTCCAGCCTAAATCTCCCCTGGTGGAGCTTGAGGCCATTCCCTCTTGTCCTGTCCCCTGTCCCTTGGGAGAAGAGCCCAGCTCCTCCTCAAGATTTACTAAATCTTGTGCTGGTTTGGCTGTTAGTGTTTCAACAGAAGGGAGGAGGAGGCTCGAAGGGAATCTGTCTTGGGAATCTTTGCAAAAGAGCAGCAAACAGCCTGGCTGAAGCGTCTGTGTCGCTCCACGTGTCATTATTTAGGGTTTAATCTGTGAAAGAGAGGGTCTGGCCAGCTAATTCCCTGCCCTGCTCTTTGCATATCATAATAAAAGCATTTAAGCCTTTGGGGAAATGAGTTTAGCTCCTTCGGTTGCTGAATAATTACTGGTGACCCTCGTCAAAGGCTCGGTGTGCGCTGGATCTCGTCGCAGTCCCTCTCTGTCAGCGCTTTGCAGTCCTGATTGTTGTGTTGGGTTTGATTTAGATGCAATTTGTTTTGTAACGAGGCAGAACTTATTTTCCTGCCCCTACAGGTGGCTTTGTCCTCTCTCCAAATTGCATATGGAGACGCGGTTCCTGATGGATCTCTCCATTAGGGCTTCGTGGGTGCTCAGTAGATGAGGGTTCACCTGGTTTGGACGCAGCCTCATGTGGTCGTGGACCAGAAAAACAAGACTCCACCTCTTTGCTGTTGCTTTTTCCCCCTCGATCGCATGGGCTGAGTGCGTGAACTGCTGATTTGTGCTCGAAGCTGTGAGTGTGTGAACTCAAAAGTGAGAGATCAGGGTCCAAACTTGCGCTTATAGGATGTGTCTGATGGAAAGAGGGAAGGGCAGGAGGTGCCATTGACCAGGGCTCCTGGTCCCAAGTTCTTGACGGCAGATCTGAAGTTCAGATGGTGCCTGGAGCTCCCAGGGGGCTGTCCCAGGGGCTCCACCTCCGCGTGGAAGGCGGAGAGAGCCGCTGTTTGCAGCTCCAGTTCGCACGGAGCGGGATCTGTTTTAAGCAGGTAATTAACTCGGGCTTCTTGACCACAGCCCAGACGCCTAATGGAAGGAATCTGGAAAGTGCTCAAAACATTATTTCCTGCTAAATCAAAAGGCAGCTCTCGCTGAGATGAAAGAGAGGTTAATTTACAAAGATGGTCAGGAAGCTTAATAGCGGTTTAATTTTTTTGAAATATGCGTGTGTTACCAGAGCCTGACGGACGGAGGAAATTGCAACAGTCCTGGAATAGACCTGCTGCCTAATTTTCCTCCTGTCACGTGTATGGTTGGGGTTTACGTCCAACAATTCATTTGACGGGTGGCTCCCAGGGCTGGGTTTGCAGTGAAAATCAATGGGAGGTTATAGGCCTGATCTCAATGTATTGTCACTTTGGCACCGCACACGTGAGGCTGAACTCCTGCTTCCCCAGCAGCAGCCTGGCCGCAGGGACCACGGGGGCGTCCTCAGTGTGACATCTGTCTTCAGCCAGAAGCTGATAGTGTCCTGGGCTGCACCCGAAGCTGTGGGACCAGCAGGCAAGGGAGGGGATGCTGCCCTTCTGCTCCGCTCTGGGAGATCCCACCTTCAGTTCATTCCTCCTTTTAACAACCTTCAACTGGTGAAGGGGCTGGAGAACAGGCCTTGTGAGGAACGGCTGAGAGAGCTGGGGGTGTTTATCCTGGAGAAGAGGAGGCTGAGAGGAGAGCTCATTACTCTCTCCAACTACCTGAAAGGAGGTTGTAGAGAGGAGGGAGCTGGGCTCTTCTCCCAAGGGACAGGGGACAGGACAAGAGGGAATGGCCTCAAGATCCACCAGGGGAGATTTAGGCTGGAGATTAGGAGGAAGTTTTTCAAGGAAAGGGTCATTGGGCATTGGAATAGGCTGCCCAGGGAGGTGGTAGATTCACCTTCCGTGGAGGTGTTTAAGGGACAGGTGGATGAGGTCCTGAGGGACTTGGTTTAGTGTTTGATAGGAATGGTTGGACTGGATGATCTGATGGGTCTCTTCCAACCTGGTTGTTCTATGATTCTAATTTTGCTGTTCTCAATGTAGGCAGGAATTCTCCCTGTTCCTGGGCTGGGTGGCTGTGTGAAGCTGTTTCAAAGGGTTATCACATCTGGGCCAGATGTGTGCAGCTGTGGCTGCTCCCACACAGTCCGAGTTGCACAGTCTAATAGCAAAAAGTTGGATCTGGCTTGTGCTGGGCTAACAATGCTGGCCTGGCAGAGCCATGAATGCTATTAGGAGCTTTCCTAGGGAGCCGTAACCTCTGTGGTGTATGCAAATCCAGTAATAACTGTAATTATTATGAAGTTAATATAAAACATGATGCCTCTGTCTGCCAGCTCAGGGGCAATAAGCGTGAGGAACGGCTGTGCCGGCTGCACGTTGCTCACATTTCCCCTCTCGGGTTTCGAGGGAAGCTGCGGCAGGATGAGCAGCAACAATTTGATCTGCTGAGCACCAGGCAGCGCGAGGGACCCTCACCTCACCCCAGGCTTTCTTGGCCAGGGCTCGGCACAGCCCCTTGGAGCCTTTTTCTCGCTGCTTTCTGCTGTCCTGGGTAGAGCTGGGACCAACCTGGGAACCCCCGACGGGCACAAGAGGCTGGCAAGAAAACCAATCCCATCGCTCGAGCGAAAAGGTGTTTGCATTGGGCGCTTGTGGCCCTCTTGGGGTCCACCGGAGCCGTGTCCATCTGCCTTTCGTCTCCACCTTTGTCCTCTAAATCCTCAGCTGCCTGGAGAGAGGATCCAGCCTGGCTCTTGCGCTGCGGCTCGGCCGTGTCTGCCAGCGCTTGCTGCGGCTTCTCCCTCCCTCTCTTTACGGCTCTTTAAACCATCTCCGCAGAGTCCGTTTCCGCTCGAATGCAGCAGATGAAAACCAATTCTGCCAAGATTTGCTTGTGATTCTCTGCCAGTGACATCACTGCAGGATCAGGGCCCGGGAACGCTCTGGTGGATCCGGCTGCTTTGGGGTGATGCATCAGGGCCTGGGAATGCTCTGGTGGATCCGGCTGCTTTGGGGTGATGCATCAGGGCCCGGGAACGCTCTGGTGGATCCGGCTGCTTTGGGGTGATGCATCAGGGCCTGGGAATGCTCTGGTGGATCCGGCTGCTTTGGGGTGATGCATCAGGGCCCGGGAACGCTCTGGTGGATCCGGCTGCTTTGGGGTGATGCATCAGGGCCTGGGAATGCTCTGGTGGATCCGGCTGCTTTGGGGTGATGCATCAGGGTCCAGGAACGCTCTGGTGGATCCGGCTGCTTTGGGGTGATGCATCAGGGCCTGGGAATGCTCTGGCGGATCCGGCTGCTTTGGGGTGATGCATCAGGGTCCAGGAACGCTCTGGTGGATCCGGCTGCTTTGGGGTGATGCATCAGGGTCCAGGAACACTCTGGCGGATCCGGCTGCTTTGGGGTGATGCATCAGGGCCTGGGAATGCTCTGGCGAATCCGGCTGCTTTGGGGTGATGCATCAGGGCCCGGGAATGCTCTGGTGGATCCGGCTGCTTTGGGGTGATGCATCAGGGCCCGGGAACGCTCTGGTGGATCCGGCTGCTTTGGGGTGATGCATCAGGGCCTGGGAATGCTCTGGCGGATCCGGCTGCTTTGGGGTGATGCATCAGGGCCCGGGAACGCTCTGGTGGATCCGGCTGCTTTGGGGTGATGCATCAGGGCCTGGGAATGCTCTGGCGGATCCGGCTGCTTTGGGGTGATGCATCAGGGCCTGGGAACGCTCTGGTGGATCCAGCTGCTTTGGGGTGATGCGTGCGGGACCTTCCGTGCTCGTCCTCGGATGCGCTCGGATCCTCCCCAGCAGGATGAGCTGAGGTAAACTCCATAGAATCATAGAATCACCAGGTTGGAAGAGACCCACTGGATCATCGAGTCCAACCATAATGAACACAGCCTCAATGTTCACCTGCTCCTGCTTATACCAGAAGAAAAACTAGGGACTTTATTATCCAAACGAGTTACTGGTTCCATTCAGTCTACTCAGACACTGATGGATGCACAGTTCACTCCAGGCTCCCACGAGGCTTTGTGCTCCATCTCGGCAGGTCCTGCAGCCAACGCTGTGCTCCTCTTTGAGCTCAGAGTGCTGAGCGCAACGGTTTGATTCATCAACCCTTTTTAACGCCAGGCTAAAAATAGCACTTTCAAATCCTCAATCACATATAATTAGTCCCGCATTTATTTTTTTTTTTTTTCCAGCAGATGTTCTTTCCCTGTTCCTCTTGAACAGGCGAGCGCTGAGTCGCGGCCCCGTGAGCGCTGGGCAGGGAGTGACCCCGGGGACGCTTCTCAAAGCTGCTGCAGCCATTTCCCCCCCCAGCACCTTTGCTCCAGCCTCTCCGCGTTTTCATTCCCGTGGACGAGGGCTGAGTTTGCGGAGTGGAAGTTTTCGAGGCAGGAGCAGTTAGCGTGAGGAAATCCATTTCTCCAACCCCGAGGCACAAAGGGAATTAAGATTGCCACAAGATGATGGATCAGCAGAATTTTCCCTGGGAGATCAGATTAATGGGGATTATAGGAAAGTTGCAGTGTATTTATCAAAAGGGGAAAAAAAAATATTAGATTACTCCTCCTCCTCCTCCCACCATCAGAACTGATTGTAAATTAGGGAAATCTATTTTCCTTTAAAAGAATAATAACCATATATCAGACTTCCAGAATCTACGTCCCCGAGGGCTCTGAAAATGGGTGTTATTCATCTCCGCTCCAGGCTCAGCACGGCCGCTCTGCCTTAATTATTGTGCATCTTATTTGCCCTTCGTGTCCAGGCTGATGGGGCACAGGGTCCCTTAGACTGGACACAAAGCTGAGGGCTGGAGGGGGAGTTTGGATCCTCTGGAGGAAAACCAAAAGCCGGAGGAGCATCCACGAGTCCTAGAGCCTCTTTGCACTGCGAGTCCCTGTTGGCTGCAGCCGGCAGCGAGGAAAGAGGAGCCGCACAAAGCTGGGGCTGTTTTCCCTTCTCCTTGTCCACCGTGGGTTTTCCTGAAGGATTTGGATGAGAGGCTGGCACAGAGAACATAACCGACCCTGCACCTGGCTTTGTGATGCGCCTGCACGAATGGAGATGCAGCTGGAGAGCACAGAGGCATTTCCTTTGCTCTCAAAGACGCTGCTGAGCTTTCCAGGCTTTTGTTATGCCTTCTCCTTTCCTAGGTGTTAAATTATTCCCAGTTTTCATATCGCTCGTTTGCATTGCAACGGGGGCTGCAATGAATTGAAGTAGCTGTGTGTGTGTTTAGAAGCTTGCAGAGGCCTCAGCTACCGCTGGGCAGCAGCCATGGTCGGTGCTAACAACTGAGGAAGAGGAGAAGAAGGATGTTGAGGCTCTGGAGCGAGTCCAGAGAAGAGCAATGAGGCTGGTGAAGGGGCTGGAGAACAGACCTTATGAGGAGCGGCTGAGAGAGCTGGGGGGGTTTAGCCTAGACAAGAGGAGGCTGAGGGGAGACCTCATTGCTCTCTCCAACTACCTGAAAGGAGGTTGTGGAGAGGAGGGAGCTGGGCTCTTCTCCCAAGGGACAGGGGACAGGACAAGAGGGAATGGCCTCAAGCTCCGCCAGGGAAGATTAGGCTAGAGATTAGGAGGAGGTTTTTCCCAGAAAGGGTCATTGGGCATTGGAACAGGCTGCCCAGGGAGGTGGTTGATTCACCTTCCCTGGAGGTGTTTAAGGGGGACAGGTAGATGAGGTCCTGAGGGACATGGTTTAGTGTTTGATAGGAATGGTTGGACTGGATGATCCAATGGGTCTCTTCCAAACTGGTGATTCTAAGCCTGGGATCTCTGCTCAGCGCAGATCTGCTTCCCGGGAGTTCTGAGAAAATTCCTCTCTTTCCAGCAAGCCAGCAGTTTGTGCCCAATTCCAGTGCAATTCTAGTCCAGAGAGGTGTGTTTACAACATTCTATCTTCCCTGTGCAGCTCTTTTCTAATGAGGAGTTGGATGTCAGGGAAAGCAGAGGTTTTACGCAGGAGCTCTGCCACCGAGCTCTGAAATGTTTGAAACTGATTGCTTAGTAATGGTCCTGGCACGAGTGCTAGAGGGCTGGACGTACGAGACGCCAGCGTGAGGCTGCCTTGATTCCACTGCCCATCAGTGTTTTAACCTCATTTATCCTCTAGGTACTTACAGAACCATTTTACGTTTGTGCACTTAAAGGATTAAATAAAATAAATGGAGACGATGATTACTGCCCAGCAAAGCTAATGTTCAAAGACACGGACGGCCTTTCACCGCAACTGGAATTGTATTTGTGCTGTTCCCATCCTCTGCGAGATTTCCAAAAAAGGGATGATGAATCGCACAATCTCGGCCTCTCTGCTACTAATGAGAAACCTCTTAGCGATGTCTTCACAGAATCACAGAACAACCAGGTTGGAAGGGACCCATCGGATCATCAGGTCCAACCATTCCTATCAAACACTAAACCAAGTCCCTCAAGACCTCATCCACCCGTCCCTTAAACACCTCCAGGGAAGGGGAATCAACCCCCTCCCTGGGCAGCCTATTCCAATGCCCAATGACCCTCTGTGTGAAAAACCTCCTCCTAATCTCCAGCCTAAATCTCCCCTGGTGGAGCTTGAGGCCATTCCCTCTTGTCCTGTCCCCTGTCCCTTGGGAGAAGAGCCCAGCTCCCTCCTCTCTCCAGCCTCTCTGGGGGACCTCTCTGGGTCCCTCTCCAGCAGCAGCAAATGCACTGATGCTCCTCTTCGATGTCAGAATGAGGTCTGAGCCATGTGGTACAACATGAGCACCGATGCAGAGGCTGCCAGTGGCTCTGGGCTTCCTGAGATATATGAAATGCAGAATCGGGGAGTGGTTGCCGCCTCTCGCTGGCTCAGGGGGGTTCAAATCCCCATCCAACCTGTCCCAGGACATCCCCAGCCCCACAGCAATGCTTCCCTTCGCAAGATCCCACCTCAATCTCCCTTCTTTCAGCTGAAAGCCATTCCCCTTGTCCCATCCCTGCCCTCCCTGATCCAGAGCCCCTCCGCAGCTTTCCTGGAGCCCTTTTCAGTCCTGGAAGCTGCTCTAAGGTCTCCCTGGAGCCTTCTCTTCTCCAGGCTGAACCACCCCAGCTCATCCACGATGATCCGATGGGTCTCTTCCAACCTGGTTGTTCTATGATTCTATGATCCTCCTAGCAGAGGATGTGCTTTCTTGCATTTAGAAAAGATCTTCCATTTATCTTTCTTCTTTCCCCTCCTACGCGGTGGCAAACTGGCCTTTGGAAAACAGACATCCAGCACCTCAGCCTGACAACCGAGTGCTTGAATCCTGTCACAATATGAGCCCTGAGTATTTCTCAACCGGAGGAAAATAATGCCTTTAATAGAGCAAAGGGTCCCAGATGCATTAGCTGCACCCAAGATAGGCCTCGTGCTGCACAGCTCAAGCATCCAAGAGAGCAGATGGAAAAGCAGCACTAGGAGAGGCTTGACAAGCACATCTCTGCTCCATTTGGGAGAGCTGGATCACACCGGCACAAAGAAACATCTGACCCCAAGAAGCTCTAAAGGAGTCCAGGCTGCCAGGAGCAACTTTCATCTTTCTGCTCACTCACTGAGGGGCTGGAAGGTGCTCCAGGAGAGCTGGAAAGGGACTTTGCACAAGGGCCTGGAGTGACAGGGTGAGGGGAGATGGCTTTAAATTGGAAGGGGTAACATTTAGATTAGACTTTAGGAAGAAATTCCTCCTGATGAGGGTGGAGAGCCTGGTTTCTCGTGGGCTGAGGGCAGGAGCTCAGCTTGGCCACAGCCTCTTAGAAGGGTTGGGGTGGTTCTGCTGGGCTGGGATCAGCCCTGCTGAAGGTTCTCCTGCGGATGCTCACGACCGCAACCAGAGTAGGTTTTGTGCATTCCAGAGCTGCATTTGGTGGCACAGAAGCGCCTGTGCAGGCTGGAGGAGAGAACTCGAGCGTAAGGCTTGCCCTGGGCCCAGCCAGAGCTCTCTGTTGATTCCAAAAGCCTCCGTGAGAATCGCATTAATACGACGATTGACGAGAGCCTTGAACATAATTACTCGTATTTAAAACATTCCGAGTGCTGCCCAACAGCAATTTGGGAGAGAAACTTGATTTATTAATTTAACTGTGATTTCTTGTCTGTTGTTATAATGAGTCAGAAAGGCTGAAAACCTGCTAATTAAAACTCGGAACACTTCTGAGCGATGCCGAGCAGCAACAGGCGTGTGTATTGCAAAGCAAACACTGGTAGAAGAGCCCTCCAAGGGGAAGATATTGTAGGAAAACGCTGTTGTCCCTTGGAAGCCAGACTCCCCTGTGCTTTTCCTAGGAAAAAAAAAATAGGGGGAAATTAGATATATGTGTACGTTCTTGCTGTAATGATATTTTGTTCTTGCAGCTGTAGCAATGGGATGTTGGCTGCAATTTGCAAAAAAAAAAATTGTTGAGGGGCTTGAGGAGGGTGTGAGCACAGAGAGCCGAGGGCAGCGGCTGCCTGGGCAGGAACAGGGTCCCTTGGTGGCTCCTCATCCCCCTTGTTCTCACCTTTTTTGGGGGTTTGGTTTTCATCCCCTCCAGCTCCTTCTCATCTCAGCTCATACAAAAGCAGCCACATCCCCACCTTGGGCTTCCCTGGGCTTTGGGGCTCAGGTTCCTGCTGAGGGTGGATGGGCTCCTTCTTCCAGTATTCTTTAAGGTACTTTCAAACTTAGGAAAAAGAGGCTTCTTCTATTTTTACTTCCGTTCTTAAAGGATGGGTAGCACATCATTTAATCCTCTCCTTGGTAGTGAAAGTTTTAGGGAGGTGTTTGTTTAACCCCAGGTCGGCTTGAATCAAAAGTGAGCTTGTCCTGGGGGGGAAGCAGGGGTGTGGACACTCGATGGGGATGTGGGGACTCGATGGGGATGTGGAAACTCGACTGGGATGTGGGCACTCGATGAGCTTCTTCCCAAGATCTCGTCTCAATCTCCCCTCTTTCAGCTCCAACCTGTTCTCCCTCGTCCTGTCCCTGTGCTCCCTGATCCACAGCCCCTCCCCAAATTTCCTGGCCCCTCTCTCCTTTCAAAATATGGTGTGTTAAGGCAAAGAGCTTCTTAACCTTTGAGAGACTCTAGAAATAGGAGAAAAATGATTGGGTTTTTTTTGCTTTTGGGAAAGGAGGAGTTGGTTTAAGTGCAAGAGGACGTGATATGTGGCTCTAGTTGGGTATCAACCTCCCGAGGGACAATCGAGCTTAATTCATTTCTCTCTAGTGAACCCATAAGGCTTAATGTTTCCATCCACAATGTACTTGTTTGAGCAAAGCGTGTTTATCTCTTGGGGAAGTGACTAGAAAGGGACTTTCTGTGGTGCGAATGGGAGGAGGGGGCTGGGGACCAGCAGGCTCCTGCTGCCTGATGGGAAGGGACTGCCTCTCATCCTCTCTTGTCAGAGCCTCTCCCCATCGCCCACTGAGCACCGTTAGAAGGTGACCTCCTCCTTAGCTGCTCTAAGGTCTCCGTGGAGCCTTCTCTTCTCCAGGCTGAGCAACCCCAGCTCTCCCAACCTGTTCTCAGACCAGAGAGCTCCAGCCCTGGGGTCATCTTTGCAGATTCCTCTTCCGATGATTCCATTCCCTTCGTGTGCTGGGGATTGCAGAACGGGAATGAAAAGCAGCAGTTCAGCTCTGCTTTTAGCCTAAAGAAGAGGAGGCTGAGAGGAGACCTCATTGCTCTCTACAACTCCCTGAAAGGAGGTTGTGGAGAGGAGGGAGCTGGGCTCTTCTCCCAAGGGACAGGGGACAGGACAAGAGGGAATGGCCTCAAGCTCCACCAGGGGAGATTTAGGCTGCAGATTAGGAGGAAGTTTTTCCCAGAAAGGGTCATTGGGCATTGGAATAGGCTGCCCAGGGAGGTGGTTGATTCCCCTTCCCTGGAGGTGTTTAAGGGACGGGTGGATGAGGTGCTGAGGGACATGGGTTAGTGTTTGATAGGAATGGTTGGACTCGATGATCCGATGGGTCTCTTCCAACCTGGTGATTCTATGATTCTATGATTCTGTGCTCTGCTTGGGTGGCTTGGCTTGTGTTTGCTGGGACATGGGGACTGACTGCACAGCTTCCCCTTCAGTTTAGGAAGCAAAGAAACCCCAAAGTGTCTTCAGGGAGCAGCCCTGGCCTGACGAACCGTTCGTCATTGCTCACCACGTCCCTGTTACTTTAAGCAAGTAATGTCAGATCAAGATCAAGCAGCTCTCTGGACTAAACTTTATGCCTTTCCCTGTGGTAATTACTGCTCAGCTCAGTGCCTCGCGGAGCCCTTTGGCTTTGCTTTGAAACAGGCATTACTGGCTGGTGCCAAAGACCGAGGCTGAGATGACAAATCTTTGATCTAACTCAATATCACAACTTCTTTTTTTTTTTTTTTTTTTGGTATATTAACATAATCTCTGTGCTGGAATTAATCTGTGGTGTGGCTGCAGAGTGTTGAAGATTATATGCATTAGCGTTGGAGATGATGGCTTTTTTAGAAGCGATTCTTACTTTTTAAGCAGCTCCTGCTGAAGGAGGACAGTTGCTTCGCCCTCCAAAACACCCTCAGGAAAAGTTTGGGAGAGGTTTGCAGGGAAAATGGGTTTATTTCTTTGGATAAATCCAGGTGCTGGTGTGACTGTGCTGGTGTGACTGTGTTGGGCCAGTTTATTGGAGAACAGACCCAAGAACAGGATTTTTGACTGTTTTATCCTTTATTCCAGCCCCAGACACCAACCTTGAGACTCGCAGCTCCTGAGCCAGGTGCAGCGTTGGCTTCTTCAGGTAAGATGCGGCTTCTCGGCTCGGTCCTGGAGGGATGTGTGCATGGGGGAGGCTGGGAGGGAATGGGTGAAGCAGAAACCACCTCGTGCAATGTTGTTGTTGTCGTCTGTATGGACTGAGGAGAGTTCTATGGGCAAACTGGCACAGAAGAGCTGGAGTCGGGGGGGGGGGGTTTGCATCCGTGCCAGACCTTAACCAAGCTCCAGTCTGACTTCTGAGTGTCTGGGAAGCTTCTCAGAAATGCCTTTTTCCATAAAATAAACGTGGGCTGCAGGTGTGTCCTGGCTGTGTGGCATTGCCAGGGTGTGACAAACCATATGTTCTATGGGGCAATGATCAAAGTCTCTCTTGCTGCTGAAAAAGGTCTTTTTTTGGTCTCTGTGTGCTTGACTGGTTTTATTCATGGAGTGATGTATGTATCAGAACTGACCTAGAGAACATTTGGGCCTTTTTAGTCCCTCGTGATGGCGCTGAGAGCCGATTCCCAGCCTCCTTCTCCAGGGCTGCTTGTCGTGCAGTTGTCCGGGCTGTCGGTGCTGTGTCTGGATGGGGTTTGCTCCGAGCCCGTGTGACGCTGCTGGGCTCCCCCTGGGGTGTGTGCAGGGCGGTGTTGTCCCCAGGTGTGTCCCCCTCGAAAGAGGTTTCACCAGGAAGAACATCAGTGTCACTGATTCCTTTTGTGACGAAAAGAGCTCTCCTGCAGCATCCATCCTGCTCTCTGCTCGTCCTCCATGATATCCCTCGAGCCACAGGCCTGGAGAGCTTGTTTTGCAGAGAGAAATTGCATGAACAGGAGCAAAAATACCACAAAACATCAAAACATGTTTTATTTCTGGCTTTTGAGTTGCCTCTTTAGCTAAGATAATCTGCAAAAGAACAGTGTTTTCCAACAGATTCCTTGAGAGCGACTGTCGCCGACGGCTGATGCTGTTAGCAAGGAAATGTATCTCTTAGTTAAAGTATTTCCCTCCTAAAAGTAAAATGTCCCTTCTATGAGTCTATTAGTGTACAGTTCATTAAACTAGAAACAACTCTATAATTAGGAAACCAAACCAATTCATTAGTCTTAATGGGATTTAATAAAGTTCCTAAGCAAGGATTCGTTAGAGAATTAATTACAATGTCCTGATCAGGAGAAACACCCCAGTTCATCGCTTGGAGATGTTTCTCCAGTTCATGGAGAATGGATATGCTGGACATGCTTTAGTGTTTGATGGGAATGGTTGGACTCGATGATCCGATGGGTCTCTTCCAACCTGGTGATTCTGTGATTCTATGATTCATGAGCTGTGAAGCGTCAACAACTTTGAGGACGTCCCGGAGGCAGCACAGGAGTCCCCTGAGCTGCTGGATGGTTTCACAGCTCTGGTTTTCAGCAGGTTAAGGAGAACCTCGGCCGCTGGAGCCGATGGTTATTGCTGATCTGAAGATGCTGGAAAAAGACTCAGGGAATTGTTATGGTTGGAAAATCCCAGAGCTTCTCTTGGTGCTGCTGTAGCTGTACTGGGGGGGTCGTTGTCATCCCTGTGAAAATCCAGTTCTTGATCCAGCAAGTGAGTGCGTGAGAACATCTCAATTTATAAGCCTTGAGCCTCCTGATCCAGTGGGAGGTGGCTCTGACCATGGCAGGGGTGGATTTTAAGGTCTCTTCCAACCCAAACCACTCGGTGCTTCTAGGATCCATCGTTCCTCATTGGGGTTTTTCCTTCATGCCTCATTTTCTTCCCCTTGGCCATTTTGTTATTAATTAAACAGCAGCTTTCTGCAGGCACCGATTGAATTATCGAGCGACACCTGCCACAAGGCGGGAGAGAAGAGGGAGAAGATGTATTATTTTTAAGGCAAATGGCTTCAATTCAGACATATTTGATCAAATTTAACTGGCAATTAAATTATGAATGAATCAAGTGAGAGGGTCAGTGCTGTAACAAATGATGGTGTCGGATTTAAGTGAACCGGTGTCTGGGAAATGAGATGAGGGTGGCAAGTGGGAACCATCGCTCTGGGTAGTCAGGAGTGAGGGGTTTGAGGAGACAGCAGAAGGTGACCTGTTCCGATTCTGTGCTGCAGCCTGTGCCATCTCGGGGCTCAGGGGGTGTGCGGAGCCTCTCCTGGTCGTGGGGAGGAGGGAGCTGAGTGTGAGCACTGGGAGTCACTGGTGTGGCCTCGGGGGGGCTCCTTTATCCCGGGAGCGATCACTGATTCACGTACTGCAAATAAATATGGGAAATGCTAACTATAACGTGTCCGAGCCGCAGCTCTCTGCGGGGTTCAAATCTAGTCGATGTTCATTTTCACGTAACCTTTGAAGTGGTCCCCGATGCGCTTCCCCGAGCGCCGTGATAGGGATCTGCCTTCCCTGTGTCTGATGTGCATCTGAAAGGGCTTTTGTAAGAACATGTGGGATCCGTGTCTAACATTGAGGACCTGGGGCGCAGCTCTCCTTATCAGTTTGCCTCCAGCTCCTGGCTCGGGAGCTTTCGGAAATGCAGACGATGCGTGTTCCTCGCAGTCGGGCTCTGTGCAGCTTCGCCTCTCCCTGCTCGGTTCAGTCTTTGCAGTAATTTTGTGCTAGAGTTGTGTAATGGCTTTGGCATCTCCTGAGCAGTCCTGGGCTCCTCCCTCCCTCACCATAATCCCTTTATCTCCTTTTTTTTCCTGCTTGTTCCCTGATATTTTTTTTTTTTTTTTTACCTTTCTGCTGCCATATCACTGGGCTGAAAAGATTAATAAAGAGTGATTAAGCACTAGAGAGACTTATCCTCCAGCGCTGGTCTCGGGGGGGCTTGGTCTGTTTATCTTACCAAAAAGAAGCTTGTAACTTAATTTGAGTGGGTAGGGACCTTCACGGGGAGAAAGCTCCGGGTACTGAAAGGCTCTTGTTCAGGGAAAGGCACAAAAAGTTCCAATAGCTTTAAGGTAAAACCAGAAAAACCCAGTTAAGAAGGTAGAACTGTTGAACTCTGAGGGTCGTTAACTGCAGGGAAGATGTTGGCAGCTGCTTCCTTCTCTGGGTGTCTTCAGATCTGGATCTAATGCTTTCCGGAATGATCTGATCTGATGGCAACCACCAACACGGAGGAAAGTCCTCGATGACCTGCTACCTCCTGGACACCTCATTAGGCAGCCTGAGCTAACTTTGCCCTCTGGGACCGTGATTATCCCGTGTTCTTCCCGAGGTGGTTTTCGTGGGCAGTGACAGGCCAGCTGGAGCGCAGGGTGGTTGCCGTGGGCTGTAGGGAGCTGGAAGGAGCAGGTGCCTTGGTCCCAACCTGCTGTCTGGGCTGGTTCTGTGTCTGCGCCTGCCCAGTCCCACACCCCCAGCTCAGGATCCCTTTGGTGTGTCAGGGAGGGCTTGGAATGCCAATGGCATATGGTTGGACTCGATGATCCGATGGGTCTCTTCCAACCTGGTTGTTCTATGATTCTATGAGGGAATCGTAGAATGGTTTGGGGTCAGAAGCGACCTTAAAGCTCATCCAGTTCCAGCCCCTTCCATGGGCACAATTGGCCTTCTAGGCTGCGAGAACGAGCCAGCAAGCTCCGGGAGCTCGTTCCCATCACCAGGCAGCAGTGTTTGAGGATGCAGCTGCAGGCATCCCATGATAAGCTTTGCATTTTTAAAGGTTACTGACTAAGCCTGCGAAGGCTTAAAAGCGTGTGGAGGCTCTAATTGGTCATTTGAACTTTGCCTGGAGGGCCCTTCTGGAAAGATTGGGAGCTGCTCCCGCTCGGTGAGGCTGAAGAGAAAAGCAGAGAGATTCCTCTACGGAGCAGTTCCGAGGAGGAGGAAGGCCAAGTGCTTCAAACAGGGGCTCCTGGTTTGTTTGGTGAGGTGGTTCTGCCCCATAGCTTGTGCAGTAGGAGACAAAGATGGAAACCTTCCCTTCTCCTGGTTTCTCAGCTCAGTCCCACCCTGGGTTTAGCCCTGGGTGGGGTGAACAAGGAGGTTTTTCTACTCCCATTCTCAGAATCATAGAATCATAGAACAACCAGGTTGGAAGAGACCCATCGGATCATCGAGTCCAACCATTCCTATCAAACACTAACCCATGTCCCTCAGCACCTCATCTACCTGTGCCTTAAACACCTCCAGGGAAGGGGAATCAACCACCTCCCTGGGCAGCCTATTCCAATACCCAATGACCCTCTGTGTGAAAAACTTCCTCCTAATCTCCAGCCTAAATCTCCCCTGGTGGAGCTTGAGGCCATTCCCTCTTGTCCTGTCCCCTGTCCCTTGGGAGAAGAGCCCAGCTCCCTCCTCTCTACAACCTCCTTTCAGGTAGTTGGAGAGAGCAATGAGGTCTCCTCTCAGCCTCCTCTTCTCCAGGATAAACCCCCCCAGCTCTCTCAGCCGCTCCTCATAGGACCTGTTCTCCAACCCCTTCACCAGCTTCGTTGCTCTTCTCTGGACTCGCTCCAGAGCCTCAACATCCTTCTTGTGCTGAGGGGCCCACAACTGAACACAGGATTCAAGGAGCAGCCTCACCAGTGCTGAGTCCAGAGGGAGAATAACCTCCCTGGACCTGTTGGTAAAAAAATAAATTACAGTGGGTGTAGGGGGAGGCTTACGAGGAAGGGGTGAGTGATGTGCAGTGCAGCTTTCTCTACGTGACCACTGCCAGTGATCGTAGGTGGGATTTGTACTCTCCCTTTCCTACTTGGTTACCGAGATGCCCGACAGAGACCTGAGTTGCTCTGCTTGGCCACAGAAATGGATTAAACTGTGCTGCAAGCATCTGTCTGGGAAACGGCTGGCGAGATGAAGGAGGCTCGAGGGTGCACGAGGGCTGGGATCAGACCATTGCTCTTCACCCAGAGAACGGATTGGACATTGTGGAGTTAGGTGTGAGCGATAGAGTGTGATTTTTGCAACAACTAACCTACAAAAAGAGGGGTTTGCAAAGTATTTATCAATTGGAGCCAGAGCACGGCGTTGCCATGGAGATGGGAAGTAGCTGGGTGATATTTCTCCTTCTGCAAGTATATTGTTGGGAAACATGAACAGGGGAAAGGAACAAAACCTTTTAAAGGAGCAAATCCTTTGGGTGTAGATTGGCAAGTGGAGGCAGAAATGGTCCTCTTGGGCCGTAGGGGCTTGGGTTTATCCCCTCGAGCATGAAGGCCAGAGCTGGGCTGCTGGAGCAGCTTTGAGCTCAGAAGGGGATGTGGGATCCTGCAGCCCAGGGTGAAGTTACCGAGTTAGAAATGAAAGCAGGAGATTTTCATGAAGGTCTATGTAAATCCAAGGTCACCAGAACCTCTTCGGTGGCTGCTGCTTATCGTTTAATGAAGATAAAAGAGAGCAATTAAGTTGAGTCTGGCAATTTGGCACATTAGCATTCATCTTCAATGAAATCAGAAGGTGTTTGTGTTTTGTGTAAGCTCGGCTAATGGATCATTACATTACCCACAGCAGAAGCCATAATTACTCTTCTATTTGACGGAGTTGGTGGATGATTTTATTGACAGCTCCTCGTGTCATTTATGCAGACGAGTCATTTACTTCGGGGAAACTTGGAGTATTTATCCAGCTTCCCTAATTCCTGTCCCTCCTCCCTGCCCAGCAAAGGGCAGGTGATCCCCATTGAAAAAAATCAGTATGGAACGTGAAAAAAGTTATCTTACCTATTTCAAAATTCTTGTATGAGAAATAATCAAGTTGTGTTCACCCCAAGACCTCAACTGGTCTGCAGGGCTGGGGCTCGGCTGCCTTCGCACACGATTTTGAGGGGGTTAAGCATCACTCAGGGCTGAGGCTTTCATTTCCTAAAGGAAAAACACTTATTTTTTGTTTTTAATAACTATAAATTTGAGAAGGTTCTTAAAGATTTTTGGGAAACCAAAGCAGAGCCCTTCGTTCCGGCAACTGCTCAAGGATGAGCCGCAAGCTGTTTTCCCCTGGGGGAGGCGCGTGGGATGCGTCGTGGCTGTCGTGGGTTGATTTTCAGTGATGTCTGTAAACTTGTAGGGCTCAGCTGGCAAGCGAGAGGGGAGAGGAGGGGGACGCCGCAGCCAGGAGAGCTCCGCGCAGCCCCCGTCGTGTGCGAGAAACACCGGCGATGGGGAAACAATCACCTCGACACGCGCTCCCACGCAGCCCTGCCCGGTGCCCCCGCGGGCTCAGCGCTGGCAGGCGCTGGGGGTGGCTGGAGAAAGGGAAATGTTCTTTTCCCAGCAAAGAAGCTCCAGCAGCCGAGGGAAGGGGTGAGGCTGTGCTGGAGAGCCCCGCGGGGCAAGGGGCGTCACGAAGGCAACGGAGCAGGCACCGCTTCCAGCTCTGCCTAATTACCCCTTATTTCACCTGGAATTTTAAGCCCTGTTCAATTCAGTTTAAATTCCAGCGCAGAGCTTTGAGGAGAAAGCAAGCAGGAGGCTGGGGATCCAGGGTGAGCACAGTGAGGTGCCGCGTGGGAGCCGACCCTCGCTCCTGACGGCGATGGGGCTCCCAAACCAAACCGCATCTTCTAAACGACCTTGGTACCCACATCATAGAATCATAGAACAACCAGGTTGGAAGGGAACCGTTGGATCTTCTAGTCCAACCATTCCTATCAAACACTAAACCAAGTCCCTCAAGACCTCATCTACCCGTCCCTTAAACACCTCCAGGGAAGGTGAATCAACCACCTCCCTGGGCAGCCTGTTCCAATGCCCAATGACCCTTTGTGTGAAAAACTTCCTCCTAATCTCCAGCCTAAATCTCCCCTGGTGGAGCTTGAGGCCATTCCCTCTTGTCCTGTCCCCTGTCCCTTGGGAGAAGAGCCCAGTTCCCTCCTCTCCACAACCTCCTCTCAGGTAGTTGTAGAGAGTAATGAGGTCTCCTCTCAGCCTCCTCTTCTCCAGCTGATGGATGCAGTGGTGGAGCAGCCCCAGCAGGGACCGGAGGAGCCAACCCTCACTCCTGACAGCGATGGGGATCCCAAACCAAACCGCATCCTCTACACGCCCTTGGTACCCACATGGAGCTGATGGATGCAGTGGTGGAGCAGCCCCAGCAGGGATCGGAGGAGCCAACCCTCGCTCCTGATAGTGATGGGGCTCCCAAACCAAATTGCATCTTCTAAACGCCCTTGGTACCCACATGGAGCTGATGGATGCAGTGATGGAGCAGCCCCAGCAGGGATCGGAGCACGGACTGATGGGCCCAGGGCTCCGGGTGCTCAGCGACAGCCCCGTTATCCCCACTGCCGCCCATGCCGATGGTTTCCCACTCGCTGGTAGAGCAGGAGGCTGCCTGCCAAAAGCACATTTAGCCCCGTGACTAATCTCTCCCTCTGCTGGCTCTCAGCCCCACGAGGGAGCCTTTCATCCTGTTACAGGCTTCTCTCTAACTCAGGGATGCGCAAAACCAAAGTCTCGGGCGCTGCGTAAGCCAAACGGCTTCACTGGCCTCTCTGCTCTCCTGCTTTGCTCCTCGCTTGGAATGTCTTTGCGTTAGCAAGTCCAGAGAAATGCTATTTAACTAAATTATCTTTTTGGGCTTTATTTCCCTGCTGCAGAAGGGTACAAACCCAAAAGCAGGCGCAATGCTTGATGTTTTCCCAACGCATCCCAGCAGACAATAAAAGCCACAAATAATTCCTGTGCTTCCAGAGGAAAATCAATGTCCTTAACGGCGAATGGGAGCTGCAGTGATGAATATTCAACTTAGAGCGTTGCTCTGAATGTAGAGATGCACTGCGCACCCTCCGCCCAGCCCTGTAATAAAGCCTGTGGTTTTAGGGAATACTTTTTTTAATAAAAAGAAATAAAAGCCCATTAAAGCAAGCCATTAAGCGCTGGTAAGTAGTCGTGAATGCAAAATGAACTCTCTGCAACCCAACGGCATAACCCACTCGTCAGCCAGGGCCACTTCCTAATGCGTCTCGGATTTACCCTTTTTGTGTGATAAACCCATAAAATGTGCTTTGTGTTGCTAAACAAACTGCAAGTGCAGTTTGCTTTAGGGCAGCACTAGCCAATAAGGGCTGAACCAAAGCCGAATGCATCAAAACGAAGGCCAGGGCCTATCTCACGTGTGTCACTGTGGCTGTTAGTGCCACCCTGGTGTGTCCCCAGATTTGGCACAATTGGATGCTTGAGGTGACACAATCATCGCTCCAGGGGCATCAAACCCAACACACTTGGCTAAATTTAGAGGATGAGGAGGTTTCCCATCCCTGGAGGGGTTCCAGGCCGGGCTGGATGGGGCTTGGAGCCCCTCATCCCGTGGGAGGTGTCCCTGCCCATGCTTGTTGAGCTGGAGAGGCTTTGGGGTCCCTTTCCATCCTGACCCGTTCCGTGATTCTAATTATTTCATGTGTGCTATAGAGGAAACTGAAATAACTTTCTTTTTTTTCTGATGCTGAGCTGGCTTTCTGGAACCACAGTCTCTAAACATTTTGTACATCTCATATCTAATCAAGCAGTAGGTAAATTAATACGGAATTACAACTCATTAGCGCATGATGCATTGATGTCTAATAATTCCCTGCATTCTTATTTGGAAGAAAGTAGGTTATGCTGTTATTGAGTTGGTGCATTAAGTTTCAGTGCTTTTTGTCATAAGCATTAAGCGCTTTTTAAAATATGTGTTAATTAAGAGATTACACCCACATCGGCATTAAAGCATTAGAGTTGCTGTAATTATGGAGCTTGGCTCTGGTTTCTCCAACCATGAGATGAGGCTAGAGAGTCCCCCTGCTCGGCTTTCGCTGGGATGAATGACATGGTGAAAAGCCACTCGCTGAGACGCGGGGCAGCTCCATCCACCTGCGGATGGGAGAGCTGCGCTGAGGCACCGTGTGCGGCTTCTGGGAGGGGAGACGAGTGCTTCCCTGCCCAGAAGGGTTTGTGGGGTTTGGAGAGGAGAGGACAGAAGCAGAGAGATGGCACAGAACGATAGGGGTAGAACACACAAACTATTATTATTATTTATTATTATTTAAACTAGGAGGGAGCTGGGCTCTTCTCCCAAGTGACAGGGGACAGGACAAGAGGGAATGGCCTCAAGCTCTGCCAGGGAAGATTTAGGCTAGAGATTAGGAGGAGGTTTTTCACACAGAGGGTGATTGGGCATTGGAATAGGCTGCCCAGGGAGGGGGTTGATTCCCCTTCCCTGGAGGTGTTTAAGGGACAGGTAGATGAGGTCCTGAGGGACATGGGTTAGTGTTTGATAGGAATGGTTGGACTCGATGATCCGATGGGTCTCTTCCAACCTGGTTGTTCTATGATTCTATGATCCCTGCTCGCTGCCTTTAGGTTCTGTTTACAGACTCCTGATCTGTGGCTCCACCTCATTCCATTTTGCGCTTTAGCTTCTCGGCCTCCCCTGGCAGCAGTTTTCCAGTTCACTGCCTGCTCTAAAGAACTAACTAAAACCAGAGAATTCAACAACCTTTCCTTTCATCGGCTTCTAACGTCCTCCCTGCTGCCTTCAGTGAGTTTGAGGGATGTGGTCGGTGCCAGTTCTACCTGGACCTTCTTTTCTGCCTTTGTGATTCTGTACATCTCACTTGTGTTTGTCTTGAGCGTCAAGCACGTGGGTCCCATCCACGTGAATATCGTTAAGAAGAAAAGCCCTTTCTGCGTATTTATCGCTCCAGTTTGCACTGAGGGGCAGGGAGGGGATGCCTGGGTGAGAGAAGGGACCTAAAAAGTCCAGTTAATGTTGTGGCCCTGAGCGTTTGTGCTATAAACGCATCAAAACATGTGTTAGTTTTAATTATCCCCACAGAATCACTTCCCTGGTCAATTAATTTAATTACTTTTTGGATAATTATTTTCCTCAACGGCGCCTTGGCTGGAGGTGGTTGTGCTGCAGAGCTGTGAGGTGGGAGAGGCTCCGCTTTGAGTGGCACACGGGACGTATCAGCACAGCACACATTTATAACGCAGACACCTGGATTAATGACGTCCCCGTGGAGTGAAATGGAACAATTCATCCTCTGGATGGGAGAGAAAAAAAAAAAAAAAAAAACCAACTCGTGGCGACAGTAAAATTGCTCAAAACATGTCAAAAAGAGCTGTTTTTCTCCCCACTCCGCAGCCTGCTTTGAATCCCAGCCTGGTCTCAAATTCAGGAAAACCTCTCAGCCCAGACTGAGCTGCAGTGGGATTAAGGATGCTCTGAAGCGGTGTTGTCGTTCAGCTCGGATGCAAATACCGAGTGAGAGGATGAGCTGAACCTGTCGGCCTCGATGCCTTTGCTGGAGAAGGAGGTGCAGAATCTGGGATTCGCTAATGTCATTATAAACCCAAATATTTGCCACCTTGGGTCGGTTGCCTGGGAGGAGGATGATGGAGCGATTGTTAACAAACAGGTCAGGCTAAGAGAGTCTTTTGGAGGCAGATCTGTTAGCAAGAGAGTGATCTGAAGGAGATGGAGTCGTAACCCTGCACTGGGGAGAATTCACAGTGTGAAGAGCTGAGCAGGGAGCGACGTGAAATCTGTTAACTTAAAGTCTCTGCTGGTGCAGCTCTTGTTCTGATCGGGTCGTGGGGTCTCAATCAGCTTTGCTGGCTTGATGCAAGGAATGGTTGGACTCGATGATCCGATGAGTCCCTTCCAACCTGGTTGTTCTATGATTCTAAGGAAGCTTTAGGAGGCAGAGGGTTTTTTAGGAGTCCAACTGTGTCACGGGCTGCATCCCCAGCAGTGTGGGCAGCAGGCGAGGGAGGGGATTGTGCCCTCTGCTCTGGTGGGACCCCACTGGGAGCCTTGGCTCCACTTCTGGAATCTCCAGCATAAGGGGGTTCTTGGCTTGAACGTGTCGTTATACCTGCAGGCTGCTCCTTACTTGGGACATCCCTCTGCTCAGAGAACTTCTGACGAAGGCACATGAACTCATGTAAACGTGTTGCCTCTCGAGGGCAGATGTGTATTACGGGGTCCAAGCTAAGATATCTTCATGTAGTTGAGGGCAGTATAAAGTGTGGCTGTACACGGTTTGAAGCCTTTGGTCAAGTGTCCGAGTTTGATAATTGAGGTGATTGACTGGGACACACGGCTCTTCAGTTCCCTCTCTGATATAAACAAGGTAATAAATGGAGAGCGTGGGGACGTGTCTGTTACAGGCCAAAGTAAGGATGAGTGAAGCCCCAGGTGCCTTGGCAAGACGAACACACTTGCTGGATAAAACTGAGCTGGTGCCAGCGGCCACCAGGGCTGAGGGAGGCGGCAGGAGAAGGATGGACTGGAAACAACAGCCTAACAAAGAGCGAGACGCACAAAGGGGAAAGTACACAACATCCCAAGAGGGAATGGCCTCAAGCTCCACCAGGGGAGATTAAGGCTAGAGATTAGGAGGAAGTTTTTCACACAGAGCGTCATTGGGCATTGGAATAGGCTGCCCAGGGAGGGGGTTGATTCCCCTTCCCTGGAGGTGTTTAAGGGACAGGTAGGTGAGGTCCTGAGGGACATGGTTTAGTGTTTGATGGGAATGGTTGGACTCGATGATCCGATGGGTCTCTTCCAACCTGGTTGTTCTATGATTCTATGATTCTATACCACTAAGTTGAATAACTAGATATTAATTTTTCAGTGAGGAAGTGTGTCCTCTCAGAGATTCCCTTCCCTTTGAACGCGAGACTCTGATTTTAACACCTGAAGCTCCTGGGCTGAGGGAGCAGCGGTGATGGAGCTGCTGGGGGTTTGGTTCAGCAGTCAGATTTCCCTGGTGGGAAAGAGTTCCAGGCCAGCCCTCCCTCCTCTGTCGCTCTCTTTCCCGTCAGCACATCTCGGAGGTGGCAAATGGGCTGCGTTTACCTCCCTCTCTCTCTGCTCGGAGCCCTGGTGACCCCCGAGCCTGTCGGCTCATGCTGATGTTGTTCTGACAAGAGAGCTGGTGTGTTCGCAGGGTCGCTCGGCGCTGCTCCAGCTCGGCTCTGTGCTCGCTAGGGGCTGGATGAACGGCACAAAGGGCCATTCACCACTAAGTTCCTGCCAGCATGAAAGCACTCACTTGTCTTTCTCTCGACCTTGCGTGCAGCCCTTTGCATCTTTATTGAAAAGCTCACAAAGCCCCCAAAGTTCTAGCTGGTTTCGCAGAAAAAAATACTGTGGGATTTGTGTCAGTTTGGGTTTTTTTTTTTAAAATTCAAATTTACTAATGTTTGTTACTCAGAGGACTCTGACTTGGTTTTCATGGTGTGGAAGTGCATTATGCAGCTGCACAGCTTCCAGATGAAGGTAGCTCAGTCACTGAGTGGTTTGGGGCAGAAGGGACCTCAGAGCCAGTTCCCAACCCGTGGGCAGGGACACCTCCCACTGCATCAGGAACCACAGTTCCTGGAGACAGAAGATCCGTATCCAGTGCTTATTTTCTTACAAGTGCCTTTGGTGTTCATAAAGGCTCTTGGAGAACATGTAGGCACTTTAATCACATATGAATAAATAGCAGATGTGAGTATGTTCGTAAAAGTGCATGGGATGCTCATCCAGCTTTGGACTGAGTCAGCAATTGTGTTAAAAAAACAAATACTGAGAAAATACTTAAGGACTTGAACAAACCCCCCTGACCCTTGTAAAGCGCTCGGCCTCGCTCTGCACTTTGCTTAAACCAGTAGATCTTTTGGAAGAATATTCAAGGATGTAATCGAATGGATAAAGTGGCAAATAGGGGTTGTCCAGAGCTCCTGAAGTAGAATTCCTTTGTGGTTCCAGTAGTTCAGGGTTGGATTTTTGCACCAAGCAGTGGTTTGTGTGCCCAGAGGAGCAGTGTGGCTGCAGGTGATGCTGGAGGGGAGGAAGCTGGGGCTGGAGGCAGCTGGAGCTGTGGTCGGCTCCTCCAGAGGCTGAAAAAGCCTCTGATACTCTGAGAGCTGGCGAGTCCCTGGAACTTTTAGAATCATAGAATCATAGAACAATCAGGTTGGAAAAGACCCATCGGATCATCGAGTCCAACCATTCCTATCAAACACTAACCCATGTCCCTCAACACCTCATCTACCTGAGCCTTAAACACCTCCAGGGAAGGGGAATCAACCACCTCCCTGGGCAGCCTATTCCAATGCCCAATGACCATTTCTGTGAAAAACTTCCTCGTAATCTCTAGCCTAAATCTCCCCTGGTGGAGCTTGAGGCCATTCCCTCTCGTCCTGTCCCTTGGGAGAAGAGCCCAGCTCCCTCCTCTCCACAACCTCCTTTCAGGGAGTTGTAGAGAGCAATGAGGTCTCCTCTCAGCCTCCTCTTCTCCAGGATAAACCCCCCCAGCTCTCTCAGCCGCTCCTCATAGGGCCTGTTCTCCAGCCCCTGAGGAGGATCCTCGAGGTTTCTGTTTTTTGCATCCTCCCAGGTTTCTGTCACCAGCACCAAAGCTGCTGCTGGCTCAGTGTTTCTTCTCCTCCTTAAGCAAGCTTGGGAGCAGGTAATTAATTCCTAACGGCAGGAGAAGGTGGTGAGCTGTGTTTCCCGAGCTCTTGCAAACACAGAGCCCCAGATGCACGTGGAGGTTCAGCTGCTGCTCACACCTCACCTGTTGGCTCACACGCGGAGGGGCAGAAAGCCTGTTCCGTGTCCTTGGCGCTCAAGTGCTCGAAGATGAGCAGAGAGCAAACAGGACAGAGTAATAACCGTGATCTAATTGGCATCTCTTGGATTTGAATGACTGTTCAGGGACGCTTCTCTCTGAGCCCTAATCATCCCCGTTTTGCTGCTCTTTGTTTTGCAGTTGGGAGGCTGGGTAGGTGTTGGGGGCACATCCCTGACCTTCGGAGCGACGGAGGATGGAAAAATTAAGCAGAGATGTTGAGGAGCTGTGGGAGCGCAGGGGGTGGGTGGGATTTTTGGCTGCCGAAGCCCCGTTCTGCGAATACGAGACATCAAGGCCACGGCTGTTTCAACACACACGTTTTAGCAGCAGCGCAAACAGACGCTCAGCACAAGGCGTTGTGCATGCAGAGCTTAATGTATTCGCTTTGGGTTATTTTTAGCCGCCGAGCGCAGTCACGCGGCCGCCGGAGCTGTTTGCGTTGCCCCCGTAGATTGCAGACATATGTTGGAGTAAATGTGGCAGGGAAAGCAGGAGCCAGATAGGCAGGAATCCTTTTTAAGGTCAATTATTGACGTGCTCCTCGGAAAAGCACCTCCCGGGGCCGAGGAGCGGAGAACGATGCTGATGGAACTCAGAGAGAGGGTGGGTTGGTTCCACAAGCGCTGTAGGAGGGCTTGGACCTGTTTAAATGCAATGTGGATGCGAGAGAAAAGCAACAAAAGGCAAAACCCTGACACTGTCAAGGCAAAGAGAGGCTATTTAGTAGCATCTTTTGATGTGGTCACTGCCATCCCTGGCAGCAGACTTGTTAGTCATAGAATCATAGAATCAGCAGGTTGGAAGAGACCTGTCGGATCTTCGAGTCCAACCATTCCTGTCAAACACTAAACCATGTCCCTCAGCACCTCATCTACCTGTGCCCTAAACACCTCCAGGGAAGGTGAATCAATCACCTCCCTGGGCAGCTTATTCCAATGCCCAATGACCCTTTCTGTGAAAAACTTCCTCCTAATCTCTAGCCTAAATCTCCCCTGGTGGAGCTTGAGGCCATTCCCTCTCGTCCTGTCCCCTGTCCCTTGGGAGAAGAGCCCAGTTCCCTCCTCTCCACAACCTCCTTTCAGGTAGTTGTAGAGAGCAATGAGGTCTCCTCTCAGCCTCCTCTTCTCTAGGCTAAACCCCCCCAGCTCTCTCAGCCGCTCCTCATAAAGGAACCTTCTGACTCATTTAGGCACCTTCTGACTCATTTTACCGGGTTCCTCAGTACAACTGAGCCGTGCTCAGAAATGACAATTCCATTCAAATTCCTTTCAAAACTTTCAGTTCTTATAAAAATTCTTTGTACTTGGCAGCAGCAACAGTGACGAACGACCCGAGTTTTGGTTCCAAACCCCTAAGAACTAGCGCAGAGCAATATCTGACGCTGCTCTGGCCACACTCCCTGGAGGAGGAGGAGGAACACGGATCCACAGCGATGCTCGGGTTCTGTGGGTTCCCCTTTCTCGGTCAGGCCTGAAGTCAGATTTTGTTGTTGGTTTTGGTTTGGACTTTTTATTAAGAAAAAAGAGAATCTGAAGAGTTATACAATGGTTGCCTAGTGCACACCAACTCCTCCGAGGCAGCTCGAGCCTCGGAAATGAAACAGGAATGGAATAAAATTCTGGCTTTTCTTTACTTTCCCCACTTTATAACAGAATTACAGACGAGCTTTTTTCCCCCCATTTGAACTTTTTCTTTACTCAAACATCTTTTCTCTGTATTCCCTCGAGCCTGGCCTCTTCATTTCAACATCTGCTTATTCACGAGGCGGCCGAGCAGCCTCGAAACGACTTTGCTCCAGGGAAAACAACCAAGAACATTTCATATCACTCTTGTTCGGATGCTCTCGCTCACCTGGAGAGCGGATCCTGGCTCCTCTTCAGGGCAGCAAACAACTTGCTGGGAAGCTCCAGCCCAGGCGGCAGTTTCATTAATCAAAGAGAGTTTATTAAACCAGGAATAAGCGGCTGGATGATGAGAAACTTACTGAACCCAACCCTGCAAAACAGCCACTCTAGCTCCATCACTGGAAGCAGGAGTCTTCGTGCACCAAGTTGCTGAGGGACATGGCTTAGTGTTTGATAGGAATGGTTGGACTCGAAGATCCGATGGGTCTCTCCCAACCTGGTTGTTCTATGATTCTATGACAAAGGCAGGATCGGCCTGTGGCTGTCGAGAAGGGCTGAACTCTTGAGAACATCGTTCCCTAACACAGTAATGGGAGAAATGGATGGATGTGATTTTCCACAAATCCTCCTGCCGGGGCCTGGGGGTGTTTTTCCCAGCAGGTTTCCAAGTGAACCTGTTTTATCTCTTCCATCGTCTGTTAACTCAGGGTGGGGAGGGAAGGAGTCGCAGCAAAAAGCATCTCCCTGTTTCCTCCCCCAGGAGAAGGAATTAAACCGACCCAGCGGTAGGACAATTACCTTCGCCCCAGCCCTGCGGAGCGGTCGCTGGTGTGAGGCAGCTCTGGTTTCGCCGCGGCTTCCAGCAGCTCCAGAACTGAGTTCTGCTGTCGATAACACGTTGATGGAGAAAATCGCTTTTTCTCCATCTCGTTGCGGGTTGCTGATTTAAACGAGCCCCGAGCCCTGCGGCTGGGCCGGGCGCAGGGGTACGGAGCATGATAAATGCCGTCATTATCTGCCTGCGCCTGCAGAAAGCAAATAAATTCCAGCACGAGAGCCAGGCCGGCGGTAGCGATGTTAATGCCCTCTCCGGTGGCAAAGGCCCTGCTGAAAACACTCGGCGGCGGCTTGATGAATGGAGCTGCCTTCATGGGTAGGTTATTCAATGATAGACTGCAAGGGTTTAATTATAATATATCCACACGGGTGCTGCTGTGAGGAGTAAGGGATAAGGAGCGTGTTGGGGGTTGCCTGGGTACAGCCCCACAGCCGACGGCTCCGCAGATCCCCTGGGTGATGCGCTTTGGGTGATGGCTCCGTTCTTCTCTGACCTGGACTAACTGCTGGGGGAGTGTGTTTTCCCTTCCGTACGTGCCTCCTTGTGCACTTCCCAGCAGGTCTTTGCCTCCCGTTGTCAGTGAAGAGGTGGCGCCTCCTCAGCCCTCACCTCAGCCCCAGGGTCTGCAGGATGCATTGAGTTCCCGTTGGTGTAAACCATCCCCTAGTCAATCATAGAACAACCAGGTTGGAAGGGACCCATTGGATCATCGAGTCCAACCATTCCTATCAAACACTAACCCATGTCCCTCAGCACCTCGTCCACCTGTCCCTTAAACACCTCCAGGGAAGGGGAATCAACCACCTCCCTGGGCAGCCTATTCCAATGCCCAGTGACCCTCTGTGTGAAAAACTTCCTCCTAATCTCTAGCCTAAATCTCCCCTGGTGGAGCTTGAAGCCATTCCCTCTCATCCTGTCCCTTGGGAGAAGAGCCCAGCTCCCTCCTCTCCACAACCTCCTTTCAGGTAGTTGCAGAGAGCAATGAGGTCTCCCCTCAGCCTCCTCTTCTCCAGGATAAACCCCCCCAGTGCGTGTGCTCCAGGGTGATGCTCAGAATGCTTCTTACCTCAGCTCTCCTGAGGTTGCATCTTCTGGGCCAGTTTGACTTTGCCCAGAGGCTTGTTTGGCAGCAGAACCTGGCGTCTCTGGGAGCTCTGGTTTGCTTTGCACCTGCATTCTGCAAATGACGTTCCAGGTCATTGGCCAAGAGGGGGTGAGCGCAGATCAAGGCAGGGGATGGGTTATTTTATTGCCCAAGCGTCCACGCTTGACAGTTTTAATCCCCTGCCCACAGAGCGATCCGTCAGGCACCCGCGCTCCGAGCATGGTTTTACTGCTGAGCAAGAGGAGTATGGATTTTTACTCCATGTTCTCTAGGAAAGTGTATTGATTTGGCACCAGAGACGTCAATAGGTCCCAGTAACTGAATAGAGAGTCTGCAACCAGTCTTAAAAAGATAATAATAATAATAAAAAGTGTAGCTGATGAGTGGAATGAGCCATTTATTATCTGGATGCTGCAGTGGTTCACACCATTCGAATTCTTTGTTGTGTCTTTGGTGACTTTTCTTGCCTTTCGCACAGTTTTCTTCTCTCCTTTTGCAATGAAGCTTAGTGGAACAAGGGAAGGAGTCATAGAGTGATTTGGGTTTGGGTTTGAAGGGACATCAAAGCGCATCCAGTCCCACCCCTGTCCTGGGCAGGGACACCTCCCAGTGGATCAGGGGCTCCAAGCCCCATCCAACCTGCCCTTGAACGGTAAGGGCTGTCAGTTTGGGGCTCTCTATTATTTGCCGTGTTTCTGGAGACTTCGGTGCTTTCTTCTTACCTAAAGACATTTTTTTCTCACAAATACCAGTAATAGGTGGTTGAAAAGAGCCCCGCGGCACCTTCTTTGCTACGTGGGTGGAGAGACGGGCTCAGCCCCAGCTCAGACATCTTTATCCCTTTGAATTCTCCACCATCCGTGGGCGACTTTACTGGTGGGCAGGGCTGGAGCACCAGTGGAAAGAAAGCGTAGCTCCGTCTCAAGCAGGGTTTGATCGGGAGGAAGAGTGGAGGCTGCGCTGGCGGCTGCTTGACGTGGCAGGGGACGGTCCCGGCTCCCAACCTCTCCTGAAGAATATTTTCCATTCGTCTCCCCGTGCTGCCGTGGACTGTGGCAATTAGAACATCTTCATTAACGCCTGCCTTCCCCCTTCGCAAACTGCACTAAATATAAAGGAGAGAAACAAAAGGAGCATTTGCGAAGCTGTAATTAACCCCGTCAGATGCCTGCGGTGGAATGGGGGATCTGAATAAAGACAATGGCGTGTGAGGTAGGGACATGAGTCAGCCTGAAGTCAGCGTGGATCCTAATAGCTGCCTCTGGATTGTCTCCAAGGCCTAATGCTATACAAAAATAGGCTTCTATTTGTGTTCCGCTGGTGAGGGACGTCCTACACGGGCTGCTTGACCGTAGGGAGAGTCACACATTGGCCATGAGAGGCCTCCCTCCCTCCCTGTGTTGTGCACATACTTTGTGGTTTGACTTTGGGTTCAATGTTCCGGATCACTCAGATCTGAATTTCATGAAGCTTATGCTTTTGCGCCATAAAATTACAAGTGTGAACTGTTAAATAGAGAGAATTTAATAGAAAACTCTGTCCTGTGAGGGAGTTTTGTGGGGTTGACTCCGCAGGGACCCCAGCTGAGCTCCTGTGGGATCCATCCTGCAGGGAGCATCCTCTCCGACCATCGTCTGAAGCCGTCCCTGGCCAAGGTTAATGATAGCTGGTGCGGCCACGACCCCCATCGAGCCGCACTCTTGCTTCGGTGCGATCAGCCGGCAAACCCCTCGCCTCGCAGAGGGAACAGGTGGCAGCCATAATCTTTAATAGGCTGTCACCGAAATCAAAGTAACGAAGCAGCTGCACGTTTTCATCCTGGAGCGGCTGCAACCAGGCTCTGGTGCTGGTGCTGTGCGTGTGGCAGGGGAGAGAACTGGCATTGGTTAGTTTGGGGAACAAGTTCTTTCCTTTAAGCCTCCATCCAGCTCGTTTCTTGTCTCACAAGCTAAAAAGGAGCTGACGTGTTTCACATTTTCTGTGACATCTCGACAGCTGAGGGTGTTGAGGTTGCCGAGGCTCTTTCGGTGATCTTGGAGGGGCAAAGGAACCACTCGCAAGGACAACTTTGCCTTGGGATTGCAGAGACGCTTGCGTGGCTGATGCTCGGGGTGAGAAAAGCCTGCAAGGGGAAAGCAAGCAGGCAAAAAAGGCACCGAGTTAGAATGTAATCAGCGAAAGCCTTAGCAGAACTGTAAACAAGAGAGTGTCAGGGTCGAGGGAGCACAGCGAAACAGCACCGAGATGGGTTTGGAGCTGGGAGGCCCTGGAGCAGGTTGCCCAGAGCAGGGGTGGCTGCCCCATCCCTGGAGGGGTTCAAGGGCAGGTTGGATGGGGCTTGAGCCAGTGGGACATGTCCCTGCCTGTGACAGGGAGTGGACTGGATGGGCTTTGAGGTCCCTTCCAACGCAAACCATTCCTCGTTTCTGTCCCCGAGGGCAATCAGAGCTCTCCTCCAGCGTTTGCTCCTTTCCAGCATCTGCCTGGGCAGGAGGAGTTGAACCTGCCGAGTGCTGCTCTGAGGAGAACGTCAACGTTAACCCCTCTCGCCCAGCTTTGCAGGGACCTTCCTGATCTCCAACCGAATCACAGAATAAGCAGTTTGTAATTAGAAGAGCAGACAAAATACCCATAAATCAGAGGCTGTCAGCGCGCGGGGCCCGGCAGCGGCAGAGATAACCGTAAACAGAGCCTGACGGAGGGTCGCAGCGGCGGCTGGAGACAATGGGTAAGGAGAGCGCAATAGACAGTGAATTATCTTTGCCATCTGTTTTTTGCTAACACTCATTTATAGAAGAAACTAACATTTGGAAACGCCGAGTGCTGAGTGTTGTGCCTGTGGAATAATTTTGCGCTGGATGCAATTAATCATTAAGGAAGGTTTCTCCCAGCGTCGCTCCAGCTGCAACTGCAGCACCGGCTGAAACTTCCAGCTCCAACAGGCAAACAGTTTTTAAAGCCTAAAGTTGCATAGAATCACGGAATGGTTTGGGTTGGAAGGGACCTTAAAGCCCATCTGTCTCTGTCCCAACTGCCGTAAGTTCCAAGGTTTCCTTCAAAAGTGGAGAGGGCTGCTGGGATGATGATGGTAGCTCTGCAAGGAGTGGGAATTTTGAGGAGAAATGTCCTCATTTCTGCCGATGGGGCTCGCCCCAAGTTTGAGTTTGGCTGGGGAAGGGAAGGAGGCATCTCCGCACACACATGGAGCGAGGCAGTCGCCGCTGTGAGCGTGTGGAATAAGCCAGGCCAGGCTCAGGAGCAGCCAGTGGTAATCACAATCAATTACAGTTGATTAAAAGTCTGGCGAATCCAATATATGGCGCAGAAAAACAAATAGCAGCTCTACAAAAAAAGGTAATCGATAGCCCAGCAGCACACAATTAACAGGGGCAAAATACCCTGATCTCCCAGGCCTTTCTTCACCTTCTCGGAACGTCTTGTTCCCAGCCGGAAGGTCTCGGGGTGTGTGTGGGCGAAGGGCACGATGCTGCCCTGCAGTGAGCATCCCGCCCGGTGCCGTCCCTGGCTCAGGGCAGGGAAGGTCCTGGCTCTCTACAGCTGCTTTGCTCTCTCTGAGTTCTTAAAGGAAATGGAAACTTGCTCTGCAGCAGCCTCGGAGCCTGCCCAGAGCACTCCAAGCTCGCCCAGCGCTGCAGGGACAGGCAGGGAGTCTCGAGGTTGGTGTTGTCGTGCATGACTCTCCTCGTGGGCTGCGGCAGGAGTTGCTGCGTCTCCAGGTCGCGTAACACGTGCCTGCAGACAGGTTTCTCCCCCAAAAGCCTCGTCTGCCTTGCTTAATTAGTGTGATGGAAAAGTTAACTCTCCGGCACGAAGTGACAAAGAGAATTTTCTATGAGGAAAACTGGAAGTGAACAAGACGTTACACAAACCATTAAGAATTCGCCTTTTTTTTTTGTCAGCAACAGCTTCTGGCGAGATGAATAATTTGGAAGTGAAAATCATATTTTGAGGCCGAGCAGGAGCCCTTGATCTGAGACTAATTTGTTGTCAAAAAGAGTTAAGAGATTTTAAGTTGGGCTTTATCTGGAGCCGTATAACACAATGTAAATACAGGCACCCGCTGAGCTCCCGGCTCTGCCACAACATCTTTATGCCACCCTAAATCCTCTGGAAAATGGTGTGAAACCAATGAGGCGGCTCCAGCCTGCGCTCCTTCCTCCTTAGCTCCATTTGCTCTCGTCAATAATCGTGAGGTGGCTCAAGGCTCTTTGAGAAACTTGTGAAACCTACTCGCGGCGGAGGTTGGGTCTGTGGGGGACGCCCTGGGCTGGGTAGTGGGTGAGGATGAGAAGAGGTTTAGATCATGGAATCATAGAATCATAGAATCACCAGGTTGGAAGAGACCCACCGGATCATCAAGTCCAACCATTCCCATCAATCACTAACCCATGTCCCTCAGGACCTCGTCCACCTCCCTTAAACCCTCCAGGGAAGGTGAATCAACCCCCTCCCTGGGCAGCCTATTCCAATGCCCAATGACCCTTTCTGTGAAAAACTTCCTCCTAATCTCCAGCCTAAATCTCCCCTGGAGGAGCTTGAGGCCATTCCCTCTCGTCCTGTCCCCTGTCCCTTGGGAGAAGAGCCCAGCTCCCTCCTCTCCACAACCTCCTTTCAGGTAGTTGTAGAGAGTAATGAGGTATAGATACGTATAAATAGGCTGGGAGGTCTTCTCCAACCTCAGTGATTCCATAAGGTCCTGTGTGGACCAAGCTGGAGGGCAGGAAGTCCGAAGCCAAATCCAAACCCTTATTTACGTGACATTTCAGTTCTTTTGTCTGTCTCTAGGGCTGAGGGTGGGAAGCTCCTGGCCCAGGTTGCCCAGAGCAGGGGTGGCTGTCCCATCCCTGGAGGGGTTCAAGGGCAGATTGGATGGGGCTGGGAGCCCCTGATCCAGCGGGAGGCGACCCTGCCCCTGGCAGATGATGCACCTGGATGATTTGAGGCCTCTTTCAGCCCCTGAGCCAGCGGGAGGTGTCCCTGCCCATGGCAGATGATGCACCTGGATGATTTGAGGCCTCTTTCAGCCCCTGAGCCAGCGGGAGGTGTCCCTGCCCAGGGCAGATGATGCACCTGGAGAATTTGAGGTCACTTCCAACCCAAACCGTTCTATGATTCTGTGCTTTTCAGGCTGGGGCACACTGCACTTTCCCTGTCACCTGCTGCGGTTGGTGGGCAGCGATGTCTCTGCCTCCAGCTCAGGCTTCAACATAACAAGGAGGGCGAGTTTCACCTTTGTGATCTTCCTGCTGCTGTGAGAAGAGCTCCGCACCTCTTGTCTTTCTTTTCCCTTCTCTCTGTTCCATCTGAGAGAAAGTTGAAAGCCTCCCAGCTGGCGTCAGCTGGGGCCACACGTGCCCACGCTCCCAATTAGCCTCCCGGATTCCGGTTTGTATCCCATCAAACATAATATTAATGAGAAGTAGGTCGCTTTTAATTAGCTGCAGTTAACGTGGTAGATTCCCCTCTCCCAAACACGTTGCTCCTCCCGATACGAACCATCAAGTAGTCTCTCTCAGAGCAATTATCCCATCAAAACCGGTTGCTCTTCTGGTTAACAGTTTTCATCATAAGGTATTAATTGCCCCTGGCTTCCCCACCGCCTAATCAGCAAGGTGGGTATGACTTTCTGGGAGTGATTGATTTCAAGGGACTTAGCGCTTAATTACATTTTAGCGAAGTCTGTTTGGAATCCTTAGAGAAGAGAGAGACATTCTCTGTTTGCCTTTGAACTTATCGTGTCGGAAGGATCCGGGTGTCTCAATTATTCCCTTCGTTCTTCGCCGCCCTCGTCACGAGATGGGGGAGTTTTTGTCGCTTCTGATTCATCTTTGCCCGGAAGAGCTCACCCCAGTTGTCGCGTTCGCATTAATAAGTAAGTTTGCTTTAAAAAAATGATGATTCCATCACATTGATCTGCGTGTCAGGGATGGGCAGAGTGATCTCTCGGAGTGTAATTTGTATATCAATCACCGAGCTCCGTGGTTGGGGGTGAAATGTGCTATAGAAATGCAAGACCGTCATTTATCTTCCTCCTCCTTGTGTCTCAACGTAATTGCACCTTTATTGCTCACTCTCACTCGCCGGCAGCTAGAACCGCGGGGCTGCAGGGCCAGTGGCCATCTCCAGCAGCTCCAGAGCCCAAATCCACGTGCAGCCTGGCCTGGAATAACCTGTCAGACTTTCTCATTTTCCTTTCTGCGCCTTCATAGAATCGTAGAATTGTAGAATCATAGAATCACCAGGTTGGAAGAGACCCATCAGATCATCGAGTCCAACCATTCCTATCAAACACTAACCCATGTCCCTCAGCACCTCATCCACCTGTACCTTAAACACCTCCAGGGAAGGGGAATCAACCACCTCCCTGCGCAGCTTCTTCCAATGCCCAATGACCCTTTCTGTGAAAAACTTCCTCCTAAATTGAAATTGAAATGAAAATGGAATTCCTTCGTTGAACCAGAGACAGGATTAAGCCCAGAAGTGTGATATTAACCTACTGCAGGTTGATAAACCCCCTGGCACTGTTGTAACAGTCGTGTAGAACCTGTTTTCCTTGTTGCCTCGTACAGACCCACAGGCTCAGGATGCCTGCGGCAGCTGTTCCCTCTGCACAGCGCCAGCTCATTTCTTTCACTGCTTTTTGCCACTTTCTAATTGCGTCGACAGCTCCCACCGTGCTTGTGTTGTCATCGCGGTGCAAGAATGACAGATAATCGTTTCCGGGCTGGTCACTGCTGCAAGTCCAGTGCAAGTTCCTCGTGCAAAATCTGGTGTGAGAACAGGTACCTTGGTTTAAAGGAGAGCTGACACCAGCCTTTTGGGGACCCTTGTGCTACGAGAGCACAGAAGTGGAGCCCTGACCTCCCTCTCTACTCTGCTGCTCTGCTTTTACCAGCTCAGGGATTTGTTGTGGCAGTTGGAGTGAGGTGGGAGTTGGTCTTTTGTCCCTGATGACAGTGACAGGACAAGGGGAGACGACCTCAAGATGTACCAGGGGTGATTTAGGCTGGAGATGAGGACGAATTTCTTTATTGAAGGGTTTGTCCAGCACTGGCAGAGGTTGCCCAGGGAGTAGGTTGAGTCCCCAGAGTTTAAAAGACAAGTAGATGTTGTACTTGGCATGATCTGCTGGGGGACTTAGCAGGGCTGGATCCATGATTGGACTCGATGATCTGAAAGGTTTTTTCCAACTGAATCTATGTTGTGGGGTTGGCATTTGTGGAGCTGATGCTCCAGGACCGTCGCTGCCCTCACCCTCAGCTCCTGCCTGCCCAGAGGGCTGCGCTCGGCGATGCTCGTGGTCCCTGCAGTCCCTCCCTTGGTCCTTGCAGTCCTTCCCTTGGTCCCTGCAGTCTCTCTGTGCCGAGAGCTGCCTCGGTTAATGCTGCAGCAGCAGCAGATGCTCCCACCGATCCGCAGGAGCCCATCTCCGATTCCCCTTTATTGCTTTTGAAATTCAGTTTTGTTACGATTAGAAATAGTTGAATTGTTTGCCTGCGGCCCCTGAGCACAAACCCCGCAGCGAGTGCGTTGGTGTGGAAGGATGCTGGTAGCTTACGGGAGAGGAAAAGGGAAATGGGAGGAAGAAAACTCTTACAAGACTTTTGTTTACAACCTTCAGGAATTTCTTGGCAGTCAGGGCCCTTCGTGAGAGGGAAGCGCAGGCAGATCTCTCTGTTCCTGTCATATTCTTGCCACGGGCTTATTATTTCTTCTTAGAAATGGTCTCATTAATCAAATGTTCTGGGAATGCGGGTGATTGGCGCTATCAGAATCGCTAATCGTCATTAAGAGGCAATGAAAATTCATTTTTGCCTACAGTACACGGAGCTGTACTCGGAGCAGAGGGCTCCTCCCCAGCCCTCAGCAGCTCCCAGGAGAGAGTCACCAGTTCCAAACACAAAGACCAAGAAAAGCTTGTCCTGCAGGCAGCGTCCGCAGACAGCAGCAGGTTTGAAATAGTGGGAGCAGGGACTGTAGGAGACAAGCGCTCGGCATTAACTGATGGACACGTACTCAAAGCGCAGGAACTGGATCAAAGCTGCAGCAGGTGCAGGACGTCTCCTGCTGTTTGCTGCTCCAGGTGGGTGCTTCGCTTCAGTTCATAGAATCATAGAACAACCAGGTTGGAAGAGACCCATCGGATCTTCTAGTCCAACCATTCCTATCAAACACTAAACCAAGTCCCTCAAAACCTCATCTACCTGTGCCTCAAACACCTCCAGGGAAGGTGAATCAACCCCCTCCCTGGGCAGCCTATTCCAATGCCCAATGACCCTTTCCGTGAAAAACTTCCTCCTAATCTCCAGCCTAAATCTCCTCTGGTGGAGCTTGAGGCCATTTCCTCTCGTCCTGTCCCCTGTCCCTTGGGAGAAGAGCCCAGCTCCCTCCTCTCTACAACCTCCTTTCAGGTAGTTGTAGAGAGTAATGAGGTCTCCTCTCAGCCTCCTCTTCTCCAGGATAAACCCCCCCAGCTCTCTCAGCCACTCCTCATCAGGCCTGTTCTCTAGCTCCTTCACCAGCTTCGTGGCTCTTCTCTGGACTTGCTCCAGTTCTCTGTGCCTAAACAGTTCTGATCGTTTTAAATTCATTTGAATCGAGCAATGAGCAAACATACAAGCAGAGGAGGAATGCAAGTTCCTGAATTAGGAATTACAAGTACCTGAAAGGAGGTTGTAGAGAGGAGGGAGCTGGGCTCTTCTCCCAAGGGACAGGGGACAGGACAAGAGGGAATGGCCTCAAGCTCCACCAGGGGAGATTTAGACTGGAGATTAGGAGGAGGTTTTTCACACAGAGGGTCATTGGGCATTGGAATAGGCTGCCCAGGGAGGGGGTTGATTCCCCTTCCCTGGAGGTGTTTAAGGCACAGGTGGATCAGGTCTTGAGGGACTTGGTTTAGTGTTTGCTAGGAATGGTTGGACTAGAAGATCCGATGGGTCCCTTCCAACCTGGTTGTTCTGTGATTCTGTTCTGTAATGCGAGTAACTAAGAAATTCACAGCCAAGGAAGTCACTCCTCTTACACACTTTCAGCAGCTTCTCCAGTCACATGTGTCCAAACCAAAGCTCAGCTCTGAGGGGCCACAAGGTGATGGCAGAACCTGGAAGAAGAGCACGTTAGAAGCTCAGAGCATGGTCTCTGCTCCCCCTCCCTGGCAGAAATCCCATCACAGCTGCCGCTTTCTTCTGCCCGAGCCCCGCGCAGGGACGAGCTGGTGGCTGATTGACAACCCGCGGGAGGCAGGAGGGTGACTGGGGCTGCCTGCCGGCTACTCACCTTGGGAAGAAGAGTGGGGGAAGAGGAGGGGCCGGAGAAGATGCTTTTTTGTACTTGACAGACGATAAAACTTTGATAACTTCAAGCTGGCTCAAACGGCAGCTCAGACAAGTGTATAGAACATCAAAAACTCCAGCGTGGAAAGCTGTGCCCGAGAGCTCCCGAGGCAGCCGTGCAACACAATCCATTCCAGAAGGAGAAAGGAGAAAGGAGAAACTTCCCCCTTACGTGTTGTTACAGCCCCTTTTCCACGTGTAAATGTTGCCGATGGCTCCAGCTTCCCTTTCCGTGTCATTAACCGGGAGAAGGGCTCCGGATAAGCGAGTGGGTGTAGTAAGAATCTCATTATTTGTCAATGCTAATTAATGTCCCCTTAAACTAATTTCTAACTGGGTTTGATAATTTGTCATTCTGCTCTCACTAAATAACGAATCGTTGCAGGGAACGCTCCGCTGAGAACTCGGCTAACCCTTTGCTGCCCTGTGTGTCTCGTGAGCTGGTTTGTAAGGTCTCCCCAGAGCCTGGACCCTGAACCCCGTCCTGCAGAGGGGCTGCCAGGGCTGCCGGGTTTGCGGAGCCCCTTTCCCACCCCACTCGTCATCAACTTCGTTCTCTTTATAGAGCAACGAGGCCAATAACATGCCTCGTTACTACACGATGATCTATCACGTGTCCCAATCCGTAGGGATTAGAGAACTTCAAGGTAAACCAGATTATTAGTTAAACACTGATGTGTTTGTGGCTGAATAATTGCTCTACCTGCACTCCTCTTCGATCAGAATCCTGACCTGAGAACTGTGCATCATAACCAGGGAGTTCCAGCCTGGCTCTTTCGCAGCCGTCCATGGAGAGAGCAGAGGGAATCGATAATAACTTTAGGAGCTGGCAGGTTTCAGGCTGAAATCAGAAGCCTCCGTCACCTGAGACATGGCTGAAAGGACAAGGGAACACCACGGAAAATCATAGAACCATAGAATCACCAGGTTGGAAGAGACCCATCAGATCATTGAGTCCAACCATTCCTATCAAACACTAACCCATGTCCCTCAGCACCTCAACCACACGTCCCTCAAACCCCTCCAGGGAAGGTGACCCAACCTCCTCCCTGGGCAGCCTCTGCCACTGCCCAATGACCCTTTCTGGAAAAAATTTTTTCCTAATGTCCATCCTGAACCTCCCCTGGTGGAGCTTGAGGCCCCCACGGGCTCTGCTGCCTGTGGAGCTGCTGCTCTTGCTTTTCCTCAGGAGCTGAAGTGATTGAGTGCATCCCAGCAGCTCACTCAGGGATATTAAAGGAAATATCTCAACCGCTTTAAGCTATTTTAAGAATAAGGTGGAAGAAATACGAGCTGCGAGCTCCGAGCGTGGCTGTAACCTTGCTGGGTGAAGCCAAGGTTGCAGCCTGTGAAGCAGCGAGTCCGTTCAGTGTTGCCGGGAGCCGTTCCCTGTTCCTCTTTTTCTCGTGGTGGTTTATATTATTGCTAAAAGTAAATCGATGAGATGCGGACAGGCTCTCTGTGGCCGGCAGGAGCGTTTGTCACGGTGCGGTGGAAGGGCAGGCAGGAGCCACAGAGTAGCTTAGGTATCTGTGATGCTCGGAGCAAGCACTCGCTGCTTTCTCTGTTTCGTTCCAAACCCTCCCGGCAGCAGCCACGTGTTCTCTGTGCCAGCAGGGACGGTGGAAGAGATCTGAAGGCATCTGGAATGGTGCTTCCCAAAATAGCTCAGTGACAGTCATAGAATCATAGAACCATAGAACAACCAGGTTGGAAGAGACCCATCGGATCATTGAGTCCAACCATTCCTATCAAACACTAAACCATGTCCCTCAAGACCTGATCCACCCGTCCCTTAAACACCTCCAGGGAAGGTGAATCAACCACCTCCCTGGGCAGCCTATTCCAATGCCCAATGACCCTTTCTGTGAAAAACTTCCTCCTAATCTCCAGCCTAAATCTCCCCTGGTGGAGCTTGAGGCCATTCCCTCTCGTCCTGTCCCCTGTCCCTTGGGAGAAGAGCCCAGCTCCCTCCTCTCCACAACCTCCTTTCAGGGAGTTGGAGAGAGTAATGAGGTCTCCTCTCAGCCTCCTCTTCTCCAGGATAAACCCCCCCAGCTCTCTCAGCCGCTCCTCATAGGGCCTGTTCTCCAGTCCCTTCACCAGCTTCATTGCTCAGAAATGGGCCAGATCAAAGCCAAAAGGGTTAGGAAGCAGCTTGGGTGAAGGAGCACGTGAAAGGTGGAGTGAAATTGTATCAGTGAGGGATGGAGGAGAGGGACGGGTGGGGAGGACCCTGCTGAGCACCGGATGAGGGGCAATGACTTTATATTGGAAAGGGGAAGGTTTAGATTAAACATTAGGAAGAAATTTTTCATGGTGAGGGTGAGGAGACCCTGGAACAGGTTACCCAGAGCAGGGGTGGCTGCCCCATCCCTGGAGGGGTTCAAGGGCAGGTTGGATGGGGCTTGGAGCCCCTGAGCCAGTGGGAGGTGTCCCTGCCCGTGGCAGGGGTGGGACTGGATGGGCTTTGGGGTCCCTTCCAACTCGAGCTGTTCCGTGATTCCCACAGTCTGTCTGGGTTGGGGTGAAGGCTGCTGTAGCTCAGCTCTCTGGCTCTGTCAGGAGCCCTGTGCCAGCGCAGAGGAGCTGCCTTTCACCTTCGCAACCTCCCAGGTGTCCTCTAGGACTCCTTTAACTGCTTTTCTAGTCTCCCCGCACTGAGATGATGATCCACGGTGTTCTCAGCCATGTGTTCAGCGAGGGTGTTGGGATCCCAGGGGCTGCGGAATATTGATAGGAAATTATGCAGCTGGTAGAAAGCTTGCTGCTGCTGCTTTCTGCCCCTAAGAAATCCTTGTCCTTTTGAAACCCCGAGCAAAACAGTTTAAATAGATCAAGCCTTGCTTCCAACGTAGCTGGCGGTGTGACTCTCCCCAAAATAGAGGCTGTTATTTCAGAATGCATCAGGCCGTGTCATTTGTTCGGATCCTTTCCCATTGACAGATGTCAGCCCAGACAGATCGTCCTCCCGCTGCCTTCCCACATCAGTCTCGCTGCCGCTGAGGCTTTGACCTTCACCGGGCAGAGCTGGGAGGGTGGCAAATGCCAACTTCAGCTCAGAAACCCCCCAGCTCTGCCCCACTGCCAGGGCTGCAGCCCCGAGGGTTCCTTGAGATGAGCAGATCTTCGCTTTTCCCAGGGCTGGAACTTACCTGGAGAAGAGGAGGCTGAAAGGAGACCTCATTACTCTCTACAAGTACCTGAAAGGAGGTTGTGGAGAGGAGGGAGATGGCCTCTTCTCCCCAGTGACAGAGGACAGGACAAGAGGGAATGGCCTCAAGCTCCTCCAGGGGAGATTTAGGCTGGAGATTAGGAGGAGGTTTTTCACAGAAAGGGTCATTGGGCATTGGAATAGGCTGCCCAGGGAGGTGGTTGATTCCCCTTCCCTGGAGGTGTTTAAGGGACGGGTGGATGAGGTCTTGAGGGACTTGGTTTAGTGTTTGATAGGAATGGTTGGACTAGAAGATCCGATGGGTCCCTTCCAACCTGGTTGTTCTGTGATTCTATGATTCTATGGTGCGGCTCATTCTGGGGAGTTATATTCTGATCTTTCCAGGCTTGTGCTGACTCCCTCCACACACCTCGGTTTTCGTTCCTGTCCTCCTTGATTACATGAGTTTGACAGCTCTTATTCATCCTCCCTCCCTGGCCAGCAACCTTGGCATTCAGCTCCGTCCTCCTCTCCCGAGGACGATATTAATTAGACGGTGAAGCTGTTGCTGCGCTACGGTGGCTGGAAACCTTGGCGGCCGGCGACCTGCGCTCCCCCCCGAGCACAGAGGCTGTCGCCGCTTCCCTGCGCCCACGATGTCAGTGCCGGGCACGGAGCAACCCGCGACGGTGGCAGATGAGGGTTTGCAAAGAGCTTGGAACAAGAGGAGGTGTCGTTCGTGGCCAAATCCCACTTGAGAGTGAAGGGCTCTGGGAATTAGCAGCCTCAGGGCACGTCCAGGGCACTTTTTCCTTTTTTTATAAGAATTTAGTTGCTATTTTTGATTCTAAAGATAAGTATAGAAAGATTTTAGAGAGACGCTGTGGTTACAGGGTCCAGCACACCCATTCTCACACTCAACCCCTGAGTTTTCACAGCAGCTCTTCCTTTCTAGGCCCTACTATTTATCACCTCAGGATCCGATTGCGTAGCAGTTACACTAACGATGTAATTAGCATCCTGGGAGATATCAACTGTAGCAACAAGCAGCAAGAGATCCAAGAAGGCAGCGGCCAGGCCAGCGCCCACCTTGCTGCTTTCTGCCCACCCCACAGCTTTGCTTTAAACCCTGGAATTTCTGACAAGCACAAATGACTGGAGTTTCAGTTTAATCTGAGATCCAGTGATGTCTCCTGGCGTCAGACAGGAGGTTGGTTCCGTATGAGAGCAGCCTGGTGCATAAACACTGCTCCTCGCTGCTGTTTTCCCTGCAGGTTCCCTACGCAAACACCAGCCTGGAGCTGTAACCGCTCTGGGTTGCCCTCACACAGCTTCCATTGCCTGTTATTTACCTGCTTGGAAAGAAAACTGTGATCAGAGCGGGTGTTCACCTGCCTGACAGAGAACCCCGTGAGCCAGGCTGTGATTTCAGAGCCCGAGATGTCCATTTGGCTGGTGGGACCGGGCTGGGGGCGACGTCTGGGGAGCTGAGGGCGTTTCTGAGCATGGAGCTGGATTTGACCCCTCTGGGCGCTCTGCCCCTCTGCGGAGGAGCTGGGGGGCAGGAGGGACAGGAACCCACACGAGCCTCACCTCCCTGCCCGAGGGAGCCCTGAGAGAGCCCCGAGAGAGCCCCAAGAGCTGCTGCTCCGGAGCGGAGACACGTTTTTCCACAGGATCTAATCCAGGAGTGTTTGGGGAGGGTGAGCGTTGGCCCCGAGTCAAAGAGGATTTTAGTCTGATTATGAATATTCATTTGCTTCTGTCCCGTGACAGTTGTCCTCGGTGCGGCTGTGGCCGTGGAGCTTCTGGCTTCAAATATATGGAGGAATAACCATGGGGGAAACCACACCATCCAGCAAGTTGATGGGCAACACGGTTTATTGGATGATCAGGTTACTCTGTCTGGAAAACTGCCAGGAGGAGAGGGACCTGGCGGTGTCGGTCGACAGCGACTGACCATGAGCCAGCAGTGTGCCCAGGTGGCCAAGAAGGCCAAGGGCATCCTGGCTTGGATCAGAAATGGTGTGACCAGCAGGGCCAGGGAGGTGATTCTCCCTCTGGACTCAGCACTGGTGAGGCTGCTTCTTGAATCCTGTGTTCAGTTGTGGGCCCCTCAGCACAAGAAGGATGTTGAGGCTCTGGAGAGAGTCCAGAGAAGAGCAACGAAGTTGGGGAAGGGGCTGGAGAACAGGCCCTATGAGGAGCGGCTGAGAGAGCTGGGGGTGTTTATCCTGGAGAAGAGGAGGCTGAGAGGAGACCTCATTGCTCTCTCCAACTACCTGAAAGGAGGTTGTGGAGAGGAGGGAGCTGGGCTCTTCTCCCAAGGGACAGGGGACAGGACGAGAGGGAATGGCCTCAAGCTCCTCCAGGGGAGATTTAGGCTGGAGATTAGGAGGAAGTTTTTCATGGAAAGGGTCATTGGGCATTGGAATAGGCTGCCCAGGGAGGGGGTTGATTCCCCTTCCCTGGAGCTGTTTAAGGGACGGGTAGATGAGGTCCTGAGGGACTTGGTTTAGTGTTTGATAGGAATGGTTGGACTCAATGATCCGATGGGTCTCTTCCAACCTGGTTGTTCTGTGATTCTAAGATTTTACTGCAGGTTGCAGTTGTGCTGACAGGAAAATGACGGGGAGTGGCCGAGGGGCTGCAGTGCCAGCAGGCACCAGTTTGTCTATAAAGCAGCCGAGAGGCAGGTCCCAAGGAGTAATTAGCACGACCCAAGCGCCGTCTCCAGCCGCTCGGCAAGAAAAGAGTGGGCTCACTGCAGTGTCATTACCTCCTGGCCCTTCATGCCAATTTTCTGATTAATAACCTCCCAAGCCACTTGATGCACTATTGATTCGGAATTCAGTGAGAAGAATTGGCAGCAGCTGGCGAAGCCACATCATTTTTCCTTTAAAAATACAGGGAGGCAGCAGGTTTCCAGGCAGGGGGAGGCGGTGGGAAAGCCACAGAGGAGTCTAAGACAAGGGGGGATGGTTTTAAATTAAAAGAGGAGTTTAGACGAGATCTGAGGAAGAAATTTTTTAGGCTGAAGGTGGTGAGGCAGCGGCACAGGTTGCCTGGAGAGGTGGTGGATGCACCATCCCTGGAAATATTCGAGAATACACGAGCATGGGGGGGTTTGCCTGGGAGAGCAACTCATGGCCTTTAATATTAAGCAGAACAGTCGTCTTCTGCGTCGCTGAAAGCAGAACGAGGTGGGATTTTTTTTTCCCCCCAAAAAAATGGCTTTTAAAGTGTCAACATTTTTCCTGCAAAGGTGGTTTGTTGATGGTTTAAAACGCTCCACGAAATCTAATGCCGAGGGAGAGAAATCGCCTGCTGGTTTTCTTCATTCCCAGCTGCTCGATGGTTAGAGGAGAGGGGAAAGGTGTGAGAGGCACGAGCGCATCGGGGGGTTGCACGGGGAAGGAAGCCTGAGCCATAAACAAAAGCTGTTCAGACCCGTTAACAACCGAGGAGAGAAAGGCAAATCCATCCCAGCAAACAGAAGGCGGCACGGAGAGCGAAGAGAAGCCAAGAAATATTGAGCTTTGATCCAGAGAGAATATTTCAACAAAGAGCAAATGCTTTGCAAATATTCCGTGCAGGCAATAGCCAAAACAGATGGCGAGGGAGGAGAAACAGCTCATCGCGTTAGTGCTGGGTGGGCAGGGGGAACCGGGTAATGGGTTTGCAGGAGAGCCGCGCGGGGACAGGCATCGTGTGTGGGGATGAAACTCCAGCTAAACTCAGTTCCTCGCTGGAGCTGCCACCAGTGGCACCTCTGAACTGGGAAAGGCATCGTGTGCTGGTATGAAACTCAGCTAAACTCAGTTCTCTGTTGGAGTTGCCACCAGTGGCATCTCTGAGCTGGGAAAGGCATCTTGTGTGGGTATAAAGCTCTAGCTAAACTCAGTTCTCCGCTGGAGCTGTCACCAGTGGCATCTCTGAGCTGGGAAAGGCATCTTGTGCAGGGATGAAGCTCCAGTAAACTCAGTTCCTCGCTGGAGCTGCCACCAGTGGCATCTCTGAACTGGGAAAGGCATTGTGTGCTGGTATGAACCTCCAGCTAAACTCAGTTCCTCGCTGGAGCTGCCACCAGTGGCACCTCTGAGCTGGGAAAGGCATCATATGCTGGTATGAAACTTCAGCTAAACTCAGTTCTCTGTTAGAGTTGCCACCAGTGGCACCTCTGAGCTGGGAAAGGCATAATGTGCTGTTATGAAGCTTCAGCTAAACTCGATTCTCTATTGGAGCTGCCACCAGTGGCACCTCTAAGCTGGGAAAGGCATCATGTACTGGTATAAAGGTCCAGCTAAGTTCAGTTCTCTGCTGGAGTTACCACCAGTGGCACCTCTGAGCTGGGAAAGGCATCGTGTGCTGGTATGAACCTCCAGCTAAACTCAGTTTTCCACTGGAGCTGCCACCAGTGGTACCTCTGAGCTGGGAAAGGTTTCATGTGCTGGTATGAAGCTCCAGCTAAACTCGGTTCTCTGTTGGAGCTGCCACCAGTGGCACCTCTTTGCTGGGAAAGGCTTTGTGTGCTGGGATGAAGCTCCAGCTAAACTCAGTTCTCTGTTAGAGTTGCCACCAGTGGCACCTCTGAGCTGGGAAAGGCATAATGTGCTGTTATGAAGCTTCAGCTAAGCTCAGTTCTCTATTGGAGCTGCCACCAGTGGCACCTCTAAGCTGGGAAAGGCATCATGTGCTGGTATGAACCTCCAGCTAAACTCAGTTTTCCACTGGAGCTGCCACCAGTGGCATCTCTGAGCTGGGAAAGGCTTCGTGTGCTGGTATGAAGCTCCAGCCAAACTCAGTTCTCTGTTGGAGTTGCCACCAGTGGCACCTCTGAACTGGGAAAGGCATCGTGTGCAGGGATGAAGCTCCAGATAAACTCAATTCTCCAGTGGAGCTGCCACCAGTGGTACCTCTGAGCTGGGAAAGGTTTCATGTGCTGGTATGAAGCTCCAGCTAAACTCAGTTCTCCAGTGGAGCTGTCACCAGTGTCACCTGTGAGCTGGGAAGCAGGTGACTCCTGCTGACGGCTGCATACTGTGAGGCTCTGAGAGAGTGGAAAGCATTAGGTTTCTTAGAACGAGAAAGGGAAACAGCAAAGTCTAGTTTTTCTGCTTTTTGGCAGGGAGTTGCAGTCACTCAGGGCTGGGTTTTCCAGAGGCGACAGAGGAGCTGTCAGGAGGGAGGGAGAGAGAGAGACCAAAAGCCTTGCTGTGGGTGAAACCAAAGCTATGAGTGCTCAGCTCCATCAAACCCCTGGCTGGGAGGTGATTTATAGCCCAGATGTTCGCATTTTTCTCCTTCTGTGCTTGTTCAAATGCCCATTCCCAGCACTCCTGGGCTGCTTTGCTGGGGCAGCGTCACCCAGGTCTCCCCCAAGCACAGTGCAGGGGCTTTAATCATAGAATCACGGACTGGTTTGCACTGAAAGGGACCCCAAAGCCCATCCAGTCGCACTCCCTCTGGATCAGGGGCTCCCAGCCCCATCCAACCTGCCCTTGAACCCCTCCAGGGATGGGGCAGCCACCTCTGCTCTGGGCAACCTGGCCAGGTCCTCCTCACCCTCATCAGGAAGAATTTCTTTCCCATGTCTGATGGAATTTCTAACCCAGCGCATCCTGCACCGAGTGGCAAGGATCCCCGGGACTGTCGTAAACTGAGAATTAGTAAAAGCCCAAGAAACAAACAAATAAGCAAGAAAAGGAGTGTAGAGGGTTTATTTACAGGAGGCATTCACAGGACTCGCAGTCCTGCCAGAGCCGGCCTGACCTGCCAGCCTCACAAGAACCCTCTAATAAAAGAGAATAAAGGAGGTTATCTCTCTGCTCTATTGAGACCTTCAAATTTTCCTCGTAATGGGACACGGTGCTTGACAGATTGAGCTCCGCTGAGCAGCTCATTGTAAATTCAGACGCAGGCTCTGGGGCTTATTGAAGCGGCTGAGCCTATTTTCTTCCCTTGTTTGCTGGCTGAGCAGGCGGCTGCTGGGAGTGATGAGTGTGCGCTTTGTCGGCGTCGCTTTTCCCAACATCAGCCTCTAATCTCTCCGCAGCCTCTCGCGCTCGCCTGCCTCCCACCCAAACAGGCGTGTGCGCAGAACAAGGAGCTGCGCGGATTGAAAGGGGAGATGCAGGTGATGGGAGAGCGACATACAGACTCGTATTCGCCTCGAGATTTAATTCCACACGTGTGCAGGGCAGAGAGCCAGCACGGAGGGACTGTGCTTGGAAGGAAGCAGGCAGCGCTCGCAGCAAAGTGCTTTGGACCTGGGGAAACTGCTGGAAATACCTGGAATTGTGTAGCAGGGGAAGCTCATGGCCTCAAGCTCCACCAGGGGAGATTTAGGCTAGAAATTAGGAGAAAGTTTTTCATGGAAAGGGTCATTGGGCATTGGAATAGGCTGCCCAGGGAAGTGCTTGATTCACCTTCCCTGGAGATGTTTAAGGGACGGGTGGACGAGGTGCTGAGGGACATGGTTTAGTGTTTGATAGGAATGGTTGGACTAGATGATCCGATGGGTCTCTTCCTGGGGTATGGCTGAGTGTGTGTGAGTTGAAACCAAGCACCTAATTTGCTCGTTCTGTGTCTAATTGGTGCACTGTGTTCAGTTCTGGACCCCTCAGCACAAGAAGGATGTTGAGGCTCTGGAGCGAGTCCAGAGAAAAGCAACGAAGCTGGTGAAGGGGCTGGAGAACAGGCCTTATGAGGAATGGCTGAGAGAGCTGGGGGGGTTTAACCTAGAGAAGAGGAGGCTGAGAGGAGACCTCATTGCTCTCTACAACTCCCTGAAAGGAGGTTGTGGAGAGGAGGGAGCTGGGCTCTTCTCCCAAGGGACAGGGGACAGGACGAGAAGGAATGGCCTCAAGCTCCACCAGGGGAGATTTAGGCTGGAGATTAGGAGAAAGTTTTTCACAGAAAGGGTCATTGGGCATTGGAATAGGCTGCCCAGGGAGGGGGTTGATTCCCCTTCCCTGGAGGTGTTTAAGGCACAGGTAGATGAGGTCCTGAGGGACATGGTTTAGTGTTTGATAGGAATGGTTGGACTCGATGATCCGATGGGTCTCTTCCAACCTGGTGCTTCTATGATTCTGTGATCCGAGGCAAGAGACCAGGCAACAGGGAACCTCACCAGCACTTCTGCCTGTGCCGGAGCCCTTTCCATGCCTGCACCATGTCCCGCGGGTCAGAGATTCTTTTCATACCTCCTCCCCATCTCATTCAAATCAGGCCCAGGCTTCCCAGCACAAAAGACGCGTCGATTCCTCCAAAAACTGAAAAGCCAAAAGCCAGTTGCCTCGTACTGGCTGGAATTCAATTCCTCCCCTGGTAGATTTTGGTCACGTTCAGCAGGGGGAGGCCAGGCTGTTGCTTTTAGATGGTTTTTGCCTTGTGAAAACCAGACCCAAACTTTTGCTGCCTTATTTATGGCTCCAGATTTCCAGCAGTCTCTGGGATATGAATTATGTAGGAGACGCATAGCAAACAAGCTGAAGCGCTGGCAGGTCTGAGCACAGCCGGAGCAGCCCCTGCGCCAGGCATCCAGCTCCATCCGCCCGCAGCAGCTCCCTCTCGGCCCCCTCTCCTCCAAAGAGCGTTTTTCTGGGAATGTGGGACCTGCCTGGGAATGCTCGGAGGACAAAGTGGGGACCAGAACCTCCGTGAGCCCCAGGGGAGCTCCATGGGGTGAAGGGCCCTGGTGCGGGTTGAGGGGGGTGGGATGGCCCCATGGCTGTTTGATCACACGGCCGAGCTCTCCATCCAGACAAATCGAGTACGATCCAGGGGCAGAAATCCAGCCACAACCCCCTGGGAGTGAATGGCCCGGAGCAGGGGTGGCTGCCCCATCCCTGGAGGGGTTCAAGGGCAGGCTGGATGGGGCTTGGAGCCCCTGAGCCAGTGGGAGGTGTCCCTGCCCAGGGCAGGGGTGGGTCTGAATGGACTTTGAGGTCCCTTCCAACCCAAACCATCCCACGATTCGTGACTCGGCCCCTGGCAGCTGCCCTGACTTTCTCAGCTCTCCCCCCAGGTCTCAGTGACTGGCATTTTGTACTTTGTTTTTTTCCAACACAATGTTCTACCGTTTTGGTTTTTTTTTTGTTGAAATCCACATTCCAGCCTGCGTTTGTGTGCGCTGGGGGAGAAGAGAAAGGTTTTATTCCTTGCATTATTTATGAATGGCATTATTTCAGGGCATCTGCATTAAAATAGGGTTCCAACTGGAAAATAATATTAAACAAGATAAGTGTGTATCTTCGCTTCATAAATCCACAAAACCTGATTAACAGTGATGCCTGTAATGCTTGTTTCATCATTAGAGAAGGCTTCCTGTGTCTGTCGCTGCCGCTGGATGCTTTGATGCATTTGGGCTGTGCCCTGCCAAGCCGCTCAGTTTACCCTCAACCCCTCCGTGCAGCAGGGTGTGCGTTATTCAAGGGCTTGCTTTGGGGTTTAATTATCATTCTTTCCTTTGTCTCCGAGTTTCGGAGCTGATCATCAATACAAGAGATTGAAATGTGAGTAACGAAGTTATGAAATGAAATGTGAGCTCACGAAGCTGGTGAAGGGGCTGGAGAACAGGCCCTATGAGGAGCGGCTGAGAGAGCTGGGGGTGTTTAGCCTGGAAAAGAGGAGGCTGAGGGGAGACCTCATTGCTCTCTACAACTACCTGAAAGGAGGTTGTAGAGAGGAGGGAGCTGGGCTCTTCTTCCAAGGGACAGGACAAGAGGGAATGACCTCAAGCTCCACCAGGGGAGATTTAGGCTGGAGATTAGGAGGAAGTTTTTCATGGAAAGGGTCATTGGGCATTGGAATAGGCTGCCCAGGGAGGTGGTTGATTCCCCTTCCCTGGAGGTGTTTAAGGCACAGGTAGATGAGGTGCTGAGGGACTTGGTTTAGTGTTTGATGGGAATGGTTGGACTCGATGATCCGATGGGTCTCTTCCAACCTGGTTGTTCTATGATTCTATGAGTACATTCTGCCGTGACATCCCCAAGCCACCACTCCTGCCTCCTGCTCCCGGCTTTCCGTGCTGGCTCTGCGGCTGCTCCGTCCGGCTCCTCGCAGGGAGCTCTGCCCCTTCCCTGCGCCCCAGGGTGCAGCTCTGTCAGCTGGCAACCCGCTGGGCGCTGCCGCAGCCACAAAATAGAGTTTGCTCTCCATTTGCCCACATGATTTGCAACAAAGACTGATTCTAAAGCGAAGCCTGAAGAGCAAAGGGCGGCTGAGGACGTTGCCTTGGGTACCGTTAATGAACCCCTCTGGTCCCAGTGCTGTGTCGAGAGCTGGTGGTTCATTTCCTCGAGAAGAGGGTTTGTCAGTCTGGAGGGGACGGAGCCAGTGAGCTCTGAGGGTTCCTTGGAAGGCGTGTGGCAGAAGGTGAGGATGTTCTACCTGCCACAAAAACCTCATCTCCGGAACCCCTGAATCTAAAGTGGTGCTCTCGGTGGAGTCACTAAACCCTGAACGGGTCTGGGCAGCTGTCAGAGGCAAAAGAAGGTCCTGGGAGGATGGAAATAGCAACTGCTCAGGGAAAGGAGGAAATATTTTAGATAAGAAAAATAAAAGGATCTGAGGAAATTTATATGCAGCTCTCGGTGAAACAGCAAGTGAGTCTCCCTTGCAGTGAGACTTTCCATATGGCTCCTCCACGAGTGGTGATAGAGAGAATTTTCTGCTGAAAACTCTAAGCCTGGAGGTGCAGACTTCAAAGGGGCTGAACTCGGAATCCAGCAAGAGCCTTATGCACATCCAGGAGCTGAGAGAGCAAGTGTTGATAAAGCACTTCAAACCGTCGCCAAGCCTGTGAGCAGGTTTCCTCTGCAGCAGTAGGAGTCCCTGCCAACCTGGTTGTTCTATGATTCTGTGATTCTATGAGACACGGCTCTGGCCAGCGCTGGGGGCACCAACGTGATGAAACCCTTTGAAATCCCACACAGACACCGCGCGGCTGGAGAGGAGGGCGAGGGCGGCACGAGTGCCCCGTGTGGGGTGGCACGTGGGGAGCAGCTGGGGCTCAGCAGCCCCCGAGCCTCACCGAGGGAGGCTCCCAGCGCTGTTCTGGGCTCAGAATCAGGCAGAATATTCATGAGAGATCCACTTTCTTTTGGTGAGGATCTACCTTTCGGGCTCCCAGCAGAAGATACGGGGGCGGGGGGGGGGGGGGTGGGTCTCAGCTTTTGATGTTGCTAAATGGCCTGAGGTTTTCCAAGATGAGCAGTTCCCAGAGGAGCAACAGCACCGCAGGCTTGGAACGCAGCCTCTTACAGCCAAGGGAAGGTCCCCATGGAACTGTGGCCCCTAATTATCTCTTTTTCTATACTCCCTTAACTCCTAACTGACCGCAGACACGTGTCCCTCTGCCTCGTTTGACTTATTGGTGCATCCCGAAGGAGCACAGGAGCCCAGGCAGGGTCTGGGTGAGGAGAGAGCTGCACAGGGTGGGCAGCAGAAGGGAAGAGAGGAGCAGAAGGGAACACTTCTTCGTGGCATGACGATGCTCAAGAGCCCCGTGGACTTTTTTTTTGATAGGAATGGTTGGACTCGATGATCCGATGGGTCTCTTCCAACCTGGTTGTTCTATGATTCTATGATTCTATGACTTGGTGGTGGCCACAAACAGCACATGGTGATCCCGCTGGCCAGGGGGCAGGCACAGCACATGGCATCTCAAGGGCTCTGGGTGATGTCACAGAAAGGGTCATTGGGCATGGATGTTCCCAGAAAGGGTCAATGGGCATTGGAATAGGCTGCCCAGGGAGGTGGTTGATTCCCCTTCCCTGGAGGTGTTTAAGGCACAGGTAGATGAGGTGCTGAGGGACATAGTTTAGTGTTCGATAGGAATGGTTGGACTCGATGATCCGATGGGTCTCTTCCAACCTGGTTGTTCTATGATTCTATACTAAAGCACCCAGTGCGTGGTGTCCATGACCATCCTTTCCCCTCTCCTGGAGCATCATAAAAGGAGAAGCTGCCCTGTTCAGCCCTGTGGCTGCAGCTGGCGATGATGATTGGGACTGAGCTGAGCCAGAGCTGCAGGAGCTTCTGGAAATCAAGCCCTCCCTGCTTGGGTGATGCATCCACACCTTGGGGGTTTGGAGCTCTAGTTCGGTGCCTCATCTCCTGCCAGGCACGCGGAGTTGGGGACGCTCCCCCTGGCCGTGTCCCCAGGGTGCAGTCGGGACTCGTCGCCTGCGCTTATCCTCCTCTTGCTGCTTCTTTCCCCCTTGGAGAAGCTGCGATGCCGTGCGGCTGCCACATGAAAGGAATCCGAGTTTTCTTGCTGCAAGCCATGAAAAGCAGGCTTCATTCAGCTCCTGAATTATTTAGAATACGAGCCTTTGATTCATTTCATGAGAAAAAGGAAAACAAAGTTAGCTGTAACTATAGGCCATTGAAAGCCTGGATTGCCGGCAAAAATGTGCAAAGCGCTGTCAGGAGAGGATTAATTACATAGATTAAATATTTTATAAGTTAAATAATGTGTATTTTTTGGAGACAAAATGGAATGTCATTTTTCCCCCCAAGACAAGGAAAGTAACTGTATTGAGTTCCATTTAGCCCACGGAGCGACACAGGCGGCACTGACAGAGGAGGATGGATCGGGGCTGGAATTCCCATCTGGCACCCGAATCTATATTCCGAGCAACGTTTCATCTTCTCCCCGAGAGCCCAGCTCCGGCTTTCAAGTCTCCGTCAGCTGTGAGGCTCTTTTTGGGGGAGAAGAAAAGGGTCCTGGCAGTTGTTATTCTGTCTGTTGTCGTCTTGCAGGATCTGGAAGGAAAATGGGTTGCGCAGAGAGGCTTTAATTATTGTGTTATTGTCCTGATGGAGAATGGCAGAGGCTTTCAGACTGTCTTCCTTTTCCCTTGGCAGAAAAGAAGACCCAAAGCCAATTTCTGACTCTGAGCTGCCCAGGACTCCAAATTCCTGGGCAGAAGAGTTTGTTTGGTGGCACAGGGCACCTCCAGCAGCTTCCCCTGGGGAAGCTTCCCCTTGTTTGCTTTGCTGTGTGTGGGGAGGAGGATCTTCGTTAGCACAGGGATGTCTGAGTGCTCGGTAATTACCACTGGTGCATCTCTGAGAACAGGAGAGGGGAAATTCCTCCTGTGGTTTCAGTGCAAGTGCTGCACAGATGCTTATGGAGAAAGGTCCTTGCTCATGAGCTTGTGCTGCCTCCAGCTTGGTAGTGGAGAGAGGATTCTCCTCAGGAATGTGCTGCGTTCCCTCTGCCATCCCTGCCCTGCCTGGGCCAAGGAGTCTGCCCTTGACCTCCTGCCACACATGGTGTCCCTGTGATGGGGACAGGGCTCCTCTTTCTGCTCTTTGTTCTGTGTTGACGTCTCCCATGATCTGAGTAGAGTTCACGCCCTGCTGGGGTTACTTTCCTTCAAACTAAACTGCTTCATCTCTGTGTTCAGTTGTGGGCCCCTCAGCACAAGAAGGATGTTGAGGCTCTGGAGAGAGTCCAGAGAAGAGCCACGAAGCTGGTGAAGGGGCTGGAGAACAGGCCCTATGAGGAGCGACTAAGAGAGCTGGGGGTGTTTAGCCTGGAGAAGAGGAGGCTGAGAGGAGACCTCATTGCTCTCTACAACTACCTGAAAGGAGGTTGTAGAGAGGAGGGAGCTGGGCTCTTCTCCCAAGGGACAGGGGACAGGATGAGAGGGAATGGCCTCAAGCTCCACCAGGGGAGATTTAGGCTAGAGATTAGGAGGAAGTTTTTCAAGGAAAGGGTCATTGGGCATTGGAACAGGCTGCCCAGGGAGGTGGTTGATTCCCCTTCCCTGGAGGTGTTTAAGGCACAGGTAGACGAGGTCCTGAGGGACATGGTTTAGTGTTTGATGGGAATGGTTGGACTCAGTGATCCGGTGGGTCTCTTCCAACCTGGTGATTCTATGATTCTGTGATGCGTTGGAACTTGTGATGGAGCAGCCGGGAGGGTCATTTGGGTTTTGGTGCTGCTGGATGGGTTCAGGAGGCCCAGTTAGTGGGTTGACTTCTCAGCTAGAAGGAACACTGCTGCGATCTGTGGTTTGATTCGGTGATTTCCAGCTCTTATCCCTGCAGGACCCCTTCCTCGACCACACAAACGCACGTGTGCACTTTGCTGCTTCGGTAACTTCAGTCTTTGTCCCGTTCGTGCCCCTCTCCCCTTGAGAAAAGGGAGTAAAGAGGCAATTTGCTTTGGAAAATTACAATTTATGTTATTGATTGGGTGAAAAGGAACTGTTTTATTAAAGATTACAGTCCTGCCTGCTGCTTCCCCTGTACAAATATCCTATTACATGCTCGGAGACCACCCGTGTGCTGTGCCGCTTCCACGTCTGCCCTGCAATCCTTCATGCCGCTTGACTTCTCATTTCCCAATCCCTTTTCGCATTAAGCACAGACCCACACACTCTGACCCATTTTCCTTTGAAATAAATCAGCAGCCGGTGCCAGCGACGACTGGAGGTGTTCTGCGGAATTTGTAAACAGCGCCGGAGTCTTGTGGGAAATGGCACCAAGTGTTGGGCTGAATTTATTAAGTAGTTTCTCAGCGTAAGTGTCCCCGTTCCTGTCGGCAGCCTGGCAGCGGCTCTGCCCCTGGTGGCACTGGATGTGGCTCTCAGCGACCTGCTGCTCGGCAGAGGGGAGGAGGCTTTGTGGGCCTTAGCAAGTTTGCAGATGACACAAAGCTGTGTGGAAGTGTGGATCTGCTGGAGGGTAGGGAGGCTCTGCAAAGGGACCTAAACAGGCTGGATCCATGGGCTGAGTCCAATGGGATGAGGCTTAACACGGCCAAATGCCGGGTCCTGCACTTGGGGCACAACAACCCTATGCAGAGCTACAGACTGGGAGAAGTCTGGCTGGAAAACTGCCAGGAGGAGAGGGACCTGGGGGTATTGGTCGACAGCGACTGACCATGAGCCAGCAGTGTGCCCAGGTGGCCAAGAAGGCAAATGGCATCCTGGCTTGTATCAGAAATGGTGTGACCAGCAGGGCCAGGGAGGTGGTTCTCCCTCTGGACTCAGCACTGGTGAGGCCGCTCCTTGAATCCTGTGTTCAGTTCTGGGCCCCTCAGCACAAGAAGGATGTTGAGGCTCTGGAGTGAGTCCAGAGAAGAGCAACGAAGCTGGTGAAGGGACTGGAGAACAGGCCTTATGAGGAGCGGCTGAGAGAGCTGGGGGTGTTTATCCTGGAGAAGAGGAGGCTGAGAGGAGACCTCATTACTCTCTCCAACTACCTGAAAGGAGGTTGTGGAGAGGAGGGAGCTGGGCTCTTCTCCCAAGGGACAGGGGACAGGACAAGAGGGAATGGCCTCAAGCTCCACCAGGGGAGATTTAGGCTGGAGATTAGGAGGAAGTTTTTCACGGAAAGGGTCATTGGGCATTGGAATAGGCTGCCCAGGGAGGTGGTTGATTCCCCTTCCCTGGAGGTGTTTAAGGCACAGGTAGATGAGATGCTGAGGGACATGGTTTAATGTTTGATAGGAATGGTTGGACTCGATGATCCGATGGGTCTCTTCCAACCTGGTTGTTCTATGATTCTATGATTCTCCCTCTGGTCTCTCATTCTCATTCATTTCCCAGCATCTTCTTTTCTAACCGCACTCAGTGCCCTGCTCGGTGCTGGGGGCCATCGTCCCCTGCACAGACCACAAACCAGACAGTGTGATAACCACGTTATTCAGAACTGACAAGGCTTGGTTTTCATCCCCGAGGAAAAGCTGTGACGCAGACGGTGTCCCCGCTGGCCCGGCCGGGGCACGGCCCTGCTGCCCCAGCAGATGCTGCACGGAGCCCCTTCTCGGCTGTGGCCAAGGGGGAGGTAAACCTGGGAGGTTGTGTCCTCCTAATCTGCAATCTTTCCTCTCTGCAGAGGAACGATCCTTTATCCGAGACGTTTTCCAGTGTTGCTAGATGAAACGCAGGTCATGGGATACAGCGATCGAGCTGCCAGGCGATGCCCGTGTGGGGGTGAGCGCCTCTTCCCTCCTCCCTGGCCCTGTGGCTTCGTTTTCCCGCGGCGTCAGCTGGAATGCGGCCACTGCTATAATTAGCAGCATTAATGGAGATGCAGAGGGGTTTGTGGCCACACCACACGCTTTCTCTCCAGCTCCCTAGCCTAACTCTAGCTCTGCCTTGCACCAGCTGCTTAGAGGGTGTGAAAAATATTAAGTAGGCAATTCCGGCATCAGGAAGATGTATTTCTCACTGAAGCATGTTGGACATAAAAGCGGAACAGCTTTTAATTAAAATTTCTTCCACCAGCCATGTCAGACCTCCACGAGGGACGGGAGCAAAACCTCCCAGTGCTTTCCTGTACCGAGAGGGAATTGTCCTTGGGGTCAGGAGTGGAAGGTGCTGGTGTCCCCAGCAGTGACTGTGACCAGAGAGCGATGCAGGGAGTGGCTCAGGGAGCACACACGGCTTCTCATCAGGGTTTCTGTGGAAACATCAGCTGCAGGAACCTTCCCTGGAGCCCCCTGGCCAGGTCACCACTGCAGGCTCATAGAATCATAGAATCATAGAACAGCCAGGTTGGAAGGGACCCATTGGATCTTCTATTCCAACCATTCCTATCAAATCGTGTTCTCTGCACACGATGGACACGCAGACTCGAAGAGTTTCGTGGAGGTGCCTCAATCTCTTTATTACGAATGGAAGTTCCTTAAGAGTTTATTATATATGTGCTGCTTCACTTCTAGAAGCTTTTGATCTGACTTGTAGGTGGCTGATAGACAGACACCACCTCACTGTCCTTCTCCTTTACTCTAAGAAGGACACTGAGCTGCTGAGGGACAAAGCTGGTGAAGGGTTTAGAGACCACGTCTCATGAGCTGTGACCCTCCCAGGGCAGGTGGGACCAGGTCCATTTTCCCTCTTCCCCTCCCCAGACCCCGACCCCTTTAACCTGGGCTTGTCATGCTCTGTCTAAGGGAAAATCTCTTGTGGCAGCTCCGCTCCCCCGGGAGCATCTCCGAGCACGCAGGGTACGCGGCGAGAACAGCCAGTTCCTTAAAGAGTCTGTTAAGTGTAAATATATGGCATTGCTGCTCAGAATGGTCCTCCAGAGAAAACCTGCGTAAATACACAGAAATCAAGTGAGAATGAAAAAAGGAAAAGCTAAAATAATTGCCCTGAGGGGTTCTGAAGTGACTGGGAGGAAGAGAGAGGGCTTTGCTCCCTGCGCCCAGGGACTGTGATTAGCAAAAGCTGCTCTGCAGCAAGAGGAGGAAAAGCTGACGGGGCAGGAGGGAAGGGAGCGTGTGATCGGGAGAGCGTGTCGGGGGTTAAGCGCTGCTCTCTTTTGGATGTGGCTGTATTCACAGTTTATCGTTAGCAATTGCATTACAGCAGCACCTGAGGCTTTGAAATAACTGAAGGCTGCGCAGTGCTGAACACGGTGCGGATGCAGGCGGCTCGGGAGGCTCCGCAGCCTGAACGGAGGCCAGGACGGTGCTTACTGGGCACTCTGCGAGTGCTGCTGGGCAGCTCCCGGTTGCACTTTGCAATCCTCTGGGATTCCATCAGAAGAGGTGGCTGCAGGATTCAAGCTTTCCTGCAGCACTGGGATGTTCAGAGAATCAGAGAATCATAGAACAACCAGGTTGGAGGAGACCCATCGGATCCTCCAGTTCAACTATTCCTATCAAACACTAAACCAAGTCCCTCAAGACCTCATCCACCTGTGTCTTAAACCCCTCCAGGGAAGGTGAATCAACCCCCTCCCTGGGCAGCCTGTTCCAATGCCCAATGACCCTTTCCGTGAAAAACTTCCTCCTAATCTCTGGCCTAAATCTCCCCTGGTGGAGCATGAGGCCATTCCCTCTCGTCCTGTCCCCTGTCCCTTGGTTGAAGAGCCCAGCTCCTTCCTCTCTACAACCTCCCTTCAGGTAGTTGTAGAGAGTAATGAGGTCTCCTCTCAGCCTCCTCTTCTCTAGGCTAAACCCCCCCAGCTCTCTCAGCTGCTCCTCATAGGGATTACACCAGAGGATCACACCAGGGCTGAGGCTGGTGTCAGCGACACACCAACCCTGACAGGAGATGTGTCCTTGGGGCATCATCCAAGCTCAGCGATGCTGGCTCAAGGGCACAGGGCCTGGGGCACCAAAACACAGACCTTCAAAGGGGTTTGGCTGCTGTGCCCTGTCTTGCTGGTCAGTATGTGGCTCTGACAGGGAGAACGATGAGCAGGGAGACCCTGGTCAGTGGAACAACCAGGTCGCAGCCTCATCCCCCTTCCCAGCACCTTGTCCCCAAGGAGCAGGGGCCAGCAGGAGGGATCTGACTGAAGCCAGAGAGGTTGGAACACTTAACTGCCGTATCCCGTAGCTGTCAGGAGCACCAAATTCGGTGTACGAGCAGGAGAAAATCAAAGCAGAGGAGTCTCTGTTCCCTCAGATTTAATGACGATGACCGAAATGAGCTTTGGCTGCTGTCACTGGTGATGTATTTTCCAGATGCAAAGAGCATCTCTGAAGCTGCACTGGTTCCTAGAGGCAGGGCGGGGGGTGTGTTAAATGAGTCCATCCTCGACGTGCGTACGATTCCCGGCTGATCGATGAGCCGTGGTGCCAGGCAGCGTTATTTGTGAGCTCCTCTGTAGCCCACGATGCTGCCATGGATCAAGCTCAAAGTCAAGCCGAGCACTTTGCTCATAGCACAGGGTGAGGTGCCCCCTCCCTGCAGCAGTCGCAGCTTTGAGAGGAGCCAGAGGAGGAGGGTTTGCAAGGAGCAGACCCCAGTGCATCAACAGCAGTGTGCCCAGGGGGCCAAGAGGGCCAGTGGCATCCTGGCTTGGATCAGAAATGGTGTGACCAGCAGGGCCAGGGAGGTGATTCTCCCTCTGGACTCAGCACTGGGGAGGCCACTCCTTGAATCCTTTGTTTAGTTCTGGGCCCCTCAGCACAAGAAGGATGTTGAGGCTCTGGAGCAAGTCCAGAGAAGAGCAACGAGGCTGGTGAAGGGGCTGGAGAACAGGCCTGATGAGGAGCGGCTGAGAGAGCTGGGGGTGTTTATCCTGGAGAAGAGGAGGCTGAGAGGAGACCTCATTACTCTCTACAACTCCCTGAAAGGAGGTTGTGGAGATGAGGGAGCTGGGCTCTTCTGCCAAGGGACAGGGGACAGGACAAGAGGGAATGGCCTCAAGCTCCACCAGGGGAGATTTAGGCTGGAGATTAGGAGGAGGTTTTTCCCAGAAAGGGTCATTGGGCATTGGAATAGGCTGCCCAGGGAGGTGGTTGATTCCCCTTCCCTGGAGGTGTTTAAGGGACAGGTGGATGAGGTCTTGAGGGACATGTGTTAGTGTTTGGTAGGAATGGTTGGACTAGAAGATCCGATGGGTCCCTTCCAACCTGGTTGTTCTATGATTCTATGACAGTGCCGGCTGAGCCATTCCCCTCCCAGCACCGTTCAGCCCAGACTGGCGCTGTTCACACAGCTTTTCCCTTTGTTGGGAGCACCTGTTATCGCTCAGTGAGCCACCGTTCATGCAGTTCTACACGGAGCAGAATCCTTAAACAAACAGGGATGAAAAGGGCCTTAAAGTCTTGGGTCTGTGCAGAAAAATCCATTCCCTTCGGCCGCTGCCATCTGCGCCGCTCCCCTGCCTTCCTCCAGCCGCGCTGCCAGGGAGCTCTTCCACCCAAATTAATTGACATTCTGTCCCTTGGTTTCTGCCTGCTCCCCACATAAGCTTAATAAAGCCAAAGCTGCCTTGTATGGAGCTCCTTCATAAATCTTTTTGGATTGTATCCATCGATTTGCTCTGGTGAAGCCAGCAGGTGATTCTGAGAGCAGAGGGGAAAAGCTCCATCCTCCCTTCTACCCCCTCAGCACCTTCCATCCCTTCTCCAACCTCTGCTGGGGCTTTGAGCTGTGCTACTGGTGCTCCCTGAGCTGCCTGCCCTTCCTGACACCAATTTGGGGTGAGAAGAGGCTTCGGGGATCGTTTTTACCTGTATCTGACTCTTTTACTCAGTTTTTTGCATCTCTTGAGCTCAGTTTGCACTTGCTGTTTCTCAGCCCATGGTGCTTGCAGGAACAATATGGGCTCTAGAGATGAGAAAGGACTGTACAGGCCTAAGGGGAAAGATGGAGTGTGCAAAGATGTGTGATCTGGTTAGAGCACAGGCTGAGGAGAGAGAAGTGCTAGCTGTGACCTGGGAGATGTAAGCAGTGGGGAGGGGAGAAGCAGCACAAGAGAGCAAACCCTGCAGTGAGGAAGCTGTTTCTCTGCCTGATGGTCTGTAATGAGCAGCCTGACGCTTCCCACGGTGGCAGCGATGGCTCTGGGCTGGGGTCCCGCTCTGGGCTCTCTGTGCACTCAACGGGCACCATGGGAAGGTGCTTCTGGATGCATTGAAGCTGCATTCCTGTTCTGTCAGTCCCTGGAGCAAGTCTAGAAGAGGACACGGGTGTCATGTGCTGCAATGGGGTGGATCTGCTGGGGCTGCTGTCCCTCCTGTGCATGTACAGAGGGAGCACAGAGGGTGGTCTTGGTTCCTGATAAAGCAACCCCCAAAAGCTCGAGGCTGCAGGCCAGGAATGCTGCTGGCAGTGACCTGCTGCTGCGCTTGTGGGACAGCAACAAGGCTCGTGGCAGGAGCAAGAGCAGACTCCCTCTCCTTATTTATCTTTTGGCAGCTACTCTGCACCTTCTTGAGTAGCTGCCACTGCTGCTCCATCTGTTCTGCTGCCCCTGTCTGCCTGAAGAGCCTTTCCGAGAGGCTGCAATGACCCTTTGTGAGAGGTCTGGGTGGGTTCTGGCTGGTGCTTTTCCAAGGAGCAAAGCCCTGGAGGTGACTTGGGAGACGCTGCTACCAGCTCAAGCCCAGCTCTTCCCAAAGGAAGAAGATCATAGAATCATAGAATCACAGAACAACCAGGTTGGAAGAGACCCATTGGATCTTCTAGTCCAACCATTCCTATCAAACACTAAACCAAGTCCCTCAAGACCTCATCCACCCGTCCCTTAAACACCTCCAGGGAAGGGGAATCAACCACCTCACCAGTGCTGAGTACAGAGGGAGAATCTTCTGACCTTGCCTTCGTTTGGCTTTTATTTTAAGGTGAAGTGCCAAAGAATAATGTTCTCACACGGTTTGAGTGTCGACAAACCAAGTGGGTTTAATTGCTGTCCCTGGCAGCCAGTGCTGAGCAACCTGTGCTCCTGGCAGCCGCTGTGTGCGGACGATGCCGGATGGGAAGCGCGTGGGGGCAGCTTGCCGGAGGCTCCCGCCGGGAGACGTGACCCTTGCTCACTCTCACCAGCTGCCCATTTAATCCCATTTTGGTTGGCGCTCGCTCTTCAGCCGAGCAGCCCCCAGGCTCAAATAGGCAGGGCCCCCGGAGCACACGGGCAGGGCTGCAGCCACCCAGCACAGCTCCTCGATCGCATCCTTCGTCTGAGAGTGTCGGCAGAGCCTCCTGGGAGACAAGAGACTCCTAATTGAAGGAGATGGTTGTGGAGAGGGTCACGTTGCTCTTCGGCTCACATGAGAGGTTGGTTCTATTCATGGAGAACATGGATTTGGTGATGCTCTAAGAATCATAGAATCACAGAACAACCAGGTTGGAAGGGACCCATCAGATCTTCTAGTCCAACCATTCCTATCTAACACTAAACCAAGTCTCTCAAGACCTCATCCACCCGTCCCTTAAACACCTCCAGGGAAGGGGAATCAACCACCTCCCTGGGCAGCCTATTCCAATGCCCAATGACCCTCTGTGTGAAAAACTCCCTCCTAATCTCCAGCCTAAATCTCCCCTGGTGGAGCTTGAGGCCATTCCCTCTTGTCCTGTCCCCTGTCACTTGGGAGAAGAGCCCAGCTCCCTCCTCTCCACAACCTCCTTTCAGGTAGTTGTAGAGAGTAATGAGGTCTCCTCTCAGCCTCCTCTTCTCCAGGATAAACCCCCCCAGCTCTCTCAGCCGCTCCTCATAGGGCCTGTTCTCCAGCCCCTTCCCCACCTTCGTCGCTCTTCTCTGGACTTGCTCCAGAGCCACTAGCACATGGAGAAGTGTTTCCGTCTTCCACCATGAGGCCAGTTTCTTCTGCCAGGAAATAAGTTACTGTTCGAATTGTACTTTTGGAGAGGGAGGAGGTGTTTGCTGGTGCTGTATCTGCTCCTGCCTCCCAGCCCTTCACTGGAGGCTGATCCCTTGGTTAAACAACTCCTCTTGGGCTGAGCTGGGTCTGATCACTGGGTGTTTCCACCGTGATCCTGTCCGCACGGGGACCCTTCGAACAGGGAGAGGAGCAACAATCCGCTGGGGCTCCCGCTCCCTCTGCGCATCACACAATTACATGGGAATTAATTCTAACACATGCCTTATCTCATCTGCGACTTCAGCCTCCCCCAGGGTAGCAGGAATCGTGTTCAAACCAATTACTGCTCACCCAGGAATTGCTCCACCAGTTCCTCCCCGTGCGGGTGGTGCTGGTGAAATAACAGGCAGGCTGCGAGCCTGGGGTGAGGCAGGGGGCTTCTCGCTCCAGGCCTGATTTGTATAAAATACAATTTTTTTTTGCTCTAAAATAGTAATTATAATCATGTTCTTGGGCACAGTTCTTATCGATAAGCAGTTTGCCCCTTTCTCAGCTGTCTCCATGCCCTTCGAGGGCTCCACTGCTTTTCCAGGCTCTGGTATCTCTGGCTGTACGAGGGTGTTTTAACCTTTTTAATCAGCTCTGCTCTTTCCGAGTGGTATATTTTCCGAACCCGTATTGCTGACAGAGATGCCCTGTCTGTCTCCCAACCAGCAGGATTCCCAGTGCTGGGAAACGTTTGCTTTTACTGTGCTCATAAAACCACAGGACAAGCCCAAGTGGTGCTGGGGCTCCGACTGGATGATCCGGTGGGTCTCTTCCCACCTGGTTATTCTGTGATTCTATGATCATAACTCATCTCTGTACAATGGGGCTTCTCTGGATGTGTCTGGGGTTTTTTCTCCCCCCTTTCTTTGTAGCATTAGTTACAGTATTTTAAACTTTTTATAGATGAGACGCAGATTTTATTTACACCAGATCGGTGAGAAATAAACTTTTCTTCCTAAATCACGTTACTTCAAGAAATGCGCTGATCTTGGTTGGGGCACAATTCATAACAAACAGTTCCTGCGGCAGTCGATTTCAGACACCCTCTACCATTATATTAACATGATGTACGGTGATGGGAGGTGCCGAACGTACTTATTTTTCTTCATTTGTAGTAAAGCAGTTGCTGATAAATAAGGAGCGATCTGGGCAATTAACGCTTCGGGTTCTGTTTACACGTGGGGCACAGGAGGAGTTGCTGAACTGTCTGAGTAGGTTGAGGGTGAAGGGGAGATCAGATGCCGACAGCTTTTCCCAAGGAAAAGCAAACCGAGGAGCTGAAATCTCCAGTATTTTGAAATCTCCGGTGTTTTAAGTGATGTTGTCTGTAATCTCAGAAGGGATGATCATTCCATGGCCACATTAGAGCCTTTTGGAGGCTTCTTTCCGGGAGATGCTGACACTTCAGTGCATGGAGCAGAGTGTTGTCCCACTCTGATCTCCCACTCGGGAGGGATCAGGCCCTGGAACGGTTTCCATTGTCATTTCTCTGTACGTAGAGAGGACAAGGAAGAGGAAAGAGCAGAGAGCGTAACAGGGCGAGCACAGAGCTGCCGGTGGCAGTTGCTGTGACACTGCTGGATGCTAATATTAAATTGATATTAAATTCAAACCAGCTCAGCAATGTGCAGCCGCGAAGCACCATAACTCTCGATATTTATGATGCCACAATAACGCAGAGGACACAGCCAGGAGCTCCAGATCCCCAGGGAGGACGTTCTGCCTTGTTGAAGGGGGAGGCTGGAATCCAGAATCCCATTTCACACATCCATAATTTTATCTGCGGAAAAAATAAGTTTGTCTTCCATCTTGCATTCCTCTGGTAACGAGGGTTTGTCGTTTGGGTAGAAGCCCACTTGGCCGTCTCCGTTAACGCTGTGGTTTGTGCCCCACGTGCTGAGCTCAGCCTGAGCCGAGGCTCCCTCTGCGCAGGGGAGATCCAGCAGGATGAAAGGGGCTCCTCACAACCAACTCAGCATATGGGGAGGGAGGGAAAGATTCAAAGCGCCACAACCTCTGTTCTCTTGGAACTTGTTTTCCTATTTGTTTCTCTTGGTTTTACCAAGGGAAATTTATGAGATGTCAGAGCTGGTTAATGTTGTTGATGTTGGAGAAGCGAGAAGCACCGTGGGCTGAAAGGCTCAAAAAAAAACCCCAAAAACTAAAAGAGTGAGGGAGGTAGTTGCCCAAAGCCGAACTCATTAGCCCTGATCCTGCTCCTGGGCTGGGCTGGGGGGTTGGTGGCTCGTCAGGGGATGGGGATGCTGGTGCTCATGGGACGTGGAGCAGCGCAGGAGGAAAGGACCAACCAGCGCTGGGCACGCAGGATCCGTCCCTGGTGCCCTCCGGGCATGGGGAGAGGAGGCGGCAGTGCCCGTATCCCCATGGGAGGATGCGTCTGGGCTGAGAGTGCGAGCGGCAAAGGGGAGTGAGAGGGAGAAAAAGGACATGCCGGGCACACCCAGTGTCTAGTTGGGAGCTTTGTTAATAATTAAAGGTCCTTCTCAACATGACAAATAAGGATGTCGTTAGCACTCCCTGTGTTGCAGTTGGGCTGCAGCAGGCGCTGCTACTCGGGGCCGTTGGTTACCGTGCGTGTCTGGGCTGGAGGACGCAGGCTCCTCGCAGAGACGTGTCTGGAGGGTCCGTGTGGAGCACGGGAGCTCTTCTAGAGCGCAGGACGCAGCCCCCTCCCCACCAGGTGACCCCCCCCCCCCCGTACCTTTCCCCCAGGTGAAGGTGGATCTGTTCAGTCTGTCTACTTCTACCTCACACGGCGAAGGGAAAGTTCTTCTCGGGCCTTGATGAAGTATCGATCCAAGGATAATGAAAAGCCTCACATTAAGAAACTCCAGCCTGCTCTGAGGAAAGCTGTGGGAGCAGCGCCAGGGAGACGGGAGATGTCAAATTACTCCTCGCCGTTTAATTACCTGATTAATTTAACCATTGTTTTGCTTGTGGTTGAACCCTGTTCCTCTGGATGTGTCCATTAGTCATAAGGACTTGCCTGGAATATTTTAAGCGAACGGTTTTTTGTCCTGCATGTTCCTCGAGGCGGTTGTGTTCTCCACACCCTGTGTGCACCCAGGGCCTGGCAGAAGCCTGCAGCTTCTCCTGGGAGGAGAAATATCACTGCTGGGCTGGAAAGAGTTGTGGAAATTCATCATAGAATCATGGAATGGGTTGGGTTGGGAGGGATCCCAAAGCTTATCCATTCAACCCCTGCCATGAGCAGCAACACCTCCCGCTGGATCAGGGTCTCCAAGCCCCATCCAACCTGCCCTTGAACCCCTCCAGGGATGGGGCAGCCACCCCTGCCCTGGGTGACCTGTTCCAGGGCCTCCTCACCCTCACAGCAAAACATTTTTCCCTAAGATCTCATCTTAATCTCCCATTTTTCAGCTGAAAAATCTTCCCCTTCATCATTTTCCTGCACCCCTGGACCAGGAGCCCCTTCCCAGCTTTCCTGGAGCCCCTTTCAGCCCTGGAAGGATCTTCAGTAGAAGGAAGAAATCACAGTTCCTCTTTTTCCCTTCTCCCCGTGCCCACTGACATGGTGCTCCTGACTGCGAGTGTTGCTTTATGTCAGCCATAAATCAGACTCTCAGCTTCATTTCTTGTGGCCGTGACTGGTGATGCATGTTTGAAAAGCAGTTCTCGTGTCAGTAGCGACGAGCGATGCCGACGTTTCCAAACACGAGAGGGATGGCAGAGGTGGCCCTGAGGGGCCCCCTTCACCTCCATGTTTCCCAAGTGGAATCAGAGCCCAGGGAACGCGAGGAAGAGACAATGAGGGAGATGGTGCCTGACATCCTCATCCTCTCGGTGCCCTGGACAGAGTGCTTGAGATTTTCCCAAAATGAGAGAATCTCTTACGAGGTCACAGAAGGGGTTTCTGTTAGACACACAAACTCGTGTCTGATTCTCTGAGTGTGGCAAGATGGTTTTAAAAGGGTTCGTGTGGGGTTTTTTTATGGCAACCCAGAGCACATCAGAAATGGTGTGACCAGCAGGGCCAGGGAGGTGATTCTCCCTCTGGACTCAGCACTGGTGAGGCTGCTCCTTGAATCCTGTGTCCAGTTCTGGGCCCCTCAGCACAAGAAGGATGTTGAGGCTCTGGAGCGAGTCCAGAGAAGAGCGACGAAGCTGGTGAAGGGGCTGGAGAACAGACCCTATGAGGAGCGGCTGAGAGAGCTGGGGGGGTTTATCCTGGAAAAGAGGAGGCTGAGGGGAGAGCTCATTGCTCTCTACAACTACCTGAGAGGAGGTTGTGGAGATGAGGGAGCTGGGCTCTTCTGCCAAGGGACAGGGAACAGGACAAGAGGGAATGGCCTCAAGCTCCACCAGGGGAGATTTAGGCTAGAGATTAGGAGGAAGTTTTTCACACAGAGGGTCATTGGGCATTGGAATAGGCTGCCCAGGGAGGGGGTTGATTCCCCTTCCCTGGAGGTGTTTAAGGGACGGGTGGATGAGGTCTTGAGGGACATGGTTTAGTGTTTGATAGGAATGTTGGACTAGAAGATCTGATGGGTCCCTTCCAAGCTGGTTGTTCTATGACACGGCTCGGTGATGCTCTCGTGGCAGGGTGGTGGGACCCCTGGGCTCAACATGAGAAGGGAATCACCGAATCAGGAGCGATGGGGCTGAGGGTGGGGGACGCGGGACCAGAGGAGAGATGCTGTTGGGCGTGATGCATGGCCCACTGGCCCCGAGGAGGTATGCGCTGCGGCTCCTCACTTATCTAGCACAGCATTTATCATGGTAATTATGGGATGTGTTTCTGCATAAGCGCTTGTCCTTGAAGGGCATTCTCGCTGCTGCTGCTCGGCTTGTTTGTGCCGACAGAGACATGATGGATGCTCCGGGAGAGATGCGACCCTCCTTGAGGCACCTGGGAAGCCGAATCCATGCGTTACCACAAAGATGCTCTGTGGTGCTGTCTCTTTTGCCATGATTTCCATCTTATCTTCATTTTGCATTCAGTTTTTGTCAGTGGGAGTACTTTGTTCTCTCAGGTCACTCGTGTCAGCCACACAAATCTGATCTTTCAGGCTTTGGACTTTGTTCAGAGACCCCTCGAGTGAATGGTTCCCATCAGGAGGCTCCTCGAATCCCTCAGTAACAGGTTTATTGTTACCCATGCTTGGCAGGGCCCTGCCACCCCAGGCACCATCGGCACATGTAGCAGCCCCAGGACAGAGCCTGAGCAGGGGGAGAGGGAACAGCAGGTCCAGAAAGACCCCAGGACTCATGGTGTGGCAGCGTCACCATCGCCATTTGTGGCTGTAGCAGCAGCCGAGCCCGACCTGGGCAAACATCTAACGTTGCAACTGCTGCCCAAGCACTGAGTCATAGAATCATAGAACAACCAGGTTGGAAGAGACCCATCGGATCATCGAGTCCAACCATTCCTATCAAACGCTAAACCATGTCCCTCAGCACCTCATCTACTCGTCCCTTAAACACCTCCAGGGAAGGGGAATCAACCACCTCCCTGGGCAGCCTATTCCAATGCCCAATGACCCTCTGTGTGAAAAACTTCCTCGTAATCTCTAGCCTAAATCTCCCCTGGTGGAGCTTGAGGCCATTCCCTCTTGTCCTGTCCCCTGTCCGTTGGGAGAAGAGCCCAGCTCCCTCCTCTCCACAACCTCCTTTCAGGTAGTTGGAGAGAGCAATGAGGTCTCTCCTCAGCCTCCTCTTCTCCAGGATAAACACCCCCAGCTCTCTCAGCCGCTTCTCATAGGGCCTGTTCTCCAGCCCCTTCCCCAGCTTCATTGCTCTTCTCTGGACTCGCTCCAGAGCCTCAACGTCCTTCTTGTGCTGAGGGGCCCACAACTGAACCCAGTGCACCAATTAGACACAGAGCGAGCAAATGAGGTGCTTGGTTTCAACTCACGCACACCCAGTCGTACCCCAGGACCATTCATCTGGGAAGATCCTCGCTGAAGCTGCGTCGCTGCCTGTTCTCGCTCAGCGATGCTCTTGCCCAGAGCCAAACGAGGAGATGGATGCCCCTCTCTTCCTCCCTGGAACTCCTCAGCGCGGCGGCGCCGACAGAACACGCAGAGTGACTCGGTGCCGCCTGCTCCTCCAGCGACTCCGCGCTCGGTTATTAATGCCGCGTCCCAGGTATGGGCAGCAGACCGTGGGAGCTTGAAATCAAAATTAATTAAAGCTTGTTTACCATTTGGAATTAGCGAGCTAATGAATACGGCACCTCTGAGGCATTCATCTTGGGCTGACACCCTGCGCCTCGCAGCTGTTGTTTTCATCTTACATTAGGGCTGCTCCGGGTTTTTATGAAGACGTCTACAAAGTAATAAACCTTGTGCTTATTTGAGTAAAAAAAAAAAAAAAAAAAAATTACATATTTTTTATTAGCTTCTAAGGAATTGGGGATTTTTTTCGTCCTTTTTGCCTGGTAATAAAAGTTGATTTGTTCTATATCTCCCTGTCAGAGTAGGTGGGTGCTGGTTATGACTTAAATCTAATGACTCTTCTTAAAAGACATTAAGGTTGTCTCCTGCGAGCTTGGTCGCTGGGTTGGTGAGATTACACCCTGTAAACACCTCTGCGATTAAATTGTACCTGCACACGCGATCCCAGCACAGACACCGTTATTTATACTCACTTTATTAGGGTTATTTATGCAGCTTTTAAGTCTGCCCTGGGTTATTTAGCACCAAGTGGCAGAACACTCGCTGTGTCACGCGGGAGCGGCGCTTGGCCCCTCTCTCACTTTATTTAACGCTGCAGGTGGTGACAGGGAGCGAGGAGACAGGAGAGAGCAGACTGTCTGCCCAGAGAGCTGCTCTGGACTCAGCACTGGTGAGGCCGCTCCTTGAATCCTGGGCTCAGTTCTGGGCCCCTCAGCACAAGAAGGATGTTGAGGCTCTGGAGCAAGTGCAGAGAAGAGCAACGAGGTTGGTGAAGGGGCTGGAGAAGAAGAGGAGCAGCTGAGAGAGCTGGGGGGGTTTAGCCTGGAAAAGAGGAAGCTGAGGGGAGACCTCATTACTCTCTAGAAGTACCTGAAAGGAGGTTGTAGAGAGGAGGGAGCTGGGCTCTTCTCCCAAGGGACAGGGGACAGGACGAGAGGGAATGGCCTCAAGCTCCGCCAGGGGAGATTTAGGCTGGAGATTAGGAGGAAGTTTTTCACACAAAGGGTCATTGGGCATTGGAATAGGCTGCCCAGGGAGGTGGTTGATTCCCCTTCCCTGGAGGTGTTTAAGGCACAGGTAGATGAGGTGCTGCGGGACATGGGTTAGTGTTTGATAGGAATGGTTGGACTCGATGATCCGATGCGTCTTTTCCAACCTGGTGATTCTATGATTCTGTGATTCTTTCCAAAGCAAATTTTCCCATGTTCCCGGCTGGGAGCAAGGCAGCTGCCTTCCTGCTAGATGGAAGTTTGTCATCCTTCTCTCTTCGCTGTCCTGGGGTTAACTGCAGCCCAGACCCTGCAGGGAGAGAAACTTCACCTTTACGAAGCTGCCTCTCCTCTTGGGAAACTGTCAGATGCGGATCACAAGCTCTGACCCTGACAAACCACCCTGCTCAGGGTCAAGTGGATTGGAATCGTGGAATCATGGAATCACTGAATGGTTTGGGTTTGGCCATCCCCATGTGGCTCACTACACTGGCATCACAGTGAGGAAAACGGTTGGACTTGATGATCCAGTGGGTCTCCTCCAACCTGGTTGTTCTATGATTCTGTGATTCTATGAATTTGGAGCAAATGAGCTGGTTTGAATATTGTGAGGGTTGTTGGAGTGAGAAGTGATGTGAGAAATTGAGTCTGGGAGCTGCCCAGAGCAGGTGGGAGCAGAGAGGAGAGCACCGTGTCGGGGATGAGCTTCACTCTGGCTGTGACTTTGCTTTTGCTCCTCTTTTCCTTTGAGCTCACCAGTAAATCAGACACTTATCTCTGTTTGTTGTTTATTTACAGCTTTATTTAACCTGCCGTGTGGGTCAGGGGTGGGGCTGGGGTCACAGAGCCCCTCTCAGCCCCTGCACACACACACACACGGGTCTGTGTCTCTGTGTCAGCGTGAAGAGCAGCGAGCGCAGTAAATGCTGCCAGAAAGGCTCTGCTGGGGACCTGCTGGCTCGGGCAGCCAGTGTTCCTCAGCCATCTGTTCAAACCAGTTGAACTCCTGTCCTTTTGTGCATTTTGAGCAGGCTTCACACCCTCGCAGGCAGCCGGTGCTCGGAGCGCGTTCCCTGCGAAGCGGACGTGGGTCTTGCTCCCGGGGAGCTTTGTCCTCTGTGCTCAAGGACCTGGCCGTGTCCTGGGTGCAGCTGGGCTGGGTGTGCAGCCTGCGGCCCTCGCGGGAGGAGAGGAGGATGATGAGATGCTGGCGTGAGGGTGCTGAGGGGGCTCCCGTGGCACGTGGCTCCGTCCATCCGCATCCTGTGGCTGAGCCACGTGCCACCTCCCTGCCCTTGGCACACGGGGCTGTCATAGAATCATAGAATCATAGAACAACCAGGTTGGAAGAGACCCATTGGATCATCGAGTCCAACCACTCCTATCAAACACTAACCCATGTCCCTCAGGACCTCATCTACCCATCCCTTAAACACCTCCAGGGAAGGTGAATCAACCCCCTCCCTGGGCAGCCTGTTCCAATGCCCAATGACCCTTTCTGGGAAAAACTTCCTCCTAATCTCTAACCTAAATCTCCCCTGGTGGAGCTTGAGGCCATTCCCTCTCATCCTGTCCCCTGTCCCTTGGGAGAAGAGCCCAGCTCCCTCCTCTCTACAACCTCCTTTCAGGGAGTTGTAGAGAGCAATGAGGTCTCCTCTCAGCCTCTTCTTCTCCAGGCTAACCCCCGCCAGCTCTCTCAGCTGCTCCTCATAGGGCCTGTTCTCCAGCCCCTTCCCCAGCTTCGTTGCTCTTCTCTGGACTCGCTTTTAAGCGAGTTTAACTGCGCTGCCCGGGCTCAGGGAATCCTCCACCATGCCTCGACTTACCCTTCTGAGGCAGCCAGTGATGCCCGAACCCTCCATTCCCGGCAGGTCTGAGCGCAACCCTTGCAGAGACTGGCTTAGATGCCTGCAGCGGTGCTTTCTGGCTTTAAAATCCGTCACTTGCTGCTGGCTGTAAAGCTGATAAAGCACTGCGGGATGCAGGGACTTGTGGCTAAGTGCAGGCTGGGAGCAGATGGAGGCAGGCTCTGTGCTGCTGTGGCTCGGGGTGGGAATACACATGTCCTCGCATTGATTTTCTGTCCAAAACGTTTCATCTGGAGCTCGCAGCGCTGGCTAAAATAGATATCTGGAGGAGTCTTGCTAAAGAGGAGAAAATACAAATGGCCTCGACGCAGCACGGTGACTCACAGCCAGGGTGAGAACCAGCCCTCTGTCTCCGAGATGAAAGATTATTTGTAATCATATTAATAAGCAAACTGGAGAGGAGCCTCTCTCAGCCTTAATGAAATGTCCGTCGACTCCAGATGTGACCCTGGATTCAGCATCCGTCAGCCTGGCTCGGCCCTGCCAGCCTCCCCAGCCCCAGCTACGGGGCCAGGAGCAACCAGGCAGGAATTCATGGATTCACAGAATCATAGAATCACCAGGTTGGAAGAGACCCATCGGATCATTAAGTCCAACCAATTCAATCCTGCCCTCGGCATTTGCTCTGAGATTGACTTGGGATCATGGAATGGTTTGGGTTGGAAGGGACCTCAAAGCCCTCCAGTGCCATGTGCAGGGACATCTCCCACTGCATCAGGGGCTCCAAGCCCCATCCAACCTGCCCTTGAACCCCTCTAGGGATGGGGCAGCCACCACTGCTCTGGGAAACCTGTTCCAGGGCTTCCCCAACCTCATCATGAAGAATTCCTTCCTCTGAGAAGGTGATTTCTGAGGGATCCCTTCAGCTCGGTTCATTCAGAGCTGCCCTGCGCTGCTCTTTGCTCGGAGATGCTCTTGGTTGGCTGAGCTGGCTGGGACGATGCTGCCCTGCGGCTCTTTGGGGTTTAAGATTTTTAAGGCAAAAGGTTCTCCAAAGTTCAGCAGGAACCATCGGTGAAAGCACAAGAAACACAACTTCCATTTAAACCTTAAAGCTTCGCTTTGATGATCATCATTATTTTAGATCCCTCAGTTTTTCCTGCTCTCATATCCTCCCGGGATAACGAAGGCCACGTTAGCAGAAGGGGATTTAATTGCAGGAACTTCGACGAAGCAGAGTCTCTTTTTCTTTAATTCAGAGCGGGAGCAATTCCCCTTGTGCTTATGTTCATTTTAAGAATCAATAAAGCACAAACATGTCTAATTGCCCTAAAATATTTAGCAAAATCAGAAGTCAGATTAGATTTTGCTTAAGCATCAAATAGAAATTTTAATGTCGGCCAGAGTGGATGTTACCCGCGGGCCCTGAGATTTGTCACTTCCCTGCTTGATCATACATTACACTCTAGGCTTGTAATAACGTTAAAATCTTCATGAATGCATTTTCTGTATAATTTACTTTTTTTTCCCCTGCTCTCTCTGTGCCACAGAGATTCAAATATAATTACTCAGAAAAATAATACACAGCTGCTTTTCCTGCCCTGCCTTCCCAATTCACTGGCTGATGAACACCAGCCTGAAATATTTTGACTATTTAATTACGGTTTTGCTAAAAATGCTTTGGCTGCAGTGTAATCTTCCCAAAAAAAAGAGGGAGAGTTGTGTGCCCATCCTCACCATTCCATGCAGAGAGGGAAGCTGGGCAGGAATTACCTTGCTCTCTCTTTGAAAATAGGGTTTCTGTGCAGCTCTAATTCTTGAAGCTCCTCTTCCTTCCATGGGTTGATCTGCCAGGGTGGATCCCACCCCACGGCGGCTGCTGGTGGCTCCTCGGACTCTGCTCTGGCTGCTCAGGGACATTCCCTGAGTCACCAAGCACTTTGGTTCAATCGCTTTAAGCCTCTGTTGATGAGGTGTTACCTGGAATGAAGACGAAGTGAACTAAATCGAGTTAGTCCCCTCCCTGATTCATAGAATCATAGAACAACCAGGTTGGAAGAGACCCATCGGATCATCGAGTCCAACCATTCCTATCAAACACTAACCTATGTCCCTCAGGACCTCGTCTACCTGTCCCTTAAACCCCTCCAGGGAAGGTGAATCAACCCCCTCCCTGGGCAGCCTGTTCCAGTGCCCAATGACCCTTTCCGTGAAAAATTCTTATGGATTCTTAATGGAAGCATCTACAAAGGTGTTTAATGCAATTTAAATGATCCATTTCCAAGTTAATTCAGATTGTTTTCCTGGTCTCCCCGTGCACACAGGCCCTTTTTAGCTTCATTAGCTCTGGCCCAAGCCCTGAGGAGCCCGAGCAGCCCAACCATCCACCTCAGAGGGAGGCGATTCGCTGCTATCGGTGTTTGTCATTTCTGTTTGGCTGCGTTGGGGTCGGTTTGTTCTTCGGTGCCACAAGACGCATCATAGAATCCCAGAACAACCAGGTTGGAAGGGACCCATCGGATCATCTAGTCCAACCATTCCTATCAGACACTAAACCAAGTCCCTCAAGACGAAGCAGCAGAACTCACCACCTGGGAGCTGTGTGGTGCGTCCAGGAGGACGACGGCAGCTCGTGGAGCTCTGGGTGTGCTGCTTGGCACATTCGCGGCTCTGCCAGAGCTGCCAGAGGCTGCACCAACCCCTGCTCTGGGCAGTGCCACCGTCAGCCAGCCCTGTGCTCCAGGAGAGGTGGCTCTGCCCGTGGGATAACCCGAGGGTGACCGTCTGTGTCAGCTGAACTCCTCAGTTACTGCAAACCGAGCTGGGCTGCAAGGCACAATTGCAATTTTCCCCCTTCTGCCTTAGAAAAAGCGCAGGATCAAGGAGCCACAGAAGCGCCGTCTGCCAAGTGTGCAGCAGCGAGATATTATTTCCTCCAATTAAAAAAGCGTATTAACGTTTGTAGAGTGCCTGTCATTGAGCCTGTAACATCCTCTTGCTTTACGTATGAGTGAGGACAGAACAGCCCTTCACAGGCAGATGGAAAATCACTTTTCTTTCTCATCTACCCTTTTCAGAGATGTGGGAGCAATAAAAGCTATAAGGAAACTAACTTTGTAAAATCCTTTACGTGCCACAGCGGCGGTGGCTGCGCTGGGTCCGAGCCCAGGCATCGGTGGAGGGTCTGACTCCCGGCACAGAGGAGGCTTTCTCCCCCCAGAGAGAGTCCCTGCCAAGAGTTTGTGGTCTCTGATCGTGTCGTACATTCGTCTTAGCAAGGGAGGGACGTTTCCATCACCCACACACGCCCTGAAGGAGCAAACCTGCATCGTGGCTGAAGAGAAATTGTCGATGAACTTCCTAAGAAAGAGAAGAGAAGAGAAGAGAAGAGAAGAGAAGAGAAGAGAAGAGAAGAGAAGAGAAGAGAAGAGAAGAGAAGAGAAGAGAAGAGAAGAGAAGAGAAGAGAAGAGAAGAGAAGAGAAGAGAAGAGAAGAGAAGAGAAGAGAAGAGAAGAGAAGAGAAGAGAAGAGAAGGTGACCTTGTCTGCAGGAGCCTCATCTCATCCTGGGCCTTAGCTCCGACCTTGCTTCTGATGAGGGGTGATTCCCTGGCCACAGTGGGGCTGCCACCACCCTCCACCGCTCAAGGTCCCTCCAGCTTTTCATTATTGAAATCCAGGGATGTGAGTCAGGGAAGCTCTGAACAGGCTCCTCTTTTCATGGAGCAGCACTGGGTGAGGACGCAGCTGCTCGTGGGGGAGATGCTGCTCCCCACAGGTCCCTGACCAAGGCACACGGCACCCTCAACCCGTCCCTTTTCCAGCTCCGTCTCCCTTACGCAAGGTGAAGGCCGCTTCAGGCGTTTGAGAGCTCATTTCATTTGCAACCTGCGTATTTTTTCCCTTGAATGCTCTGCCTGCTTCTGCTTGACACCATTAATCAGAGGACCATATGGCTGAGCTCAGCGCCTGCCATCCCTTCGCTGTCCCTGTATACATAAATATGCTAATTATTTAAATTTGATACACTTGTTAATAAAGGGCCAGTGAATTTAGTCGTGATTGATTGGAGCCTTCCTTGAGGATCTTCCTTCCAGGAGGCTGAGCGCGACCGAGAGCAGAGGAGCCTGTGCTGGGTGGTCTCGGTGGCCGCAGGAGGGGCTGGAGAAGCAGCGTAAATTTAAGATACTCTTGTTCTTCAGATCATAGAATCATAGAACAACCAGGTTGGAAGGGACCCATCGGATCTCCTAGTCCAACCATTCCTAGCAAACACTAAACCAAGTCCCTCAAGACCTCATCCACCCGTCCCTTAAACACCTCCAGGGAAGGGGAATCAACCCCCTCCCTGGGCAGCCTATTCCAATGCCCAATGACCCTTTCTGTGAAAAACTTCCTCCTAATCTCCAGCCTAAATGATGAGAAGGTGAGGGCTGTCCAGGCTTGGCAGGAATCCTTGGCCAGCTCTACAGAAGTGGCACCAGTCTGTCCTCCTCCTCTGAGGTCCCTTCCAACCCAAACTGTTCTGCGATTGATCTGGGAGGCGGCAGGAGCCCTGTGGAGGAGGGAGGAGGACCAGCCTGCAGAGAAGGAAAGCACAGAGCTCCTGAGAAATACAACTCATCACAGCCTTTTCTTTCAGGATGCTTCATTAATATTACCGAGTTTACGGGCGTGAGTCCGGTTTGCCCCATCACTGCCTCTCCTGGGGAGGGAGGAGGCTGGGATTCACGGCTCCCGAACTTGTGCTCTCTCTAACACACACAAAGATGAATTTCCAGGGCTTCAAGTGCTGTCTGTCCTCACCCACAATATCATGCCCAGAAGAGAATGTCAGCAGTGACACAGAGAGCGCCTTTTCCTCACTGTCCTTGTGCTCGCCAGGCCCTTCGGCTTAAGAGATAACTGAGCGTTGGGCAAGTGACCCTCATTTCCACTTCCCTCCTTCCCCTTAATTGCTTCGTTCTCTTCCAGCCTCTCGGCTCGTTAAACCCAATGGTTTTGCTCTGTACATCACAAGCTGTTCCTGTTCTTGAAGAGACTCAGTCAAACGGCTTCTCTCTTGGAAATTTATGTAAAATTTATAAACAAAAGAAGTCCCAAGTAGAAATCTCACTTTTCTTTTTTACCTTCTAAAAATATTCAGAGCAGGACTCATGGAACATCAGGAATAATGATCTGATCCAGCTAGATTTCAACAGCAAGGGGGGAAAAAAGAACCTCTTGAGAGCTGCGCATTGAGAAATGACTGCATTAAATATAAAAAAGAAAAAGCGTGTGAAGCTTCCCGACTTATTAAGTTTCCGGCCACTGAGCTATTAAATGGGTGTAGAGATGCTGCTGAGTCCTCACAGCTTTGGAGCAAAGGCGAGGAGGTGAGTCCATGCGGCACCAGGTACTCCGGGAAGCGTTGGTGGCTTCGCACGAGGCCGTGTCGGAGCAGCTCAAAGCACGTGGCCGTGGCTAAGCCGACAGGAGAGCCGGAGCCGCACTCCAGCGCGTGTCGTGGTAATTAGGGAAGATAAAACAGCAGTGACTAAAACATCCCTGCACCATCAACACTGTTCCCAGCACAAATCCAGCCACTGTGAATGATCTGAGCTACCGGATGGTCTGAGAGGTCTTCTCCAGCCTCAACGATTCCATGAATCTTGACTGAAAGAGCCTCCCGTGGGCTCAATCCTGCCCAGGCTCTTCCCAACGGATCGGCTGCGGGAGCCAGGGCTCTGCCAGGCCCCCGGGGTTGTGCTTTGTGTGGTTTGTGATTTTTGATGGGAATGGTTGGACTCGATGATCCGATGGGTCTCTTCCAACCTGGTGATTCTATGACTCCTGCTCTGCTGAGGATGTCACCTCCCTCCCTTGGGACCCGAGCAGTGCTGTGAACCGACCCTGTCTGGGACAGAAAAGAGGATTTGGGGGTCACAGGATTTTTTCCTTTATAGCAAATCACTACTCGGGGGCCAAGATTTTAAGCATCAGGCACTAATGGAGTTCTCAGCAGTGCTCGGCGCACATCGATTTCATGCCCATCTCCACCTCTCAGGGCAAGAACCCCTCCCCGAGCCTCTCTGCTGCAGCCTGTCTTGGCAGCATTTGCACTCGGGCTGTCGGGCCAAAGCCTCCACTGGCATAAATCACTGCCACAAGTGGGGCTGTGCTGATTTGCACCAGCCACAGACTTCAGATGAAAATTTAATTGCAAACTTAAGCTGTCATTAATTTTCAATGAGTGCCTTTTGCAAGAATGCAGCCAGATCTCCGCCAGCTCCGTCTCCTGCGCGACCGCCCCTGACGAAGGAAGGAAAGCGATGCTGGTTACGACAGCCACATCTGGTGTGTTCTGATCCTCCTCCTTTACCTTTCCCTTCTGCGCTGCCTGCTGGCACTGGCTGTGTGATCCTCTACATCACGAGATCAGTTGTTACCTTGCAAATCTCTTTAGTTCCTCTCACTATTATGAATTAAGGTTCATAATCCGGGCCCTGCACTTGGGGCACAACAACCCTATGTAGAGCTCCAGACTGGGAGAAGTCTGTCTAGAAACCTGCCAGGAGGAGAGGGACCTGGGGGTGTTGGTCGACAGCGACTGACCATGAGGCAGCAGTGTGCCCAGGGGGCCAAGAAGGCCAATGGCATCTTGGCTTGGATCAGAAATGGTGTGACCAGCAGGGCCAGGGAGGTGATTCTCCCTCTGGACTCAGCACTGGTGAGACTGTTCCTTGAATCCTGTGTTCAGTTGTGGGCCCCTCAGCACAAGAAGGATGTTGAGGCTCTGGAGTGAGTCCAGAGAAGAGCAACAAAGCTGGTGAAGGGACTGGAGAACAGGCCCTATGAGGAGCGGCTGAGAGAGCTGGGGGGGTTTATCCTGGAGAAGAAGAGGCTGAGAGGAGACCTCATTGTTCTCTACAACTCCCTGAAAGGAGGTTGTGGAGAGGAGAGAGCTGGGCTCTTCTCCCAAGGGACAGGACAAGAGGGAATGGCCTCAAGCTCCACCAGGGGAGATTTAGGCTGGAGATTAGGAGGAAGTTTTTCCCAGAAAGGGTCATTGGGCATTGGAACAGGCTGCCCAGGGAGGGGGTTGATTCCCCTTCCTTGGAGGTGTTTAAGGGACGGGTAGATGAGGTCCTGAGGGACATGGGTTAGTGTTTGATAGGAATGGTTGGACTCGATGATCCGATGGGTCTCTTCCAACCTGGTTGGTCTATGATTCTATAATCCTATGAACCTTAGAGGATAGGTTCGTGCCAAATTCATCACCAAATCGAAGTGGTTCCTATTTAAGGCACTAGGGCTGAGCAGCTGAGCAATTGTGTGCAAAGCACAGGAGAGACTCAGGCACTGAAATAACTTGGACATGGGTTAGTGTTTGATAGGAATGGTTGGACTCGATGATCCGATGGGTCTCTTCCAACCTGGTTGTTCTATGATTCTGTGATTCTATGAACTTAAACAAACCTGTCTTAGAGGAAAGTGCTGGATGTGAGCAGGATCCGAGGAGAAACCTCCATCCAGGTTCAGGTTCTTTGCCCCCAGCCGCCTCCTGGTTCTGGTGCCCAGGGCCTCCAAGCCAGCTGGAGCACCAAGTAAGGGAGTGTGGGGTGATGGATGGAACGAGTCATCTAATTTCCCGATCGGTTAATCCCAAATTAAAATCCTTGTCGTGAAACGTAGGCCGTGGCACGGGATGGAGCTGCGGTTGGAAGCAGAGCACTGCTCCTAATGAAGTGACCCATTAGCAGGGGCGGCAGCTGCTGCACCCCTCATTAAACAGCATCACTGCTCCCACAAATGAAGAAAAATGCTCTGGGCAGCAAGAAACTGAGCGCGGAGAGGAGAAGCGAAGGCAGCAAAGTTAAGATGACTTCAGAGAGATGTGACTCTGGGCAGCAGAGCACAGAAACTGCGCTGACAGAGCTTTAGAATAACACAGAGAGAAACTCGTGCGGAGATTTTCATAGCCAGGAAGTATTTCTCACCCCTAGAGTCTGTGCAAGACCTGCTTAATGTTAGTATAAGCCTCGGAGAAGGAGAGGGCTTGGGAGGCAGAGGTCACGGGGAAGAGCTCGGAGATCTGAGCTGTGAGGATGGTGGAAAGGAGGAAGGGAAGCCAAGGGCCAGCTCTGAGGAGCTGCTGAGGGCATCGGGGTGGCTAGAGGGGAAGGAGCAGCCAGGAGGGCTCCAACCCACTGACGGGAGAACCCGTGGGATTGAAGGGATGCAGGGAGATGAGGCTTCCGTCCTTTATCAGCTCGTAAAGTGCGCTGAATTGCTTAATTATTAATAATGCATTGGTTTGCCTGGCAGGGCTCCGCAGCAGCTGCGTTTCCAGCAGCAGCCCAGGGCTCTGCTGGGCACTTTTGTTGGGCTCTCTTGGCCCAGGGAGGCAGATTGGCAAGTTCTCTGTAGATGATGGGGAGCCAGGGCGGAGGGGCTGGGTGTGCGGGCAGACAGCGACCCCTGGGAAAGGCTTGATATGCACTGAGAGCCTGTTCTAAACCCGTTCCCTGTGCTGCTCCAGGGATGTTTCCAGTGTGCAATGCATGGAGTGGTCCCTCTGCAGCAGCTGCTCCCTGTGGGGTGGTCCGAGAGCAGAGGAGATGGGGAGATGCTTGGCTTTTCCAGCAGGTTTGTTTAGAGACTGGTGGGAATGGTTGGACTCGATGATCCAGTGGATCTCTTCCAACCTGGTGATTCTATGATTCTATTCTGTGCTTCTAGTTGCATCCCTGGTTGCCGGAGGCTATCGAGCCACTGCAGCCGAGTATTAATTCTGCAGCTCGGCCGTGAACTTCAGGAACTCGTCTTGTGACTCCCACTAGGAAAATGCCAACGCGAGGATAACCTTTCGGAAGTGTCGGTTGTCTCGGAACACAACTTTGCTCCCCTTTTAGAAGAACAAATGGCAACACAATGCAGGCAGATGAAAGAGCAGAGCTTTCGTGCAGCTCTCCCTGCTGTCTGACCCCCCCCTTGCCTGGGGCTGGATCACTCGGTGCAAGGAGATGCTGAGCAGATCCTGCAGTGAGGCCCAAAGGTGGCTGATGGATCAGAAAAGGGTTTTTTGGTGCGTGGGGTTCAGTTGCAGCAGCCCTGGACCTCGCAGGGGGCGATGGGGCATCCCGTGGACCTGGGGAAATGAAAGATAGAAGATGTGACAGAGCTGAACATCACAGCAGGGCTGCCTCTCCTCTTGTTCTCATCATTAATATCAGAGTTGTTTATAAATGATTCACTTCAATGAGGTTTCTGTTGCCAAATTTAAGTGTTTGGGGCCAAATTTGCTATAGATTCTGCTAGAGCTGCTGCGCCGGTGAGTTCATTTCCAGCAGGAGTAGCTTGTCTGGAGAGACAAATGGCGAAGAGAGCAGGCAAAGGGTTGAGGGACAGTTTATCCTGCGCTCTCGCTCCAGGAGGTTGGCTGATGGGACAAGGAGCAGGGGTTGAGCTGCCCCGAAAGCTTCGGGGCTGGTGGCCACGACCCCCTTGGGGTCCCTGAGCCGAATCAGCCGTCACCCACATCTTGTTAGCAAGGAGAGTCACTGCCCCCTCCCTGGGTGCCGAGTCCTCGCCCAAACAATCCAGTTCTATTTAAATTGCTTTGAAGTCATTAGTGATAATCAATTCGCATTAAAGACCTGCGGTTCTCTGCCATCGATTTGCTTGTCCGTCTGGAAAGTTTTCCCAGTTTGAGGAAGTTCCCCGGAGCTGGTGAGTGGTCCATGGGGTGAAAGAGGCTGATGTTCTCGACCCCAGCGCCCGATGAGGGGCTCCTCGCCTGCCGGGAGAGCCCTGGGGGTGGACAGAGCATGAGGGATGGGGAGGGACAGAGGGAAGAAGCAGGAGAGGATGGAAATGGAAGGAGAAGCCGTTGGCCTCTCTATGTTTGCCAGAGGAAAAGAGGAGAGAACCGATTCATCCCCCCAGCAGGTAGGGTTATGAGTAAAAAAAAATTCAAATTGATCAAAAAATTAAATATTCATAGGCCATTATTCATTAAGATTCATCTTGCCAAGTGGGTGAAATGAGGCAAGGGAAGAAATTAGCTTGCTTGAGAGTGTCAAAGTGATTATGTGATTAAATTGCAATTTATAATTTCTCCTTCAAAAAATGTTGCTCCTTGATTTGTGTCTCTGCCCCCTCTCTGCTTTTCCTGAAGTTTCCCAATGATGTGTGTGTGTGATCGGGAAGCGCTCGGGGCTGCTCTTCCAGAAACACCCACAGGCTTAACGCACGTCCAGCCTTCCCAGTAGTTATTCCTCCTGGAGGCTCCTGGTGCCCCTCCCTGCAGCCTCCAGCTTCGTCCTCCCCCATTCCCAAAGCCCTCGGTGGCTCAGGCTGTGGTACAAGAAGATCCATCCTCGCACTGGATGCACGAGGGGTTTTCATAGAATCATAGAACAACCAGGTTGGAAGGGACCCATCGGATCATCGAGTCCAACCATTCCTATCAAACACTAACCCAAGTCCCTCAAGGCCTCGTCTACCCGTCCCTTAAACACCTCCAGGGAAGGGGAATCAACCACCTCCCTGGGCAGCCTGTTCCAATGCCCAATGACCCTTTCCATTAAAAACTTCCTCCTAATCTCTAGCCTAAATCTCCCCTGGTGGAGCTTGAGGCCATTCCCTCTTGTCCTGTCCCCTGTCCCTTGGGAGAAGAGCCCAGCTCCCTCCTCTCCACAACCTCCCTTCAGGTAGTTGCAGAGAGTAATGAGGTCTCCTCTCAGCCTCCTCTTCTCCAGGATAAACACCCCCAGCTCTCTCAGCTGCTCCTCATAGGGTCTGTTCTCCAGCCCCTTCACCAGCTTCGTTGCTCTTCTCTGGACTCTCTCCAGAGCCTCAACATCCTTCTTGTGCTGAGGGGCCCACAACTGAACACAGGATTCAAGGAGCGGCCTCACCAGTGCTGAGTACAGTCGGAGTGGAAAATAGGATTTTGGTGCTTGCTTCTCCAACCCTCCCTCTGCCCCTTCCGCTCCCCCAGAACTCGCTCAGCTTGAGTCAGGGCTGCTCCCTGCAGAGGGAAAACTTGTTCCAAGATTTCCTTCTCGTTTAAAGAACTTGGCCTCTTGTTGTTGTTGAGCCTAACCTGGGCAGGAGAGCTATTTCTTCTTTTGCTGCCCAATAAAGGTTTAGTGGTGCACGTTGGCTGTTTGAGAAGCTACAGTATTAATTCAGGGCTGGTTTATGAGCGGCGCAGGGCTGGGGCAGGTTAATTAGTCGAGGCAGGCTTTTCTTCAAGCGAGTGAGCAGGCACGGGGTTTATTGCTCCGTCACACAGTTTATTTGTTCACTTTCTGTTTTATTTGGAAATACTCTTACCCGGCGATAAATAAAATCAGCCGTGACAAGGCTTATGGCTGCAGCAGCCATGCCAGCCCTGCCAAGGTACAAATCTGCAGAACACTGGCCGTTCCCAGCCCTGCAGGAGCTGGAGTTTGTCTGAAACAGGGGATGGGGAGCAGGGGGATGGATGTGAGGAGGGAGACGCCTGCAAAACGTCTTGTTTGCTGCTTCTTCTCCCAAGTAACAAGCAATGAGATGAGAGCAAATGGCCTCAAGTTGTGCCAGAGGAGGTTTAGATTGGACATTAGCAACAATTTCCTTAATGAAAGAGCGGTGAAGCCCTGGCAGAGGCTGCCCAGGGCAGCAGAGGAGCCTCCATCCCTGGAAAGGGTGAAAAAGCGCGTGGCCGTGGCATTTGGGATGTGGTTTAGCAGGCATGGAAGGGTTGGGCTGGTGGTTGGACTGGATGAGCTTGGAGGTCTTTTCCAGCTTTAATTATTCTGTGATTAGAGAGGGATAAAAATCTCACCTCTGAGCCAACTGTGGGCTCTGCCTGGTACCACTGCTGCCGGTTAAGCTTTGCTAACAGCCACACTTCTCTGATAGTACATTATTGGTGGAGAGATGGGCAGCTCTGCTCTCAGGAGATTAAAAGAGGAGTTAACCTTGGCCACTGAGCCGAGCATCCAGCTCACGGTGAAGCTAAACACCACCACTTGTAGGGTAAACATTGGAGAGGGCTGGAGCACCTCAGTGGGAGCTTGAGGGGAGAAAGTGGTGGATGGGAGCGAGAGGAACTGGGAGATCCAGCCCAGCAGATGCTGCAGCACTTGGAGCAGCTGCTTCCTCAAAGAAAGAGCCGCAAGAGTATAAAATATCAAGTCTTTCCAATGCAATGCAGTGTTTCTGAAGCTCTGCAACCCTTCCGCACGGCAGCTGCTCCAGAACCAGCCACGGTGAGGGAATCAGAGAATTATTAAGCTTGGAAAAGAACCTCTGAGATCACCCAGTCCAACCATCAGCCCAGTACACACTGGTCAGGCCCCCCTGCCCCATTCCTGAGCTGGGGGAGCGAATCATCTCTGCAGCAAAGGCTGGGCTGACCTGCAGGCACTTCAAACCAACAACTGGACCACAGGAAGCCCTGCTGTGGCATTGACCTTGCTGTGGCGTTAGCCCTACTGTGGCATTAGCCCTGCTGCAGAGCCCGAGTGGGTGCTGGAGCAGCCGCAGCCGTCGAGAGGAGCACAGCTCCCTCACAGTGCTGCTCCCCTGCCCCTGGCTGACAGCATCGCTCTTGGAATTGCTGCTGCTCTCATCATCAGGCTGAGCCCAAGGAGCATCCCCCACGTATTGCCGAGCCCCTGGCAGAGGGATGGCTTTCCGTGTTCTAACCCAACAACGTGTGCTGCTGACCTTTGGCAGTCGCCGCCGAAATTAGAAGAAGTATCACCTGCTAACCTATAAACTGCCTTCCTGGGCTGGAGGAACGTCCGAGCTTTGTGGGAACAAACACTGGAGGAAGGTGTCCAGGCTGGTCTCTGGCAGGCAGGGTGTGGGCACGGCCAGTAGGTAGAGAACTGGAGAAGAGGAGGGGCTGCAGCAGTGCTGGGAGGACTGGTATGTGTGTAGGGTGGCATCAACAAGAAGGATGTTGAGGCTCCGGAGCGAGTCCAGAGAAGAGCAGCGAGGCTGGTGAAGGGCCTGGAGAACAGGCCCTGTGAGGAGCGGCTGAGAGAGCTGGGGGTGTTTATCCTGGAGAAGAGGAGGCTGAGAGGAGACCTCATTGCTCTCTACAAGTACCTGAAAGGAGGTTGTGGAGAGGAGGGAGCTGGGCTCTTCTCCCAAGGGACAGGGAACAGGACGAGAGGGAATGGCCTCAAGCTCCACCAGGGGAGATTTAGGCTAGAGATTAGGAGGAGGTTTTTCAAGGAAAGGGTCATTGGGCATTGGAATAGGCTGCCCAGGGAGGGGGTTGATTCCCCTTCCCTGGAGGTGTTTAAGGCACAGGTAGATGAGGTGCTGAGGGACATGGTTTAGTGTTTGATAGGAATGGTTGGACTCAGTGATCTGATGGGTCTCTTCCAACCTGGTTCTATGATTCTATGATCTTCTTGGCAGCCGTGGAGGGGTCGAGGTCTTCTGTCAGATTTCTCCTCCTTTTCGTGGCTGCCCCATCCCTTGGGGTCGTTCAAAGCCAGGTTGGAAGAGGTTTTGAGCAACCTGCTCCAGTGGCAGGTGTCCCTGCCCACGGCAGAGTGTGGAGCTGGTTGGGCTTTGAGTCTCCTTCCAACCCAAATCATTCCATGATCCTCTGATTCCCTTTCCCCACAGTCATGGGAGCAGAGTGAGCTGCAGCAGAGGGAAGGTGGTTGAGGAGCAGCCTGGGTTGGGGACATCTGGGGTCAATACCCTGTGTCATTTTGGGGACAGTGTGTAACTCCTCATCCCCTGCTTCCCCCTCTCTGTGCCTGGAGCAGGAAGGGAAAGTGATGGAGAGGAGAGGAATAGCCTGATGTGTCAGCAGGTCTGAAAGCAGAGCGCTCCTCGAGTCCCCAGAGTGGAAAGTCAACACGAATATGTAATAAAACGCAGGTTCAGGCTGATAAAGTTACAAGTAGAACATTGGAAAGACACTGAGCTCAAGGAAAACTCAGACCGATTAAAGTGCTTTAAATCAGTTTTCTTGGTTGTTTCTACTTCGCTTGCAAGACATCGTTATAATTGCTTGGCATCAGTAAGCCATTACTCAGAGGTTCTGGACCAGGGTAGCAGAAGACATGATTGTCTCATAAACCTAATGAGCCATATTGATCACTGGAGGATAAGACCCGAGCTATAAACAGCTCATATTCTGTATTTGTCTAGTTGTTAGATCTGTATTTGCTGCCTGCGCTTGACGGGTAAGTTCTGTGGGGATGCCGCCTGCTGCTACTTCTGCAGTTTCACCTCCTTCCCTTGTAACCAAAATCCATGAAGGATGGAAAGTGATTTTGGACCCTGCTTCAGGGTAGTATTCAGGGTGTAGTTAGATGTGCAGGTATGATAGGAATGGCTGAAAAAGAAAAAAAAACAACCAAATTCAAAGATTTTCTCACTAGCATTAGACCAAACAGTCTTCCAATTAGACAATAACTAACCCCACTGAGGCGTTGCCATTGAACGGTTGGGACCTCTGCTATGGGAGACGAACCACGTCGTCCGTGTCCGTTTAGGAGAGCAGCGATTTCATGAACCAGTTGCCTTAAGTCTGTGAATGAATGTTGATTATTAAAGTGTCTTCTATTGTTTTTTTTTAGAATCCGTGGAGAAGGGACAATTGAACTTCTGCACCAGGTTCTGATGTTCTGTACAACTGGGCTTGTTCTGTGTTTATTTAGGCTCTTGAAATCCAAATTTTTTTTTTTAAAAAAAAAACTTATTTTAATTAAATATACAGCATTAAAGTGACATTTGCTGACAATACAAAGGCAAAACGCTTACTAGCAGAGGTGAAAAATGTCGCTGTGTTAAGAGTGGCTTTTTCCATAACTTCCGATTATTTTGATAGGAATGGTTGGACTTGATGATCCGATGGGTCTCTTCTAACTTGGTTGTTCTGTGTTCTGTGTTCTATGAATGCTGCCTCAGTCTAAGATGATGTTGGTGGGGAGCACAGGCCGAGATGTTTGCAAGTGGCCGGTGGTGGCCGTGCAGGGGGTCCAACACCTCTGAATTCCTCTGCAAGAGGAAGGTCCACACCTGTTGGTAGTGATGCTCTGGGCTCTAAATCTCAAGAGAGATGTTGTTGTTGTTTATTTTTCTCCCTGAAATCAAGGAAAACAAACCTTCTGGGATCCTCCGTACCTGGTGTTGCGCTGGCTGCCCGTCTTGAGCTGCGAGAGGCCACGGTGTGACTTGGCTTGTGTGGCTCAGGGATGTGCTGGTGAGCAGCAAACCGGGCAGGAGCTGGCTCTGCGGGCTCAGCTCTCCCCTGCTGAGAGCCCTTCCCGAACGGATTTACCCTTCCTGCTCTTACCGCAGCTCGTTTTTAATTGGGAATGACTCTGAACTGCAAAATTTGGGCCTTACTCTGCACTTTGTACCCTCAAATGAGCGACCTTTGATGTTGTGGGGATTAATTATTCATGTACTGGGAGCCCTTTGGTGCCCCAGATAGCGATGGGGGCACTCGGGGGTCCTGGGGACCCTGCTGGAGGTTGAAACCTTGGACTTCCAGCGGGGTCGGCCCCAGTGCGTCGCTCATCACTGAATCCTGGGATTTGATGGTGCCAAGAACAGCAGCATCAGTTCGGATGCTCGAGGGACAGAGCTCAGCCCGGCCAGCAGCACGGGCTGGTCCTCGCCTGCTCCCGGGGGACGTGTTTAGAGATGCTGGCTGCACAAAACAGTCAAAGTGAGGCAGTAGGAAATTAAATATGCTGATTAGGGCTAAAAATAGCAGCTCTGTTCTTTGGTGATGCATGAAAAAAGCCCCTTGTACCAGAAAAATGCTTTGGGCCTCTGCCAGGCAGCAGGCGCGAGGAACCTTTCGCTGCCTCGCGGGGAGCGGGTGGCTCTGCCTCAGAAAATTAAACCAGGGAGGGTTTAATTTAGCCGCAGATCGATGTAGGATTCTCTGCAGGAGGAGGGGGCGGATGGCTGTCCGGGCAGTGCGGCAGGTGCGAAGGAGCCGGCGTTAAATATTAATCGGTGTTAGACAAAGGGCTGTTTCATCTCTGTCGCTTGGGTGATGCGGATGGAAAACCCATGTGGGTTCCGGAGGGACGGGATGGCTGAGGAGGGGTCGGTGTGGTGGGGGCACACGTTGCTGGGATGGTGACAACAGGACTCTGCTGTCATCGAGCATCCCTCCTCCTCCAGCGAGACAGAAGCCTCAGGCTGGTGCTTCGGTGAGTCGGTGGTGACTGTGGGACCCATGGATGGGGGGACAGACATGGCTGGAGCAGCACATTCTCGAGCAGGGCACTGGGTACCACTTCGAACCTGCTGTCTGAGATGCTCAGTCATCCTGGTAATTAATTAATTACCCTCAGCAATGCTCCCTTTCTTGCACGGCCTGTACTGTCCATGAACGCTGCCATCTTCATACTGTAGTGGAGGCCCCATCGCTGGGGAAGTTCCAGCTCGGGTTGGATGGAGCTCTGAGCAACCTGATCTGGTTAAAGACATCACTGCTCCTGCCGAGGGTTTGGACTGGATGACCTGAACATGTCCCTTTCAATCCAAGCCGTTCTCTGACTCTGTTCCATGATTTCATACGTGATGTGGGGCAACTGAGGCACGTGGGAATGGTTCATCCCTTCTGTGCCCCCCAAAGTGCAGCAGAGCCCCTGCTCTCTTAGCCACCGATCTGGGGAGTTAGCACACGTTGCTCCTAAAGACTTGTGCTGCTTTTTTCCCCTGTAGCTGCTCTCCATCCATACAGCTCCAGATCCTCTTTCTGTCTGCGCGAGGCAGCAGAGACAAACCAGCTCCATCGCCCTGGGCAGAAGGTGCAACACTGCACCCCTGTGGGAACTGGCAGCCTTGGACACCAAACCTGGGGTGGCTGATGGGCACACTCGAGATTTTTGTGATCTCCGGCATCCCCTCCTATGGCTCAGGCACTAGAAGAGGTGGGGAGAGAGTGGATGTTGTATGAGACTTCTTCCTCAACCCCCTGGCAGCGGAGGTGCTGCCGCTCCCTGTGACGAGGAACAGGGAGAGCTGAGATTTCCATGGCTTGCAGGGGTCCTGCAGTTGTATTTTGTAGATAACAAGCAGTCAGCATTGTCGCTTCTTGCAGACAGGTTAATCCTCTAAACCTGAAATGCGTTTCATCTGGAAGTTGGTGTATTTGATCATAGAAGAAGGGGGAAGGTATTAAATAGGAGCCCATGCAAATAGGAAATTATGCAGATCACCTTATACATTAGACTGATAAAGTTTGTCGTTGCTGTTTCAACTCACGTTGCCTAAATGCAAATTCTGAAGTAATCTCCTAAATGCGAGGAAGCCTGACATGTGTGATAATATCAGGCCAGTTCCGCGGGTCCCTGTGCTGTGGGGCCGGAGCAGCACTCTCTGCATGAGCATTGGGCTTCTTGCAGTGGCTCCTGGGGTTTCTGGAGCAGCCGCTGCACCCCCAGCATCTCCTCTTGCCTCGGCTGCGGTCAGCGGGACACAATGAGCTCCCCACAGACCCCCAGAGCACCCGGCAAGACGCAGCACTCGGAGCTCTCGGGCTGTGTCAGGGCAGCGTGTGGCCTCGACTCCGCGAGGGAAAACCATGGAGGAGCAGCTCTTATGACAATAATGGCCCATTAGCAATATGAAGGATCTTCCCTCCTCTCGCTGCTTCCCTCTGTGCTGGGTGGAGCAAAAATCTCCATTAGCTGCTCTTAATTCAGTTCCCACTGATACGGAACTGAACCTCCAGTATTCAGTTTCCTCAGCCTGGAGAAGAGAAGGCTCCCAGGAGACCTCAGAGCAGCTTCCAGCGCTAAAGGGGCTCGAGCAAAGCTGGGGAGGGACGCTGGATCAGGGAGGGCAGGGACAGGACGAGGGGAATGGTTTTGAGCTGCAAGAGGGGACATTGAGGTGAGATCTTGGGGAGAAATGTTTTGCCGTGAGGGTGAGGAGGCCCTGGAACAGGTTTCCCAGAGCAGGGGTGGCTGCCCCATCCCTGGAGAGGTTCCAGGCCAGGCTGGGTGGTTCTGAAGTGGCATCCGAGATGCTGTTCATCACGCGTGAAGAGGCTGGAGCTGCCCATTGAGCGGCTCGTTGGATGCCGTGCTTGCTTCCCCAGGAACCAGCGATTTCCTGAGCCGTGTAAGAGGGCTTGAGCCTGGCTTCTCTCGAGCTGATTTAATGCTGTTGTGACTTTGCTGAAGTGCAGGGTAATTTATGCTTCCTGGGAAAGGGATATGCATTTAATGAGAGTTTTAAACCCTACAGCTACCAGACTGAAGCTGTCACCTCGTGTCTCTCCCCAGTGTTTCTCACACATACCTGTAAAGCTTTGGCTCGTTCACTGCTGTGTCTGTGTTTAAGCAACGACTTGCCCTTGCGCTCCATCTCCTGCTCCGACATCTCGCTGGGGCCATCCCGCTGCCCCTCTGCTCCTCCATCTGGGGAAAGAAAGTCATCTCCTCCAGTTGCCGTATTAATGTTTCAAGATCTAACTCTGAAGAGTAAGAAATATTCTTGAATGTCTGGCCCTGCTGCTTCCTTCTGCCTTGTAATATTAAATACATTCGGGGGGAAACACCAGCCTCGGCTTCTGCTGCTGCCCAGATCTGGATTGGGCTGCGTTGTTTTCAGAACGAGTCTTTTCTTTTCCTTCACTGCCACTGGGAAAATAGCAAGTGTCTGAGAGAGGAAAGCTGAGCACGTCCTGGCGTTTGGCTGCATTGTTTATCTTGTGTTCGTACCTCTTTGCCGAGTGCAGCTGTGGAAAGGCTCTTGGGTTCCCTCCCATTCGTGTCCAACAGCTCTTGGCAGTGACCGTGCCCTCCAGCTGCGCTCACAGCTCAGAAAGCCGCTTGTGTCCTGGGCTGCACCCAAAGCAGTGGGACCAGCAGGGAGGGAGGGGATTGTCCCCTCTGCTCCGCTCTGGGGAGATCCCACCTGGAGCCCTGTGTCCAGCTCTGGAGTCCTCAGCACGGGAAGGGCCGGGATCTGTGCCCCTGGGGTTGTGCTGAGGAAGCACTGGAGCAGAGCAAACACACAATTAGTAAATGTCATGGGAGCATCACGCCTGTGAGCGGCACCGAGCAGAAACTGCTCTTGTGAGCAGCCTGCAGGACGCTGCACTAGGGTTTAATCGGGTATGAAATCACATTGATCTCATAGCTGCCTCCCGTAAGTTATTTATAAGTGAAGTTCTAACACAGACCGGGGCTCTTATTATTCCTTCTGACTTGCCTCATTGCCCGTGGCCTTTAAAATGTTCCTTTTACATCTTCTTCCATTCCCCTTCACCAGCTCAGCAATAATGAAAGCAGGACCCGTGCCCTGGGTGACTTGTGCTGCTCCAGCAGAGCCACGTTAGCGCTGGCTGACGTCTGTCAGGTTCTTCGGGAAAGCAGGCTGTGAGTTTGCTGAACCTCCTCTGCCTCTGGTTCCCAACATCCCTGCAAGCGGCTCTGCCTCTCCACAGCATTTAATAGATGGGAGGAAACCACCTCACAGCGCACTCGTCCTCAGTCTAAGTAGCCACTAGTGAATTAACCCAGAATTTCTTGCTATAGCCTGATTTTCCTTGGAGGGGAGGGAGGATCTCAGCACAGCAGTTGCTGTCGCATGAGGCTGCCGGAGGACGATGCTGCGAAGCTGCCTCTCTGTTTTCTTTCTGCCCCATTGATCCCCATTAGGAAAGCCCTCGATGCGGAGCTGCTTGCCCAGAGAAGCCCTGCTCGGCACATTAACGTAACAGCAAGGCTGGCACGCGGAGAGCCCGGCAAAGCCAAGAAACACGCAGTCAGAGGGAGCTGCTTGAAGATCTTGCTGTTGCTGGAGAGCATAGAAATGCAGAGGCTGGGGACAAGGCGAGGGGCAAACTTCTGCAGGCAGAGGACACGCAATGAGTGTGCAAGTGGATGATCTGGATAATTTGGTGCTGGGATGCAAGAGACAAGCGTAGGAGCAGCTTTGGAAAGCCTGGACTCCCAGTTTCGCCTGGACTCCCAGTTTCGCCTGGGCTGTAGCAGGAATTTAGTGCTGAGCATCTTGCAGGTGGAGCAGGACCAGAAACCCCACCAGCTCTTGCAAAGCCAGGTCCAGCCTGGTCCCAATGCCATCCCCACTCCCCTGTTCCTGTGAATTCTGCTCCTTCGGAGCGAGGTCCAAAGCCAAACAAAGCTGCCTGTGCAGTGGAAGTTCTCAGCATAGCCAGGAACCAGCAGGTTAAGGTGTTGAGTCGATACCTTCCTTTGGAATATCTGGGTGTTTGTTTTAGTGCCGGTGGGTGCACTGTGCTGTAGGACAATTAATCAAGTGTCGGGATTCTTACAGCCCTTGTAGAGGCATCTTTTATTAGCTGCTGTTCAAATTGAGATCGTTTTGCTCATTACAACGAGTTCGACCAAGCCTCCCAGTCCCAAATCTCCAAGCTGTGCAGTGAGGCCGGGGGAGCTCACCCTGCGTGTGAATGGTGCAGAGGGAGGCTTTCTTCTCCTGCTATAAATGCAGAAGGAGACGCTCCAAGGCTTCAGACAGTAATGTAAAATAATAAATGAGTTTCCAGGAGGGAGAAATAAAACAACGCTAACTGGCTTGCAGCGCAGCTCAGCTCAATTTGGCTGCTCCAGAGGTCCAAATCCCTCACGCAGAGCTGGAGCTGCTGCTGTGGGGCGCAGTGTGCTCCTCGTTGTGGGGGACAGTGGGTGCAGGGCTGTGTACCAGACACCCAGTGAACAGAACCCCAACCAAGAGCATCTCCGGATGCCTCCCAGATGAGCATCCAGCTTGGGTCCTTTCCCCAGGGAGCAGCCGTCTGCAGTGGATGAATGGTGCGCAGCCCTGAAAGGTTACCTCGGCTCTTAATTGCTGAAAAGCACCTTTGGATAGAATATTTATAAGGAAAAATGTTAACGAGTTCTCATCCCAGCTAGATGTGCCCCAGCGCGGTGCTGCGCCAGCCCCAGGGGGGTCGCGGGGCCCTTGTGAAAAGAGCACAGGCCCCAAGCACGCGCTGCAGGTTATTTTCTCATCATAAAACTCTCGATTAAAGAAGAGGGGGAAAAAATCCTCGTGATTGCGGTATCCAACTGTCAAATGTGGTCAGCCTGGAAATCAGTCCAATAAAAATGGAAAGCAGGGTGCTAGGGGCAGGGAGGGAGCCTGGCGGAGGCAGGGGAAAGGGTTTGCTTGGAGACTTTAATTAAAAAAGCCATAAGAGGTTTTCAGGACGCGCAGCAGCTCCTCCTGCTTTGGTGAAGAGATAAAAGCATCTCGGTAAATGCTGACACACTCCAGAAAGGTTTTACTCTTCCCAGGACAACTGGGAATGGCATTTGCAGAATCCTCCTCCGGTGCGGAGGGGCCTGGGGCTGCTTCCAGGGGAGCAAAGCTGCAGCATCCCCACGACCCACAGCATCCCCGTGACCCTAAACATCCCCCTCGCTCTTAGAGGGATGACTGGAAAATGTTAGCCGTCCAGCTTGCTGCTTGGTCAGCTCAGGGACAATTTGTCCTTCCCGTTTCTTGTTCTGGTTTTCATGCTTCTCCGCTCTCCTGCCTGCGGAGGCACAAAAATCAATCAGGGTCCTGGGGCTTTGGCGAGCAATCCTCCATAAGGGAAAGCAATTTCCCAACATGAAGAGTGCAAGGCAATTCAAAGGAAGCGAGACCATGGGCTGTGGTGTTGGGTGAGGGTCATTTCCAAGTGTATTTGTGTTTTCTACTTCTTTCACGCTCTGCTCTGGCACGAACAGCATTATGAGCTTTGCAGAGGGAGCCCAGCAGGGTAAATGAGGTGGCAAACAAACTCCTGCTCCTTATCAAAGTGCTCAATCACTGTTGGGAAAGCCATCCACTAAGCCAGCAGCTCAAGGAGTGTTTTCTCCCAGTAAATTGCTAACGAGGTTCAGGAGAGCCAAGTGACATTTCTTCTCACTGCCTGTAATTAATGTTTTAGGTGCAGCAAGCGGCTGGAGAGTTGGCCTGCGGGAGGGAGGTGATGCCGTGTGCCCAGAAGCTGCAGGATGCAGGGATGGGCCCTCCAGAGGTGCCTCCAGCCTAGTGGAGGCACATCACGTCTGCGTGAAAGGCCACTGGAGGAGTAAATGCTCATGGAGAGAAGGAACAGTTATCTGAGAAGGTAGGAAAGCTGGGGATGGGTCCTGGGATGAGTCTGTGCAGGGCTGGGTGAGGAATCCATCTGCTTCACTGCACGGTTTAGTGTTTGATAGGAATGGTTGGACTTGATGATCCGGTGGGTCTCTTCCAACCTGGTTGTTCTATGATTCTGTGACTGTTTGCTTCACAGAGCAAAGCTGGAGGTGAACAGATCCTTCCCGGAGAGATCCCAGGCAGACTGCTCAGCTGCAGGCAGGGTCCTGAGGGGGCTTTGTGTTTAAATATGTGTGTATAAATACATATGATATGTGTGGATAAAGATGCAAAATTTGTTTCCTTTCCATTTAATAACACCCTTCAGCAGGTATCCCCATTTATCAGAAATGCCAACAAAATGGGTTTTCATAGAACAAATCATTTATCAGATCAAAGCTGCGCGCGGAGGTTGCAGCGAAAGCAGTCGTTTGGTAACAACAAAGAATCAGCTTCCCAAATGAGAAATCTCCCTCTTGTGTCGTAAACCAGGCATTTCTGCCTTACCTTTGGAGGAGGAATGGCTCTTAAACCTCATGTAATGTAACATGAGCCTCTGTGAAGTGCTGAGGAAGCCAAGGAATTAAAGGAAAACACTCAGCAGATGAAGTCGCAAATTGCTTGATTGGAAAAAAGGGGTTTCCAAACATCCTTTGAACTGGAGATGCTTCTCAGCTGCTCTGACATGCTCACTCCAGCACTTCGCACACTTTGTTGGAAGGGAGGACGCTGGAGAGACGTCGGCAGTGACATCCCAGCTTCACAGCAGGGGAACCTTGACCGAGAGTCACTTTCCTGCTGAGCAGAGCATCTTTCCTTACAAGGTCATAGTGGAAGCTGGAAGCAGCACCACGATCTCCAATGTGGGTTTTGTACGTTCATACTAACAGTGGGTGCCTGCAGCTCCAGCTCCTGTGGCTCAGCCCAATAGGGACAACTCTCCTTAGGGAACCCTTGGAGACAGGGTCAGGCTTAGGGTTAGCATTGTCCCTGCAGAGTTGTCCTAGACCCTTGGCAGCCTAACTCCAGCACAGTGTGATCCCTACTTAGAATGATGGGATGGTTTGGGTTGGAAGGTGAGACCATCGGCTTCATTAAGACTGTTGGATCAAGATCTTTGCAGCTGGAAGGCAACAGGGAAAAACATAAAACAGTGAGGAACAAACCTGATAAGAAATGGGGGCAATAGCAAGGAGGAAAATTCATCAGCCACTAGTTGATGGATTATTAAGAAACCCCAAGCTCAGCTTCCAAGAGGCTCAGCCTGGCCTTCGTGTCTACGAAGAGATGGGAATCGATGGATGTGGATGAGGCTTTTTGGTGATCCTGGCACTTAGGATGCCAGACTGGCAGCTCTGGAGCTGCGAGCTCCTCCGTGAGGAATGTCTGAGCAGCCACCAGACAGACCCACAGGCCAGGGAATGGACCCAGACTCCCACAGCCTGTCACCCCTCCCCAGGTGAGCTGATGTTGGTCAAAGTGCTGAGGATGCTCTTGTTGACCAGGCTTCCCAAGGGAGGGTGTTTACTCAAGGGATGGTGCTGAAAGCATTTTCCCTTTCTTGCATCCTTCCTTTGGCAGACTGAGCCTTTGTTTGCTTACGTACCATATATTTTATGAAATGCTTCATTCCCGTTTCCCTCAGGTATAATTGGATTTTTCTCAATAAGCAACAAAATAAAAAGAAGGGTTTATAGCATCTCATCAGCATTACTTGTTTAAAAGCAAACAATACCCCAACGCTTAAGACCAAGGGTGCATTTTTAAAGCAAGGCAAGGCAGTAATTTCTGCTTTAAAAAGCCCAACAAGTTTTATGGAGCTATTTTACACGGCTCCGAGAAGAAAAAAATTACTCTGTCAAAAGCAGACCGCATTTTTATAGCAGCAAAATTTCCGGAATGAGACTGTGGTGTCGCACACCATGAGCAGATGCAGACAGCCCAGAAACACCTGCATGTACCTGTGCTTAACCTTGTGTAAGGGCAGGTACTGCGGGGATGCCAGCCTCACCTTGGCACTTCACTGCTGTTCCCTTACATCAGAATCACAGAATCACAGAACAGCCAGGTTGGAAGGGACCCATCGGATCTTCTAGTCCAACCATTCCTATCAAACACTAAACCAAGTCCCTCAAGACCTCATCCACCCGTCCCTTAAACACCTCCAGGGAAGGGGAATCAACCCCCTCCCTGGGCAGCCTATTCCAATGCCCAATGACCCTTTCTGTGAAAAACGTCCTCCTAATCTCCAGCCTAAATCTCCCCTGGTGGAGCTTGAGGCCATTCCCTCTCGTCCTGTCCCTTGGGAGAAGAGCCCAGCTCCCTCCTCTCCACAACGTCCTCTCAGGTACTTGTAGAGAGTAATGAGGTCTCCTCTCAGCCTCCTCTTCTCCAGGCTAAACCCCCCCAGCTCTCTCAGCCGCTCCTCATAGGTTCTGTTCTCCAGCCCCTTCACCAGCCTCGTCGCTGGTGAAGAAATCCACCCTGTGTGCCCTCTCGGGCAGGTGTGTTGTTTTTCTGCCCAGGTCTGACTCACCTGACAATCAGCTGCATGATGAAAATAATACACAAAAAAGGAGGTGGCCAAACCTGGTGCTGGTCATGGGCCCCACCTCTGCAGTTGGGTTATTTCCTCCCAAACTCCGACCAGCAGGCGGCTGGATCTGTTTTTCTGTATAGGCACAGGGTCTCTGCTAAGAAGTGTTTCTTCTCCCACCTGTACTAATTTGCTGGGTTTCAGGGCTGCAGTTGTTTAGTTCCCACCACCACCCCCCTTGAGACCATGGAGGATGTTTCAGCCTCTCTTCAGCTGTGCTGGGGTCATGAATGTCCTCACGCAGCCCCAGAACAGAGCTGCTTTTGGTGCCAGATGTTCCCTGATGTAACTCATGCATCTGTGACCTTTACACGCTCGATTCATCGCCGCTCAGTCATCAGCCTCATGCAAAGCTCGCTCCGCACAAAGCTCTCCTTTCTCCTGCGTTTCCCAGGCTGGGATTGGGCAGCGTCAGGAATGTTTGCAGCAGTGTCAGGAGAGAAATGCCAAGCTAGAGACATGATCGTACGGGCGATCTATGCCAGCCTGGAAAACTAAACCCTCCCTTGCTATTTGCAGATGCAAACATAAATAACGTTTTAGTTCTGTGCTGTTTGAGAAAGTCAAAAAGGCGAGCGTTGCAGCCCTTGGCAGCGAGCGCTGCGGACACGCGGGGGAGCTGCGGCCACGCCAAGGAGCGAGCGCTTCCCAAACCCACCCGTGTTCCAGCCATGGGGATTCCTGGCCCACTGCTGGGCTCAGCTCCAGTGGGCTCCGGGGCTGAAACCCCCACTGCCGTCCTGAGCCGCCCCTGCAAGCGTTTGCCTCCAGTTTTGAAAACCTCAGAAGCGTTTGATTTCAAAACTCTGCCGACTTCTTAAAGCCAAGGCAGACGTGCAGGTGGTTGGGAAAGCTTCCATCAGAGCATGACCATGGCGGTGCTGTGGGAGTGGGAATTCCTGGCCCTGACCACTCGAATGGCTCTGAGTCTCTACTCACATTTTTTCCAAAGCCTTTTCTTTCCAGGGAGATGTGGAGCTGTGCCAGCTTACAGCTGAGATCCCCCTGGCAGGTTCTGTGTCCTGCACTTGCAGGATGTGGTGATTTAATTCTATTTCACTTGCCTTCCTCCATCCGTGACACGTCATTATGCCCCTTCCCCTTTCTCCAGCCACAGCCAGTGACACTTCTGCAGATGCAGGTCCTCCTGTGGCAGCAGCCACCTCTTTCCCCAGAGCTGCCTGGCCTTCTCGGAGCATCCTCCTGCTCTTACACCCTCTCTGGCCCTTCTCTAGAGTGGCTGGAAAACGGTGCATAGCAAGGGTCCTGAGGGACATGGTTTAGTGTTTGATAGGAATGGTTGGACTCGATGATCCGATGGGTCTCTTCCAACTTGGATGTTCTATGATTCTATGAAGGGAAGAAAAGCCTGCAAGGCAGGAACCTTGCTAGGAGCCGCTACCATTTTTCATGTGCATGATGAAAGGTGTCTGCCTGAAAACCATATTCCAAGGATAAAAGAGACAACAGGTGGAAAGCAGAGAGCCAGGAGCAGCACAGTGATGGCAATTAGAGGTTTTAATGTACCTGCTGCTGGGCAATGCCACGAGGGCGCCTGCAGCCTAGCACGGTTCAGGACAGGTAACCCACAGGTGTTCTTTCCTCCTGGGCTTAGACACAGCGAGACCAGAGGTACGGCAAGGGTTCCTGTATTTATTAAAGCTGGGAATGAAGGTACTGTGCTCAGACAACCCTGTCTAGACAAAACTGTCATCTTCTGAGCATACTAGGCAGGAGGCTGCCACAGTTAGGGGTGAGGTTTAGCACTGGACCTGTCGCTATGTAATGTATGAGATGTCTGGGGTTTTTTGCAGTGGATTCAGAAATTCCTTAGGTTCAGAAATTCCTGCTTCAGAAGCTGCTGGTTTCGTAGCCCATCACAGCACTGGCCCTGTGCTGCAACAGCCTCCGACCCCAGTGCTCCCAGCGGTCAGGCTCCTGGCAGCAGAAAAGGCCACGAAAAGCTGGTTTGGGTTCATCAGGACTTAGGGCATTAGCCACGCCGAGAACATCACGTAGGAAGGGCAGAGACGAAACAACATGCTATGTTCCCCACAGAAGGGGTTAGTTCTCGTTTCAGCTGCCACGCTGGCTTAGCAGACTGCTGGGTAAGCAGCCCTGACAGTGAAAAACCTGCTGTCCTCAACAGCTTCGGTCACTCAGCATCGGTCCCGCTCCAGCTCAGGCACCCATGGGCGACACTGCCTCCAGCGACAGCTTCCAACTTAGAATCATAGAACAACCAGGTTGGAAGAGACCCATCGGATCATCGAGTCCAACCATTCCTATCAAACACTAACCCATGTCCCTCAGGACCTCATCTACCTGTGCCTTAAACACCTCCAGGGAAGGTGAAGGTGATTCTGTGGTTCTCTGGTTCTAAGCTGCAGGGCACCTGGGCTCTCTTGGAGACTCCTCCCTCCCCAGGTGTTGCTGCTTTGCCCTCTCCAAGGGATCCCTTTTTCTTCCCGAGAGGACCAACAGCCTCTAGCTGTGCCCGGCTGGGCTGTGGGTGAGGGATGCATCTCCTGGCATCACTGCTGCCCTGGCATCACCGGTGAGTCCCCATGGCACACCCTGCATCCCACGGGAGCGCAGGGGGGGAAGAAAGGCTGGGGGGCCTGGTGGCCCCCCAGCCAGGTAGGCAGGTAGGGATGATTGGAAGGGTTGGTGGCTGCTCCAGTCTCACCTCTTGACCCCTCTGTGTGCCCTCGGGCTGGGAGGAGTTATCATTCTGGGGTGGGTGATGGGTCAGTGGTGAGACAGAGGCCCTTTGGGTTGGGGCTCCTTGCTTGGTGAGCCGGGGGTCCCCGTTGTGTGCCTGCTGAGGGGCGTGGGTTAGTGATTGACAGGGATGGTTGGACTCGATGATCCAGTGGGTCTCTTCCAACCTGGTGATTCTATGATTCTATGAATCAACCCCCTCCCTGGGCAGCCTGTTCCAATGCCCAATGACCCTTTCCGTGAAAAACTTCCTCCTGATCTCTAGCCTAAATCTCCCCTGGTGGAGCTTGAGGCCATTCCCTCTTGTCCTGTCCCCTGTCACTTGACTGACCCTGTCACTGAGGCTGGGACTGGGGCTGGAGGGTGAGACTGAGGGTGAAACTGGGACTGGAAGGTGAGAGTGGGACTGTGGTGGCCGACATTAGGGTTTGGGAGGCTGAAACTGGGGCTGAATGTGAGACTGGAGACTGAGACTGTGCGTGTAGGTGACCCTGTGTGGGCTCAGCCTGGGGCGGGCCCTGAGGGCGGGGGCTGAGCTCCCCCCTACTCCCGACCGGAAGTGACGCGCCAATCACAGCCTCTCTCTCCCCGCGCCGCGAACAAAAGGGCTTTTCAGGCGCTCGGCCCCGCCCCCCAGCGCGGGCGCGCGCTCCCATTGGCCACCTCCCCGTTGGCCCCGCCTCCCGCCACCTCCCCCGCCTCCCATTGGCCGCCGGGCGCGCAGTCGGTGCTCCCATTGGCCGCCGCCCCCTTAGGCCCCGCCCCCATCCCCGCCCCTAAAGCCCCCATTGGCCGCGGCGCTGTCGCTCGGCGGGCGGGCGGCGGCACCGGCGGCGGCTCCGGGACCCGAGGAGACAGCGGGCGGCGGCTGCCAGGCCCCGCGGCGGGGGGCCCACCCGGAGCCCCCTCCTCCCGGTACCCAAACACCCCCCCCCTCTCCCCCTCTCCCCCTCCCCTCCTCTCCTCCTGGTGCTCGGACCCTCTTTCCCCGGTAGCCACACCCCCTCCCCCCCGGGACCCAGACCTCTCCCCTTCCCCCGGTAGCCAGACCCCCTCTCCCCGCTAGCCGGGTCCTCTCCCCGCTAGTCAGCGCCCCCCCCAGCTCCCGGTAGCCGGACCCTCCCGGTAGCCGGACACGCCCCCCGAGGCTCGGAGGGGGCTCCGGGACCGGCTACCGGGACCTGGGGGGCTGGGGATGCTCTTCTTGGTCCCTTAGGGCCTGGCAGGGTCTGTGGGACTGGGGTAACGAGTGAGGGACCTCTCCTCCTGCACCCCCAGGACTTGGCATGAGGGGAAATGGGGGGAATGGGATGCTGGTCCTGGACACCCTTTCCCACCCCTTGGGACCCAGTGACCTCTGCAGGACCAGGGGCTGATCCCAACCCTCCCCAGGGCTCGGTGGGATTTGCAGGAACGGGAGTGGGTGGGTAGGATGCTGGTCCTGGATCCCCCTTCTCACCCCTGGGACCCAATGGGCTCTGCAGGACCAGGGGCTGATCCCAGCCCTCCCCAGGGCTCGGTGGGATTTGCAGGACCGGGAGTGGGTGGGTTGGATGCTGGTCCTGGATCCCCCTTCCCACCCCTGGGACCAAACAGGTTCTGCAGGACCAGGGGGATGGTGGTGAGATGCTGGTCCTGGATCCCCTTTCCCACCCCTGGGACCAAACAGGTTCTGCAAGACTTGGGGGTAGTGGTAGAATGCTGGTCCTGGACCCTCCCCTCACACCCTCTGGGACCAAATAGGTTCTGCAGGACGAGGGGGATGGTGGTGAGATGCTGCTCCTGGATCCCCCTTTCCCACTCCTGGGACCCAACGGGCTCTGCAAGGCTTGGGAGGTGCTGGGGGATACTGGTCCTGGACCCTCCCCTCTCCCCCTCTGCGCCCCAGCAGGACCAGGGCAGCCCCATGGTCGTTTGGTGCTTTGGTTATTCAAGGACTTCACGTGAAATTGGGGGTTTACTTCATCCCCAAGCAGCAGCTCAGGAGCTAAGTGATTGCGGAGGATTTGGGGGGGTTGGTGCTCATCCTCCTTTGGGCTCTGGGACCCAGAGGTGGGGATGTAATCGCTGCTCATCACCTCGTTCCCCGGCTCTGATGCAATCCTGGCTGGCGTTGTGGGTGCACCATTATACGGCGTGTTGGCTCTTTACGATATAAAGGCATCGTGTAATTATTTTAACAAGTGGAGCGTCACGCCGCACATGCAGCAGTGTTTTGAAAAACTTGCCCGTCCAGAGTTTTCACACTGCTCGGCCAGGTCCTTGTGTGAATGGGATTACAGCCGTGCACGCTCCTGGAAAATATCAGTTCCTCTTCAGGGACAGGAAAATGGAATGAAGCTGATTCAGGATTGTAGACATAGAGGCTTTGTGCATTGGTGTGGCTGTGACCCCGGCTTATGAAAGGAGAGGAAATACCCTCCTCCAGAGGAAAACAGGAACGACGAGCTGCCTTCCTCACAATCTCTTTAAAGAAGAAGAGTTGGCAGCGGATCTTGAAGCTTCCACTTGACAGAGTCCCTCAGGCTCCGGCTGCTCCCGGTCGGTGCCTGCTGCCTGGTGGCTCGAGCCTTCTCAGGGGTCAGTGGGTGAAGTTGGTTAACTCGGTTTGTGCTTATACATGTGTGAACCTGAGCGAAGTGCAACCTGGAAGGGTTTCATAATCGTTGGAGCGTGGTTGAGCACGCAGAGGAGCTGCCGTGGGCTGCAGCCTTATCGCTCTTGTTCCTCAAGTGGCACATGCCAGAGATAACAGCCCCTGGTTTGTTAGCTGGTGTGGATGTACACACACTTAAACTCGATCTTTCTTTTCACTTAAATACTGGGAAATAACTTCCGAAAGAGGAGTTTCTGCCCTCTCAAAGGTGGTCGTAGGTCTGCTGCAGACACAGGCCAGAGCACAGTGAAAGGAAGTTTACCTTTAGGCAAACAACGCGTTATCATCTTTGTTTATGCTCCAGACTCTCGCTTATCGTCCAAAAATGGTGGCATATCCTCGCCTCAGGGGAAATATTTACACCACCAACTGAACTGCTGTGGTCCTTGCGGTTTGCGATCCGTGTGGTTGCACTGGTCTCTGGTTGCACTGGTCGGGATATCTCGCTGAAGGCAGAGGGGGAACGTGCCCTGGGTGGTTGGGGCTCCTGATGCTGTGAAACTCTTGTCTTCTGGTTAAAGGCTTGGAAATAAGGGGTCAGGCTCCGCGGCTGATGAGTACAGATCCGCTTGGCACAGTTGGGACTGTTGGCAACGAGGAGAACTGGGAACTGAGCAGGGCTGGCGTGAGCTTTTAGTATAAACCAGGAGGGATGTGGAACTGGAAAGCAGCCTTGGAAAGGTCAGCTCAGGAGTCTGTGTCCCGGAGGACCAGGAAGGGATTCCGATTCAGATCGGGTAGGAGGAGCTCTGATAGGTGCTTATTAGCTCTGCCACCCAGAGATGCTTCTTGTTGTAAAATAATAATGTGAAAGGAACAGAGCTTTTTTCTGTTCTCCATCTCCCTGGTATGGAGTGGCTCTAGGAAGGTTTCCCTGGGATCCTTACAGCTCCAGCCTAGCAGCGACCTGCCAGCCATGCTCTCGTGCCTTGGAAGGTTCACAATAAATCAGCGCAAGATGCGGTTCCGTGGGGCTGTGGGGATCCACTCGCGGTCGATCGCCTCAGCAGCAGAGGGTAACCTTGTGAAGAGAGCAGGGAAAGGTCTTTCATAGCACACTGGGAGGCTGAGGCTGTGCCACTTGCGTGTCTTTAACGTCACCTGCTTTTGTGTGAATGGTAGCTCTGCACACTGGCTCCTGCTTTTTGTTCCGTAAGGATTGTTGCTCAGGTATTTTAGGACAGGGCTGTCGATGCTGTTAAGCTGATTAAAGGCTACAGCCAGTGCAGGACGTTAAGAATAGCACAGCTTATTTCTGTCACACCACAAAGTACAAATCACAATGGAAGCGTTTAGAACACAGGATGGAAACGGTTACTGCCCAGGCTGACAGCTCTAGGATGCGAAGCCACAGTTCATAGAATCATAGAACAACCAGGTTGGAAGAGACCCATCGGATCATCGACTCCAACCATTCCCATCAAACACTAACCCATGTCCCTCAGGACCTCGTCCACACGTCCCTTAAACACCTCCAGGAAAGGGGAATCAACCACCTCCCTGGGCAGTTCCAATGCCCAGTGACCCTTTCTGTGACAAACTTCCTCCTGATGTCCATCCTGAGCCTCCCCTGGTGGAGCTTGAGGCCATTCCCTGTTGGTGGCTGCCCTCACCTCTCGGTGGCTGCTGCAGAGGTGCAGCTGCAGGCTCTGTTTTGGAGAAAAGCACAGATGCAGGCACAGTGGAAAAAAATCCACCTTCAAAATTTACTGCCCCGGGTGATGGAGTTGGACGAGACACTTTGTTCTGAGGTCTCAATAAAACTTCTCCTTTTTAGTTCTGTCTCAGAATGTCACAAAACAAATATAACTTGATGAGTGGTGAAAAAAAGTTGCTGCCGTTCGCCGTCAGCACTGATTCAGTCCGAGCGAGGACCAAGATGGTTTAGTAAGGAAGCTGTGGGTCTGCTGAGCAGTCGTTCGGCTCTTCCAGAGCCCAGACCTGGTGCTGCTCAGGTTTAAGGACCAGCACAAGCCTGGGAAATGTTAGCAGCGAGGAGCAGCCCCTCTATCTCACCCTGTGTGGCTCCTTATTTATGCATTAACATGAATTTGCTGCAAGTGTGTCCCTCTCTCCCCTTTCCTCCGAGATGAACAAGGTGTAAATCCCCGTTCCCTGCTCTGTATGGAATTTCACACCTGAAGCAAGGATGTGACTGCACAGTGGGAGAGCTGCCTGCCTGGCAGAGGGGCACCAAGGAGGCTTCTGGTCTCTCTGTCTGTCTGAAGGCTTCTCGCTCCTCCCTGCGAGCAGAACTTTCTGTTCCCAACAACTGGAAAACTGCTTTGGCACAAACAAGACCAAACCTGCTCTAGTGCATGATTCTCCGAGGCAGAGTTATGCTAATGAGTCGTAGCAGAGCAGTGACTTCAGAAATATTAGGAGTTCGGGTGAGTGTTTGAGCTGGATCGGCTCCTCCGGGAGAGGGAAGTTAACCCTTTATCCCTCGCCAAGGAAGAGGTCTGGTAGCTCTGAGTAGTATCATCACTGAATTGTTTAGGTTCTTTGTGCTTTCTGATTGATACCAAGAGTGACAAAAGCTGGATGGGACCTGGACTCAGTGTATTTGGTTGTGCAAAGCACACGACTGTGTCATAATCGGGTTTATTTGCATCAGAAGTAAAGAATTTAATCTGTGAAATGATGAAATAATGTAATAAATGGGGTTATTATTAGTGTTATGGGCATCTGCGAAGGTGCAGGGAGAGAAGAGCTTTTCTTATGTGCCGTTCATAGAATCATAGAATCACCAGGTTGGAAGAGACCCACCGGATCATCGAGTCCAACCATTCCTATCAAAACCATTTCAAAACCCTTTTAAACAAATATTGATTATCTGTTTTCAACTCATAGTGGAAACTTTCTCCTATTTTTCTTCTTTAGTTCAGTCACCGCATCTCTGTTCTTATGCAGGCAGTACAATTATATTTAATAAATGATGGTGGTGTTGAAGCAGTTTGAAAGAATGGTAATTAAATGTGTGTTTTGCGTGGCACTGATTGTTTTGTAAAGTGGTTTGGAGCTGTTCCATTAGGGATGCCTGATGGATTCCAAGGATACTGCTCGTAGCTCTGAAATGTGAGTTTTCACCATTGAAATTGTTTAGGTGGCCCAGTTCAGTCCAGTTTCATCTCAGCTTCAGCCTGGTTGCAGGGGTGGCTGCTGCTCTAGGATCCAGATGTGTGGCTCACAGTGATGTGGCTTTGAAATATCCATGATTTTCCCCTCTCCTGCTAACTTTGGGGACTTCTTGGTGAACGTTACGCTGTTGTGTTAGTCTGTGAGTTCTGCCCTCACCGTCTGGATGTGCAGGTGCTTGTGACCTTCATTACTCTCTCCAACTCCCTGAAAGGAGGTTGTGGAGAGGAGGGAGCTGGGCTCTTCTCCCAAGGGACAGGGGACAGGACGAGAGGGAATGGCCTCAAGCTCCACCAGGGGAGATTTAGGCTGGAGATTAGGAGGAAGTTTTTCAAGGAAAGGGTCATTGGGCATTGGAATAGGCTGCCCAGGGAGGGGGTTGATTGCCCTTCCCTGGAGGTGTTTAAGGGACGGGTAGATGAGGTGCTGAGGGACATGGTTTAGTGTTTGATAGGAATGGTTGGACTCAATGATCCGATGGGTCTCTTCCAACCTGGTTGTTCTATGATTCTATGACCTGTTGGGAAAAGGTGACAAATGCATCTTCTCCAATGGGACTGGGATCTGGAAGAGGAAAATCTTGCCTTTTGCTTTCTCCCCCTTGGGTGATTCGCAGTCTGAACCACTCTGAGCTGGAGTTAAATGGGGCTGATGTGTCATCGCCTGGAACGCTGATTTCCATGCCCAGAGGAGCACCTGCTAAACTGTGTGTGTGTTCCATTTTTTTCAGGTTTTCAGGATGAATCTGGAAAAACTCAGCAAACCAGAACTCCTGACGCTGTTCAGCATTCTAGAGGGAGAATTGGAAGCGAGAGATCTCGTCATCGAAGCCTTGAAGGTATGTTCTAAGCACCGTGATGAGAGGCAGCAGTGACAACAACCTCTGCCGAGTGCTTGCAGCCAAGCCTGAGTTCAGAGACAAAGATTCATGGCTGGTTCACATTCCCCTCTGAATATCAGTGATATTAAATCACAGATGCTGCAAATTGTTCTGCCTCTTGGAATTCGTTATTGGAAGCTGGCTGCAAGGAGCATTTCGGTGTTAAGCGCAGCGTCACGCGTGTGCTTTCATCCTTTCTGAGAAAGAGCCAAAGGGTTTCTGCTGTCGCGAGAACCGTGAAGGCCCATCAGCTGCCTCTGGTGGTGTGTTCTCCTTTAGTCAGGAGAGCTTCTTCAAGCAGGAACCAGGAGGCATCACAGATGAGCCTGTCAGTGGGAATAGCTTCCCGCTAGGAGAGAGGCATGTTGTGATTTTGATAGGAGTGGTTGGACTCGATGATCCGATGGGTCTCTTCCAACCTGGTTATTCTATGATTCTATGATTCAATACATCATACTGAGGGGACTTGGTTTTCCAGCAGCAGCTTCTGTAGCTTGATTCCAAATCCAGACACGTTTGGGGAGGGAGATCCTCCCCTAAAACAGTTGGGATACTTCTTTGTTTATTGTTAGTTGATTTTACGTTTAGACACTCGTGTTTTGGAGGAGTATTGTTGCCCTCCCAAAGCCGCCTGTCGGGTGGACGGCTCAGCTTCGCTCTTGGAACAGGCTGCAGATTTCTCCTGTGTCCTGGGATCAGTATCCAGTTCTGTGCGGCCTGATGTGTTCCCAACGCCAGCATCGCTTTAACATCACAGTGGGAAATGTGTGTAATGGAGCACAGAGAGAGATGAGGGGAAGGAATGTGGCAGCTCTGTTCCGAGGCCTTTTTAATGGGCACTTTCCAATAGCATAAAGCAATTATCTCCTCTGTTGAAATTTAACCTGCAGTTCCCTCTTGCAGGCAGAGTTTTATACGGTTAAAATACCCTTTGGCATAATTTGTCAAGTGCTCGTAACTGGGAACAAATGAAATGAAATTGTAACCCGTGCTTGATAATGATGTGGTGTAAAGCACTGAGCTAATCGCAGGTCAGGGCTGTGTTCCCTCCTGCGAGGGACACCTCGTCGTCTGCGTCTTCCTCACTGCTCATCTGCTGGTGGATGGGGGCTCCGAGCAGAAAACTCCTCTCCTTCCATGTCCTTTGGTTTGGAATATAGAGCTTTTCCACAGGGCAGGAGAAGGAATTCAACACCACATCTAATACTCATAAAGAGCAGTTGTTGGGTCACCTCTCATCGATGCCGTATCACAACTTGCCCCTGCTGACTTCTCCCCTTCTCCATTTGTTTTCTGTGGTTTGCTCTTTCCCCGCGTGTTGGTTTTGTGAGAGAGCTGGGTGGCTGCAGCAGGGACCATCCTCTCCCTGGGACTTCACCTCCCACCTTCATTTCAAATCGCAGCATTACTTCAATTCCATCACAAGATCCCAGCGTAAAGTATGAAGTGAACAAATCTATATTGGAATGGTTGGACTCGATGATCCGGTGGGTCTCTTCCACCCTGGTGATTCTATGATTCTGTGATTCTATATTCAAAATACCCTTTCCAGTGCTGCAGTTTGCTTCCTTGATTTTTAAAACCCCTTTGAAAAGAAGCTTTCTTTCCCTGCCCCAAAGCAGCTTCCTGACCCCTCCATAAATCTCAGCTTTCTCAGAACAGACCTTCAATCTCACTTCTTATTGTGCTCCTTTTCCTGTAGTTCCGATCTCGTTTAACTAATCCGAAGAAACAGAATTGCGTAAGGCTGAGGGGCTGGAGGCTCTTTCCTCATTGCCTGCGTGAATCATAGAACAACCAGGTTGGAAGAGACCCATCGGATCATCGAGTCCAACCATTCCTATCAAACGCTAACCCATGTCCCTCAGGACCTCATCTACCTGTGCCTTAAACACCTCCAAGGAAGGTGGATCCACCACCTCCCTGGGCAGCCTATTCCAATGCCCAATGACCCTTTCTGGGAAAAACCTCCTCCTAATCTCCAGCCTAAATCTCCCCTGGTGGAGCTTGAGGCCATTCCCTCTCATCCTGTCCCTTGGGAGAAGAGCCCAGCTCCCTCCTCTCCACAACCTCCTTTCAGGTAGTTGGAGAGAGTAATGAGGTTGGGCTTCCAAAATAGCACCTTGTGAGTGGAAACAATTCAGGATGGAAATAAATCTCTGTCGCTGGGTGAGAGCACTTGGTTCCCTGCCCCCTGCTCTTTCAGTGAGGGTTTTCCATACATCAGGAATGAAGTTTTGTTTGCTTATAGACAAGAGGAAGCAGCTTCCTGGCTTATTCTTTTATGCTAATAAGGCCTTAGGCGATTTACTCTGGAATAGAAACTCTGTTTGGTGTTAATGACGTTGCTTTGCGCCTGAGCTCGGTGAGTCGCTCTCTCAAGCAGCATCAACACGCAGCGAAGTTAAGTGTTTGTTTGTCAGTGGATTCAGGAATGAAGGTTGTGGTGCAGTTTCAAGAACAAAAAGTCTTGTTTAAACAGAAGGAAGCTCAGGAACACAAAACCCTGCAGCCGATGCCGCCTCTCCTTACGGCTTTTCCAGCAAGTTTGGGGAATTCTGTGTTCGTTTTTGGCTTGAAGTGACGCAGTTTGCCAGGATCCTTTGCCAGACTGGTTCTCTGCACCTTCTCGCTGGAGGGAGGAGCGAGATGTGGGCATGGCCTCCAGGGAGCTCGGCAACACCCGGGCAGCCGAAACCGAGATCCCTCGGTTTCGGCTGCCCGGGTGTTGCCGAGCTCCCTGCTTCATCCGTGTCCGAAGTGCAGCCTGCGAGCACGGGACCCTCATCCCAGGGGCACTGGGACCAGTGGAGAAGCTCCCCCTGGGATTTATCCCGTCTGCACCATGAGTTTCCCAGGGAAGCGCGTTCCCGGTTTATACCGCTTGACGCTTCCAAAGTGAATCTCTCGTGTGTTTTTTTTTCAGAGCTGATACCAGGTCCTGTGTGGGCAAATCTGGGCGGCGCTCGTTGGGCTGGTCTGTTCACTTGATATAATGATGGCAATTAAGGCAGATCCAGCGTCTGAGGGATGCGATTCTCCCCGCATGGCGCTCGGCTTGGCGCTTCTCTGGAGCCGGAGCTCAAGGCTCGGGATCCCTCCCCAACCCTCTGACATTTTATGCTTGGACTCGATGACCCGGTGGGTCTCTTCCAACCCGGTTGCTCTATGAGTCTATGATTTATTTTTGTGCAAAGCGAGTGGTCCCACCCCCGTTTCCCCTCGCTCCAGCCACGGCTGTGACCTCAGCTTCTCTTTATTCCCAGTATCTCTCTGGGGAGAGGAGCTCAGGAGGAAGTTGGAGGCAGTCAGAAGCTATTTAAAGGCTGCACGAAGGAGGAGCTTCTCTGGAAATTCTTGCCCGAGAGCAGCACAGGCAGTAGCTGCAGTTAATGAACAGCGAGCGTCCTGCCGAGGGCTGGGGCTTGGAGGCTCAGTTACAGAGAGGAGCAGCTCTCTGCTTTGTGTCCAGAAACACACTTGAAACAAGTCTTGGAAATTCCCTGTTTGATGTTCCTGTAGAACAAGTCGTGGGGACTGTTGAAGGCAGAGAGAAAAAGCTGTGTCGGAAACAAGATTTCAGTAAAAGGAAAGCTTTCACCAAAAAAAAAAATAACTCCTCAAAGAGATGATGCACAGAATCACAGAACAACCAGGTTGGAAGGGACCCATCGGATCTTCTAGTCCAACCATTCCTATCAAACACTAAACCAAGTCCCTCAATACCTCATCCACCTGTCCCTTAAACACCTCCAGGGAAAGGTAATCAACCACCTCCCTGGGCAGCCTATTCCAATGCCCAATGACCCTCTGTGTGAAAAACCTCCTCCTAATCTCCAGCCTAAATCTCTCCTGGTGGAGCTTGAGGCCATTCCCTCTTGTCCTGTCCCCTGTCACTTGGGAGAAAACAGTCATCAAACAGACTCAAAATCCCAAGAGGAAACAAAGCTTTTCCCTAATAAAGCAAAGCCTTTCCTGCGCAGGAGGCCTCTCCGCTTGTGTCAGGTATTGTTCCTGGTCCATAAAACCAGAATTATCCCTCTCCAAGTGCCTGGCAGTGGTCAGTGACCTGAGCGTGAGCTGAACGTGGCTGGTTTGGAGCTGGGCCCCTTGCTGCTTGTGCCCAGTCCTTGTGAGCATCAGGAGGTTTGGGTTTTAGAGCAGTTGACGTTCGTAGCTAGTTCCTTTTTTGAAGAGCAACCCAAGCTTCAATGTTGTCTTTTTCCTCTTGGGGGAGGGCAGTTTGACAGTCTCCAAAATCACCACAAATAGTCCATTTAAATAGAATCATAGAACAACCAGGTTGGAAGACACCCACCGGATCACCGAATCCAACCATTTAATGGTTGAACTCGATGATCTGAGGTCTTTTCCAACCTAGGATTCCATGACTCGTCCAGAGTACAGCTAATGCCGATGCCAGTATGTATCTCATCTCTGCCTTTCTGGATTAGGTTTTCCATTCCTGAGTTAACAATGCTTTTTCTAACCTTATTTCCTTATTATTGAAGCTTGATTTCCTGTGGATTTATGTGTGTTAATAGGCTGGCACTGGCATCTAAGTTGACTTCTTCACTTTGGATTCATTAATAGACCGTTTCTTTTCCACCAGCAGATTGCTTCTGGTGTAGAAGTTGAACAAAGCCTGGTTTTTAAGACCAAATTCCAGTTCAGACAGGACAAAATCAAACCCCTTGGAGCTGTCCCAGTTATTTTGGCGACTCGGTGGGGGCGGCAGTCACGGAGACATCAGGGGCAGCAGCCTGAAAATCCATGTTTGTGTTTCCAAGTGCCTAGTGGCCTGATTGCCACGGCACCCGTTTGTTTGTTGTAAACTGGCTGTGGTTGGCGTAGGGTGACCTGTTTAGTGCTTGTCGTCTAGATGACTTAATTGTTTGCGCTCTGCTGGCTGCTGGGCTTGAGACAGTCGTTAGGGCTGCGATAGTTTGTGTTTGTTGTGCTAGTGCAGGAAAACACTGAACTGCCAAAGCAGCGAGGAAGAACTCGTCCTGTTCCAGGCAGGAACTGAGCCTCCCTGCTGGATGCAGAGAGGTCAGAGCCCCGTGCAGAGTTGCAGAGGGAAAAGCTGGTTTTTAATCGGAGGTACCGGCTGTGACCTAATCCCAGTTCTTTCAGCTGTGAAGTGACCCACAGCGGGTGGGTGGGTTTAAGGGAAGAGCAGCTCTTCTGTCCGAGTTGTCAGGCCAGCTGGATGAATATCCCAGATTGTATTCATGGACTTTGTAGTGTTTGAGTCACTTAGAAATTCCCTACAGCTCACGGTGAGCTTTGGTTGAGTTCTTTTTACGAGTTGGTCAGAGTCACTGAAGATTCCCCGTCCTGCAAACAAGAAAGGCGCCTGGAGCTTTTCCTGTGATTCATGGAACCAGGAGTGGCTCCTCAGCCAGGGCTGCCCTCCCATTTCCAGGGTTGATCTTTTCCTTCCTCTTCTTTTCTGTATGTAAAGTTAGAACAATAACTTGAGCTCTTCCCACTCTTCCTGATGGATACTCTTGATAAAGAGGGAGGGGTGTTTGCAGGGTGAGCTGTTCCTCTGTTCTGCAAGGGTTAAAATGTGGCTGGAGAAGGTGAGGGATAAGAAGTCCTTTGTTTGGGGGAGGGCAGTGCCTCTCAGCAAGGCAGTGGATGCCCCTTTGAGAGCTGAGACTGGCTTTAATGAATGTTTTTTGTGCTAATCCCATGATTGCACCTTAGGACACAGGTCGGGCCAGCCAGGCCCATGGGTGCTTGAGCAGCGCGTTCGTGGGTACCTGCTGCTCCTCTGACCTGTTCCTAATACCCCTGTACCAGCCTTGGGGCTTCCCTGTCGCTCCTGCGCTCTGGAGGGAAGCGCCTGTAGATTCTATGTGGTTTACTGGGACGTTGGGAAACATTTCAGCCTGAGATCTCATTTCAGGTCTCCCCTCTTTCAGCTTAAAGCCGTGTCACGCGTGGTCTCCATCAGGAAAAGTGCAGCTGGTATAGAATCATAGAACAGCCAGGTTGGAAGGGACCCATCGGATCTTCTAGTCCAACTATTCCTATCTAACACTAAACCAAGTCCCTCAAGACCTCATCCACCCGTCTCTTAAACACCTCCAGGGAAGGGGAATCAACCACCAACCTGGGCAGCCTATTCTAATGCCCAGTGACCCTCTGTGTGAAAAACTTGTCCTAATCTCCAGCCTAAATCTCCCCTGGTGGAGCTTGAGGCCATTCCCTCTCGTCCTGTCCCCTGTCCCTTGGGAGAAGAGCCCAGTTCCCTCCTCTCCACAACCTCCTTTCAGGTAGTTGTAGAGAGCAATGAGGTCTCCTCTCAGCCTCCTCTTCTCCAGGATAAACAACCCCTCCCTCATCCTGCATCATCCCCATTGGTCCTGCAGCGTTTTCCACATTAAACAGGCTTTAGGCTGAGCTGCTGTGGGGGGTGTAAGGGTTGGGCACCGCGACTGCAGTGAGCCAGGGAGACTCAAACCGAAGCCTCCGATCCGGCAGAGATTCTTTCTCAGCAGAGCACATCAGCCTTTCCGCTCTGCACTGCTCAGCGATGCACAAGAAGTGTGGCCCTGCCAGTTTGCACGAGTTTGGAGCATTTACCCATCACCATTTGAGGTGAAATCAATCATTAAATTAGTCTCAGAGCCAAGATAAACCTGCTCTGAGGACCCTTCCTGTTCTAGGTCAACTTTCCCTCTTTGATTCTTTAATACATAGATGTCTGTTTTCATCTGGTTTCTTATCGTGCTGGTAAACAAGTAGATAATGTTTTAATATCTGTGTGTTTATGATGTTTGGGTTGGTTTTTAGAACTTTGTGGTAGTCGTTTGGTCGGATAAGACTGTTGGTATCTAACAAACAGATTTCCAGCTGGAATGTCTGATTCTAAATGCTGTAAATAAAGCCTAGAACTGATTGTCTCTGTTCTTACACCAGGAGAAACACAGTCATTCCTGTCCTGCTTCTCGAGAAACTCAGCTTTGTTTAGTCTGGAAGAGAACTTTAAGGATTTTATTAACAATTTATGGATTTATAGGCTACTGCGAGAATAAAACTCTCTAATTGCTCAAGATGGAATTCTTTGACGGTGACACAGTCGAGGGAAACACACGACTGCTCTTCCAGTGATACAGCAGTAAATGATTAAATCTTTCATTGAGCAAGAATTGCTATTTACCTTCCTTCCTTTCACACGGTTATGGAATGTCGGTCGTGGACACAGCAGGGAGCGGCGCAATGAGAATGTTGTGAGGCTGAATGTAGAGTGGAGGTGCTGGGTTTTCAGGCCAGACTGCCCTTTGGGTCCAGCTTGTTTGGCTAAAACACATTGTTCTACAGTGAGTGAGAAATTCATCCAGCACACGCTCTGCATACCCCACACACAGAGCCTGTGGGCAGGACGCGTTTGCTTCTCTTCCCTCTCTGTGGAAATGTGGTTTTCTGCAATGTTTTTCAAGACTCAAGCACCTTACCTGGAGAGCAGGAGCAGCTGGGGAGCAGGGAGGCATCCGTCTGTGACCAGCGAGAGCTGGAATCGTAGAATCATAGAATCCTTAGGTTGGAAAAGACCTTTCAGATCATCAAGTCCAACCGTGCTGGGTCGATCCATCTAGATCTTGTCGTTATTCCTAGAGGACCATCACCTTCTGTCTATTTAAAATATATTAATGAGCATTTTTATTACCTTCCAGCCTAGCTGAAGCGTCCGGTGTTGGTAGTTTGAATCATAGAATCATAGAACAACCAGGTTGGAAGAGACCCATCGGATCTTCTAGTCCAACCATTCCTATCAAACACTAAACCAAGTCCCTCAAGACCTCATCCACCCGAAATCCCAGGAACTGAATGTCAAGAATCATTGTCCTCACCACACACTGAACTTCTCATAGTATGAACTTACTTGCTCGGAACCTGCCAATAGGGGATGTGCACCCAGGAGATGATAATCCTGGTGTTCGTCCCTTGTCACTGCTGTCATCAAAGTGGTGATGTCCTGCTGGGCTCTGGAGGGGCCGTGGGTGGCACAGGCCGTGCTGCTCCTCAGCAGGCAGATCCCTCAGCCGGTTTGTCCTGTGAATTGCTGTCTCTTCTCTGCTAACCGAGGATCTTGAACCTCACAGACTCATGTTTTTTTCCTGTCTGAAAACTTCTCTTCTTACAGCAGATAACAGGATGTGAATCAGACTTCTCTTTATCTTTAAGTGGAAAGCTGGGGAGGAGAAATATTAACTAAAATCGCTTTCTCCTCTAGGTAATTTCCCATTTTAAGTGTCAGCAAACTTGTTTCTGTGTTGCAGGCCCAGCACAGAGACACGTTCATCGAAGAGCGCTATGGGAAGTACAACATCAGTGATCCCTTAATGGCTCTGCAGCGAGATTTTGAGGCCCTGAAAGAGGGAAATCATGGTGAAAAGCAACCAGTCTGCTCCAATCCCTTATCTATTTTGAAAGTGGTGATGAAACATTGCAAGAACATGCAGGAGAGGATGTTATCCCAGCTGGCGGCTGCGGAAAGCAGGCACAGAAAGGTAGGTTTGGCTGCATACGATGTGCTGAAGTTAATAATTGTGTTTTGATCATACGTTAACTTCAGCCAAAACACTTCAGTGACTTGAGTTTTGGTGACTGAAGGGACTTTGCGCCTTTGTTTAAACTTCTTACTCAAACTGCTGGTAAACTCGTTCATTTTAACACCAAAACTTGAAAACTATGTGGGGTGTTTGTTGTGACACACAAAAAAAGGAACGAGCCTTTTCAAAACTGGGAATAATCTGAAGCATTTCTGCTTACTGTGCCCTAAACAACTGTCCAGCTTGAGGTCTGCATCACGGGCTCTGTGCTCGGGATGGGCGGCTGGAGGTATCATCACCTCTGGTTTGTCCTCAGAGTCACAGCAAGGCTCTGGGCATCACTTCTCAGCCATTATCCAGCTAAATCATCTCATACAGTGAGATCTTTCCCCGTCTATCCTTCCCGTCTCCTGTAAAGGAGCTCCTCGTGTATTTAAAGATACTTCAGCTCCTTGCAGCTGTGGCATTTGGGGACGTGGCTTAGCGAGCACAGTGAGGTTGGGCTGATGGTTGGACTGGAGGAGCTCCCAGGTCTTTCCCAACCTTAATGATTCTGTTCTTAAATACCAGAAAGACTGAGGAGCTGCTAGGTTTGCGGTGAGGGTGTGCCGGGGGAGCCTGGTGTTTTGGTGGTGGGATATGGCAGAGTCTCTTGGGAAGTTTGGCCTTTTTTTGTTGAGTTAATAGAATTCCAATTATTCATGTAATTCAGAGTTAAAGCTGAAGGATCTACTTAACCAGGTCCTTATGGCAAGCAGCTTCACTTCAAGAGCTCATCTTGTTCTGAAGTGGACGAACAAATTCATGTTCTTTAAAATAAACTTTGCACTGCAGCCCTCGTATCCCCAGTGAGGAACTGGGGGAGAAGCCTGTGTGCAAATCCCTGCGGGAACTGCGGTGAGGACCATCCTGGAAAATGAAAACACAGTCAGTGAGAGGTTTTCATTCTTTCACAAAGTGACTGAACCACTTGGTCTGACACAAACCCCTCAAGACTGTTCTTGTAAGTCTATTTAAGCAAATCAGCTACGATCGTCTTCCCAGCTATTCCCCTCAGAGGTGACGCACGCGATGCTGCAGATCCTTTTCTAAGGTGGTTGATCTCTATTGGTTTTGCTTTCACGTCTTCTGAAACGGGCTCCTCTGAGCACTGATGGATCTGTGGCATCTCTGCACCATCAACCTCGGTCAATAATGGACAAGTTTCCATTGCAGCTTTCTTCAGTTTCACAAGAAAGTGGATGTTCACTTGCTGTTCACTCTTGCACAGCAACATTTCCCAACTATGGGTGAGGAAATGCCTTTGCTTGAGCCCATGTCCACTCGCAGCGAGTGCAGCACTCGCGCTGAGCCATGTCTCGCTGTCCCAGCTCGGCTGTGGGGACAGTCACAGGTTTGTTGTGTCAGACCTCGCATACCAAATAGTAACATAGCGCTGTAACCTGTCCAAAAGCTGCTTTTATGAGATTTGGAGTTGAATTTTTGACCTTGGAGGCTGCAGGGGTTGCTCTCCCGTGTCATTTGGCTTTGGATGGTGCGTGACAGCACTGACCAGTCCCTGAGTGACTTGAGCTGGGGCGGGTGGATGGGGTCCTGAGGGACATGGTTTGATGTTTGGTGGGAATGGTTGGACTCGATGATCTGATGGGTCTCTTCCAACCTGGTTGGTCTATGATTCTATAATCCTATGAACCTTAGAGGATAGGTTCATGCCAAATTCATCACCAAATCGAAGTGGTTCCTATTTAAGGCACTAGGGCTGAGCAGCTGAGCAATTGTGCACAAAGCACAGAAGAGACTCAGGCACTGAAATAACTTGGACATGGGTTAGTGTTTGATGGGAATGGTTGGACTCGATGATCCGATGGGTCTCTTCCAACCTGGTGATTCTATGATTCTATGAGCTCGTAAGGGTGCTGGGCACCCGAGTGATGGGAGTTGCTTGGCAGGTGATCCTGGACCTGGAGGAGGAGAGGCAGCGGCACGCCCAGGACACGGCGGAGGGCGATGATGTCACCTACATGCTGGAGAAGGAGCGGGAGCGGCTCACCCAGCAGGTACTCCATAGCCACGGTTCCCCAGCCCACGGAAACCCAGGGCTCCTGCACAGTGAGCTCAGTAGCAATGTCCAATCACACCTTCCTTGTCGAACCAGTAATAGGATCCTCCCACTCCTGTAAAGCTTCTACTGCTTCAGTATGAACGTCAGCCTTCACTTTGGGGCGTGTTTTGGTAGCTGAGCAGTGCTAAAAGCTGTTAATAATCAATCGGATGCTTTGAAACCTTCCTTGAGCCTGCAGCCAGACAGGTTCTCAAGAACAGGGCTGCGCTTGCCGGTGCTAGAGCTCTCTAGTACTCAAAATTCAGAACAAGTCTTGAACGATCTCCCGGGGGCGTTATTCAGAGATGATAATAAATATTTAAGCTGCTGTTTTCTGTTACTCAAGTGCTGCAGACTTTATGAAACACAGACCGCACATCAGCATTTTGCAGTCTAGGGGCCTTGAAAAGGCAAAGTGACAAAGCAGTGAGGGAGGTGGGAGGAAGCTTCGCTCCGGGTCGCCTGCTCAGTCAGGGCAGCCTGGGTGGGAATCTCAAGGTCAATTGACTTTCGTACGTGAGTCATACAAGACTCTTGCAGATTCCTGGGGCAGGAATCTTTTAGCAGCGAATTTCATCAAGGTCCAGAGTAACCCGGCTCATACTGGGCTGTTATTATACTTCATTTAGTGTCATTTACTTTTATGGTCTTTTTTTTTTATTCTTCTCTTCCAGCTGGAGTTTGAAAAATCGCAAGTGAAGAAGTTTGAGAAAGAACAGAAGAAGCTGTCGAGCCAGCTGGAGGAGGAAAGGGCGCGATACAAGCAACTCTCTTCCATGCTTGTCGTGGAGTGCAAGAAAGCCACTGCCAAAGCAGCCGAAGAGGGACAGAAGACGGCAGAATTGAGCTTGAAGCTGGAAAAAGAGAAGAGCAAGGTGAGTAAACTGGAAGAGGAGCTGGCAGCCAAGAGGAAGCGAGGTTTGCAGATGGAAGCACAAGTGGAAAAGCAGCTCTCGGAGTTTGACATCGAAAGAGAGCAGCTGAAAGCCAAGCTGAACAGAGAAGAAAACCGTACAAAAGCCCTGAAAGAAGAGGTGGAAGGTCTAAGGAAGGCCCTGAAAGAGCTGGAGGCTTCTTGCCAGGAGCACAGTCCTGCTGAGCCTGCGCAGCCGAGCCCCGTGGTGGTGTCCAGAGCTGTTGTGACCGACAGTGCGCCTGTCAAGTCTGTGTCTTGCCAGACCGAGTGTCTGCAGGCAGACAGGGCGAATCCCAGCAGCGCAAGCAAAGCTGTGGCTGCCGCGCATCCCAGCCCTGCCACTCCGACTCACTCCCATTCCAAATCCAACGGTCACTGCGATACCGACGTGCAGACGGGCAGTGAGCTCCTGCAGAGCAGCGCAGCAGAGACACACACTCACAAGGAGAAATCGGCCGCTGCAGCCCTGGAAAACACCGTTGAGAATGGAAGTTCTCCTGTAAGAACAGAGTCACCAGTGCATCTCATGTCCCAGCTCCCTTCAGCAGGGGTGTCCCTGTCTCCCAGCAGCACGGCTGCCTCCTCCCTGACGCCGTCTCCCTGCTCCTCACCAGTGCTGACCAAACGCCTCGTGGGAGCTTCGGCGAGCAGCCCTGGCTACCAGTCGTCCTACCAGGTGGGGATCAACCAGCGCTTCCATGCCGCCCGCCACAAGTTCCAGTCTCAAGCGGAGCAGGAGCACCAGGCGAGTGGGCTGCAGAGCCCACCCTCGCGGGATTTGTCCCCTACCCTGGCAGACAACTCGGCCGCCAAGCAGCTGGCCCGCAACACGGTCACACAGGTCCTTTCCAGATTTACCAGCCAGCAGGGCCCCATTAAACCCGTCTCCCCTAACAGCTCGCCCTTTGGCACGGACTATCGGAATCTGGCAAATGCCGTCAGCCCCAAAAGCGAATCTGGCCACTCTCCAAGCTCTGGCAAGGTCTCCAGTCCACTGAGCCCGTTGTCTCCTGGCATCAAGTCACCAACCATTCCGAGAGCGGAAAGAGGGAACCCTCCGCCCATTCCTCCAAAGAAACCCGGCCTCGCGCAGTCCCCGGCCGCTCCCGCTCCGCTAACCAAACCCTCTTCCCAGGCATCTCCCCTGGACGTGTCGAGCAGCTGCTCCAGCACCACCGCAGTGTCCAACGGCAAAGACCTGGAGATCCTCCTGCCCACCAGCAGCTAATCTCCAGCCAGCAGGACATTCCACGGCTTAGCATCTGCAGCTAAGACACTGTTTTTCCACTCCATGTTATTTATTTCCGTAGTAGCAGATTCTGTCTGTATAAAAGCATTTAGTATATTTTTTTCCTTTTTTAATAGGTAGGAAGATATTTTTGTTTATGAAGAACCCTGAACTACAGCTCTCAGTAGCCTCCAATGTCTCATTTTGACGGTTCAGATCATTAGAAGTAACGAGACCCGTAGTGTTGTGGTGGGACCCGACTAGCGAACTCTAATGGGACTGAAACGCTACTTTTAAATTATGCAGAAGTATCTTTTGCAGACTTTTTACTCCAGATGAACCTTTTCTATAAAAGTGCCTGAGTTAAGCCTGCGCTATGAATGTGATTCCCTGCAAAAGGAGAGGAGGGGAACCACCTGGCTGCAGAAACGGAGTCTTCTGTGAGTCCTGAATGTCAAAACCGACACTGGTTTTCTTTTTTAGTTCCTCTCCGTTTGCTAAAATACGTTAGCAGATGCACTCGGAATTCTGGGAGGTGACCACCAGCCTGGCACGAGCAGCCACGCTCTGTCCCGTGGGACGTAGCTCCCAGCTCTTGGAGGAAGCACACGTCTGTTTCTTGGGGTCACGTTTAGCTCTAACACAACCCCAGTTGCTCTTCTCTCAATATTCACTGTCCACACGATTCTCTCTGCTTTCTTGCAGAGCCATCCGTGTGCTTTGAGTGGCTGAGCACTGGTTTCGGGTGCGTCACCGTGAATTTTCAAGCTCTCCAAGCCTTCTACTGTTGTGTGTGTAGAACTTCTGAGAAATGGATCTTGCTGTCACTCACAAAGATCTCACTATTACTTGAAAAAAAAAAAAAAAAAAAAATCACCAGTCCACACAATACAGGTTTTTAGCAACAGGAAAGTGAGATCTTCTATAAACAGTAGCAATAATTTTGTTCCTCATCTGTATGGGTTGTGTCTGACTGGCCTGGATTTGAGTCCCTGCTCAGCTGTGGGATCTTGCTGCCTTTCCTTGGCCACAGATACGGAATCAAATCATTGCTGTCCTGGGGGATGGAGTATGTGGAGATGTGTAAGTAGCCCCACATGTATACATAGGAAATACACACTCTGCTAGGAAACCCTTTATCCGTTCGTGTTCTACCTAATAGGAGAAAATCCTCGTGACTGAAAAAGAACACTTAGTGGGGAATCGCCTAAGTCTGAGGCAAATCAGGTGTGTGCAAAGTTAGGAGAAGGGGAGAAGCAGCCGCTGGCTGTGCAGAAGCAGGTCCGAGTCCAGGATCTCAGGTGTTGGTGTCTGAATCCATCCTTCATGTAGGAACCGGACTTGCTCAGCGTTTCCCTTCTGCTGCAGTCCCGTCGGGGCCGAGCACAGCTTCCCACTGCCGGAGACACCTTCTCCTTGGTCACTTTTCAATGTTTTATTAGACAACGTCCATCCACCTTTCCCGCAGGGAAGATCCCTGCGGCGGCAGGGAGGATGCGCTGCTGTGCCTGCCCTGCCAGGCTCCTGCTCGCTCTGAGTCTCCTTTGAGGCCATGGGAGCTCTTGTGCTGCTAGGAAGGCTGCAGTGACCCTGCTCTTCCCTCCCGCGCAGCCGTGATCGGGATTCGGACCACAGCGAGGGCTTTACAGCCCTTGGGTAGCGTTGGAGCCGTGGGATCACGTGCTGCCGTGTCCTTGCTGCAGGGAGGAAGAGGCAGCCCAGATAAAATCACAGAACCAGGTTGGAAGGGACCCATCGGATCTTCTAGTCCAACCATTCCTATCTAAACAGGCAGCAGCTCTCTTGCAAGCACATTTATTACTTTTTTAAACTTGTAAGTATCCACAGATTTTTTTTTTTTTTTCCTCTTGATGAGAGCGATTTTACAGCCGATGGGCAGATGGATTCAAACGTGAGGCTTTTGTATACGCTGCTTGAACGAGTTTCTTTGCTTTTACATTAATCTAACTGATATTATCGCCGTTCCCTCTCCATAGCTCTATAGGAAGAGAAGTGCTATGATGAAGTCTGATAGGAAATGCACTGAGTACTGATTCTTCTAAACTATAGCACGGGAGGGGGACGCAGGAGAATGTATTTTAGCTCATAGCCTGTCTTCTGGGAGAAACTAAGCACAATGTATGGCAATGGATCGACTTATTCCGTAAGACACATTTAGAGTTAGTATTTAACTGTCGGTGTAGATTCGGTGTTGAAGCAACTCAATATTTCCTCTCTCATCTCCTCTGAGCGGCCGTTGTCGCCGTTTGGCTGATGGAGCATCATGAAGTGCAAATATATGCCAGAATTAACTCATTAACACTTTGTAAATTTGTAAAGCCAAACGTACCGAGCTGAAGTCTTTAATCATTTTTTTTTTTTTATAGCTGATGGCATTAAACATGGTAAACATTCATATTATCAATAAAGGATTTTATTTTTAAGATGTGCAAATTGCTTAAGGAGATGTGTGGTATCGGGACCGGGTGCGGACGGAGGCTGCGGAGCAGGAACAGGAGGTGAGAGACCGAGTTGCTGCTGCTGTAATTTGTGCTCCAAAATACCAGGAGAGAGAGTGTCCAGGGAGCACAGCAGGTACCGAGCACTTGTGGCTGTTGGGTTGCCCGTCCTACTCCTGCCTGGAATCACAGAATCACAGAACAACCAGGTTGGAAGAGACCCACCGGATCATTGAGTCCAACCATTCCTATCAAACACTAACCCATGTCCCTCAGCACCTCGTCCACCCATCCCTTAAACCCCTCCGGGGAAGGGGAATCAACCCCCTCCCTGGGCAGTTCCAGTGCCCAATGACCCTTTCTGTGAATAATTTTTCCCTGATGTCAAGCCTGAACCTCCCCTGGTGGAGCTTGAGGCCATTCCCTCTCGTCCTGTCCCTTGGGAGAAGAGCCCAGCTCCCTCCTCTCCACAACCTCCTTTCAGGTAGTTGGAGAGAGCAATGAGGTCTCCCCTCAGCCTCCTCTTCTCCAGGCTAAACACCCCCAGCTCTCTCAACCACTCCTCAATGATCCGATGGGTCTCTTCCCACCCGGTTGTTCTATGATTCCATGATTCTATGATCTCTCCGGGCTGGGCGATGCTTTGGAGCAGCCCCCACCCAGCAGGCACTGTGCCCATCGCTTCCACCGGCACCGAAGCCGCAGGGCCCTGCCCAGACAGGAACTGGAACTGGTCTGTCTCGGCCACAGCCCTGCTCGCTTTTTATAGCAGCAGAGGTGGAAGGACCTTGCCCAAGCCTGGAATGCCTATGAACCCTTTGATGAACGTCACCGAGCTCCGTCTCGCCGACACAGTGTGTGTTTGCCGTGAGCTAGGGTGCTCATCCCAGCTCCAACTCATGGCTGAGGCTTAAACCCAGTTCCAGTTGATGAACCGGGCCCAGCTCTGTGTCCCTGCTGGCAGATAGTTTCTGCGCAGGAGAGGGTGAGTCAGGGCCTTGTGCACAAGGCATCCATTCAGCCTCCTGTTGGAGATGGACCATGCCAGCTCTGCCAGGCTGTGCTCAGGGCAGGAGCAGCCACCACAGGGGCTTCAGACGCCTTCGTGTGCTCAGGAGCTATGACCGTGAGTGTAAAGTGGTCCCTGCTTGCCTGGCTGGGGCTGCACAGGGAATGGTTTGCGTTGGAAGGGACCCCAAAGCCCATCCAGTGCCACCCCTGCCATGGGCAGGGACACCTCCCGCTGGATCAGGGACTCCAAGTCCCATCCAAGCTGCCCTTGAACCCCTCCAGGGATGGGGCAGCCACCCCTGCTCTGGGCAACCTGTGCCAGGGCCTCCTCACCCTCACAGCAAAACATTTCTCCCTAAAATCTCATCTCAATCTCTCCTCTTTCAGCTTAAAACCACTCCCACTCATCCTCTCCCTGATCCAGAGTCCCTCCCCAGCTTTCCTGGAGCCCCCTTCAGCCCTGGAAGCTGCTCTAAGGTCTCCCTGCAGCCTTTTATTCTCCAGGTTTGAACAACCCCAACGCTCTCAGACTGTCCCTAGAGCAGAAGGGCTCCAGCCCTTGGAGCTTCCACAGTCCTTGGAGCTTCCAGTCCCCTCCCCAGGGCTCCCAGTCCCTCCCAGCCCCTGCTGGCCGAGCCCCGGGGCTGCAGTGCGGCAGAGCGGCCACAGGAGGGCGCCGTGTGCTCGGGAACCGCCCGGCAGCCGCTGAGCTTCCCAGCAGAGAGCAGCCCAGAGCATCCCCATCCCAGGAGCATCTCCCATCCCAGAGCATCCCATCACAAATCATCCCATCCCAGAGCATCCCTTATCAGGGCAGCCCATCCCAGAGCACCCCCCAGAGCATCCTATGCCAGAGCATCCCCAAAGCACCACTTAACAGAGAAGCCCATCTTGGAGCACCCCCAGAGCACTCCATCCCAGAGCATCCTATCCCAGAGCATCCCCAGAGCACTCCCAGGGCATCCCAGAGCAAGGCATCCTATAACAGGGCATCCCATCCCAGAGCATCCCCAGTTGCCAGATGCCCCATATCTCAAACCACACACCAGAGCACCACAGGGCACCCCAAAGCAGGGAACCCTCTCCACCGCAGGGCACCCTCATCCCTGGGTGCCCCATGGCAGGAGACCCTACTTCGCAGCAGAGAAACTCTCCAGGGGACAAGGATGGTGGTGAGAGGACGGCCGGTGTGAGCACCTGACATGATGCAGCTCCCAGGAGCATCCCTCGGGAAGAAGGTTCTCCCAGTTCTGCTGAAAGAAAAAGCTTTTCCTTGGCTCACGTTCATCCTGCAGCATCATCTTTGGGCCGTTGCAGCCGCAGTGCCCACGGACGCAGTTTGTTTGTACAATCCAGCCGGCAAGCCAGGCCTGCCTCTCACCCTCTGCCAAGGGAGGCTTCAAGAGGTGAGTGTTGCTGTGAAAAGTTCTCATGCCGCAGGTTTAGCGCAAGCAAACATGCCGAGAGGCTGAGCTCTGCTCACCCCACTCGCCTCCCCTGCTATTTCGGCCGCGGCCACCGCTGCTGATAACCCCTGGGCGCCATCCAGGCGCCTCGTCACCCGCCAGCTCCACATCTACGTGTGTTTAGAACCCCCCACCAGGGATGGAGGCTCCACCAGTGCCCTCGGCAGCCTCTGCCAGGGCTTCACCACTCTTTCAGTAAAGAAATTGTTCCTAATATCCAACCTTAACCTCCCCTGGTACAGCCTGAGGCCAACGTCTCATCCTACCACTTATCACTTGGGAGGAGAGACCAACAGCCATGTCACTACACCCTCCTTAGAGGTAGTTGTGGAGAGCAATAACGTCACCTCTCAGCCTCTCCTTCTCCCTGATAAACTGTCCCAGCTCCCTCGGAATGGGCTGAGACAGAAGCAAGGCCCTGGCCACGACTCTGTGGGGGCCGGGACAGGACCCCCAGGGTGGGTTTCTGGTTGCTTCTTGGTGTGCAACCTGCCCTGACCCTGCCAAGCCTCCCAGAAGCATGACTTGAGAGCATCCACATCCCCATCCTCATCCCCATCCCCAGTGCAGAGCCTGGTGCTGCCACAGCTGCCTCTCATCTACAGGAGCCTCATGGGCAGCACAGCCTCACCAGGTCATTAATCTTTTGTCACGGAGGAAGAGGGAGAACCAACAATTACTAACCCCCCAGCTTAGGTGGTAACTCAGCCCTGTGGTCCGGGCTGTGCACATCACCCTGACTGCGGCTGCCTCCCGAGCTGTGCCGAGCGCCGGGCACGGGCGCAGATGTTATTGCAGGGAAGCAGGGTCAGGGCTGCTTGACGAGAAGGAATCGCCGTCGGGAGGATGTTTGTTTTTGTAGCAGCTGGATGTGTCTCGGGGAGGGATGGGAACGTCTCCTGTCACTCGTGGGCCGGGAGGAGGCTGGCAGGGCAGGGATAAAGCTCCTGACAAGTTTGGACTAGCAGGCGAGTTGATTAGCTGAGAGATGAAAATTCACAGCTCGGCTCTCGCTGGGGGCCGCGAGCTGCTGGAGATGTGTTTATGCAAGGGGAAAGCACCCCGTGAGCGCTGCCCCAGCGCCCGGCGCTCAGCACGGGGGTCAGGAACGCTCTGTGGTGCAAGGACAGCATCCTGGCCCTGCCACTACCCGGGGATTTGTGGGGAGGGGGGACCCAGGTTGTGGGGTGGCACCATCACCGCTTCTCCATGACCATAGGAGCAGGTCTTTACTGGCTGCCCAGGCACCATCACCATGATGAGAGTGTGGAAAAGGACAACTCTCTGTGACCAACTCTCCATGATCAACTCTCTGTGGACAACTCTCCGTGTCCAACTCTCCATGACCAACTATCTGTGTCCAACTCCCCATGACCAGCTCTTTGTGGACAACTCTCCATGGCCAGCTCTCCATGACCAACTTTCCAGGGACAGCTCTCCATGGCCAACTCCCCATGGGAACAACTGTCCATAAGGAACCTTTAGAGTTAGGCTTAGGGTTAGAGGTGTCCAAGGTAGAATTGTCCCTGTGGAGAGTTGTCTTGATGATCCAATGGGTCTTTTCCAACCTGGTGATTCTATGATGAACCAGCCATGAGAGTTGTCCTGATGATCCAGTGGGTCTTTTTCAACCTGGTGATTCTATGATGAACCAGCCATGAGAGTTGTCTCAATGATCCAGTGGGTCTTTTCCAATGATTCTATGAAGAACCAGCCATGAGAGTTGTCCCAGGCTCTCGTGTTCATGTCCCATGTCCTGGTCGTTGGGACCTGGGCACCTGGTGCTTCCTCGGATGTTTATTTGCAGCAAGAGGAGGAGAAGCAGCCCAGGGAGGTGAGTGTGGGTTCTCGTTAGCTGGGAGCGCGAGCTGTGCTGCGCCTGCTGGTGCCGATTACGCCGTGATGGACAGAGATAAACACCTACAGCTGGAGGCAGAATAAATCGATGCCGCACGTTGTAGAATTGTCTTGAAAATAAGGTAATGACTGCCTCTTGGAATGCTTTGATCTTATCAGAAAGACAAGGAATACACTAATGGCTTTAATGAGACTTCAGGGATGAAATGAATTCGGCCTCCCGGGTGAGCCGGGATCTGGGATTGACCACTGGTGGGGAGGGAAAGGCTTTAATCAGATTTAGGCTCTTTAATACCCACAGTGGTGTCTGGATGGGCCATAGAGACTCACTGTCAGGCTGGGGCTGGGGGCATGTCTGGCTGTTCAGGAGCCTCTTTTCACTGTACTTTCCCATTTGTGCTTAAACTCTACAAGATCCGCTGGTTTTATTTACTGGCTTTTAAAGGAAAAGTGGAAAACAAGTCGTCTGAAAGCAGCAGAGAGCTGGTAGCTGTTTGATTTCCCAGGAGGGGTTGGTGGCAGCTGCTGTGGGGCAGGAGCTGCTCAGACACGCAGGGAAGAGGCAGCCAGTTCCCGCAGCTCTGTTAGTGCATGCGACGGCCGCAGCGAGAGACAGAGATGGCAAAGCTGCTTATCTCTCTAGGAACTTGGCTTCGCCTCGTGCCCCAGAACTCAGAGAATAAGTGGTGTTTAATGGTCTGACTCAGTGGTGTGAGTCAGCCTTGCTCATCGCTCGGGTCCAGGCTGCTCGGCGCTGGGCGGGGAGGCGGTTGGGGGCTCCTGGTGATGGGAGCAGTGGGGATGTCGAGGCTTTCACGAGGTTCTGCCTCTCCTCCTGCGCTGGGGCTGAGCCCTGAGGGTCCAGGGGGGGCAGGCAGTGTTCCCAGGCTGAACCAAAGCTTCCCTACCCAAACTGGCACCTTTGGGGGCAGCAGCAGCCCAGATGCTGAAGCTGAACAGGCAGCAGCCGCTCTCCCGAGGCCGAGTTTGTGTCTTAACCATTGTTACTCCAGATTTGGGTTATTTGGGTAGGTCGACATTAGCTATCGTGCTTCCCTTATGTTAATTTGTTAGGCTTAGATGAGCTCCCGAAACGGATTTAATAACAAGAGCTGCTGCCAAGGAAAGCGCAACCTTGTTCAACAGTCACTGTACAGCCAAGTGGCTCCGAGGCCAAAGGCTGCAGGCGTGGGGAGAGCTCCTTGTAAGTAGCTGAGCTTCCCTGTAAGTACAGGCGAGAGCACAGCCAGGTCAGCGCTTGCCCTGCGGGAGCCGCTGGGGCAGCCACCCACTCTGCCAGGGCAGCAGCCACCCCGGAGCAGCGTGTGATGCTGCTGGGAACGGGCAAAGCTGCAGCAGCTCAGCCTCACAGATGATACTTGATGATTCTGACCCAAACAATGGGGGCACAGCGGCAACCCCTGTGAACAAAGCTGAGCCTCTTGCTTTCCAATGTGCCCAGAGATGCCTGTCCTGCATCCCAGGGATCCCCATCCTGCATCCCAGTGATTCCCATCCTGCATCCTACATCCCAGTGATCCTCATCCTGTATCCTGCATCCCAGTGATCCCCATCCTGCATCCTACATCCCAGTGATTCCCATCCTCCATCCTACATCCCAGTGATTCCCATCCTCCATCCTGCATCCCAGTGATTCCCATCCTACATCCCAGCAATTCCCATCCTGCATCCTACATCCCAGTGATTCCCATCCTGCATCGTACATCACAGTGATTCCCATTCTGCATCCCACATCCCAGTGATCCCCATCCTGCATCCCACATCCCAGCAATCCCCATCCTGCATCCTACATTCCAGTGATGCCCATCCTGTAACCTGCATCCCAGTGATCCCCATCCTGTATCCCCATCCAGTGATCCCCATCCTGCATCCCATATCCCCAGCAATTCCCATCCTGCATCCCACCTCCCAGCGATTCCCATCCTGCATCCCACATCCCAGTGATTCCCATCCTGTATCCCCATCCAATGATTCCCATCCTGCATCCCCATCCCAGACCCCACACTAGCGAGTCCGAAATCTGTGGGTCCAGACCCTGCCGGCTCCACCCTGGAGGAGAGGAGGATGAGGAGCTGCAAGTGGATGAAGGACACCCAGACCCTGTCCCACCAGACCACTGCCCTGTGGTGCTCCAGGTTGTGACAAATCCTGTGTGTGTGTGTGTGTGTGTGTGTGTGTGTGTGTGTGTGCAGAAAACTCCTCACCATGGTGCAAACACACACATGCTTGGTAACATAATCTCTTAAAAGCAAAATCCCAGAAATTCCTTTTTCTTCGTGGAAAATGTTGCCTGGGGGAGAAGCTCATAATGAAGGATGAAAGCTTAATCCTTGAGGTAGAGCAGGGCTGGGGGGGGAGAGTATAAACATGACAGTTGGTGCTCAGCGAGTCGGAACGAAGGAGGTGAAGGGCTAAGAGTTGGGGCTGGGCAGGACGGCCGCAGTCTGACTGGGGGGAGCTGAGCCCTCGCTGGCCCCGACAAAGCTTGGGGCTGTCCTGGCAGCTTCAGACACAGAAAACTCTGTGGTGCTCCGACAGGTGAGGATGTGGGGAGAGTAAATTCCACTCCAAAGCTGTGTAATTGGCAGGTAGGGACAGCCCAGGGTCACCGTGCGTCAGGGCCGGCGACGCTGGGAAGGGGTTTCAGTCCAGATCCAGCTTTGATGGTCATAAAATTAAAACGCAGGTTGATCTTTCATGTCTTCTGGGCCACCCAAACTTGCCAGGACAGGACAGCACGGAGCTCCCCGAGTGCTGGGTGCACCCCAAGGTGGGACATGGACCCTGCGCTGGACAGTGACCTCACCGTCTCCAGCATCCTGGGTCAGAGAGGCACATGTTGTCCCCAGAGCTGTCATCAAGTGGGTTTTTTGGATTTTTTTTTTCCTACAGTCGGACTCAATGATCCAGTGGGTCTCTTCCAACCTGGTTGTTCTATGATTCTGCACTGCTGAGAGTTGTGATGGCAGAGAGTGACCCCCCCAGAACCTGAGGAAGGTGAATAGAGAGAGATCAGAGGGGAAAAGAAGCTTAGAAGAGATGGATCGAAGGAAGAGGCTTCTCACCGTCCTCTTCAAAGCCAGAGAAAACCTGTTTAAATCAAAGGTAACCCTCCTGCCGCAGATCTGCTCTGCTTAAACCCAACCTCCTCGCTGGTGGCAGCAGGAGCCACAGCTCAGGACTGACCTGGGGCAGCAGCAGGATGAGAACTCCATTTGCAGATGGAGACTGGGCTCCTGGAGGTCTTGTGCCGGTGGGTGTGCTCAGTCAGACCAACAGTTTGGGGCAGAAATGGACATGATTGGCGTTTCCCAGCACTCAGGGGCCTTCATCCCACCCCAGAGCTGTGCGTGGGCTGCAGGGGCCAAGCAGCAGGGATGTCGGACGTGGTTGAGCTCGTCCCAGGTGGGTGTTGCTGGTGTTCCCCAGGCCTCTGCAGCAAAAGGTGTGTCCTGGCACCCCTGGGCCTCGCCGCCCCTCGGCGTGGGAGGAATTTCACCCGGGTGGCCACGTCACGTGGCCACCCGGGTGAAATTCCTCCCACGCCGAGGGGCGGCGAGGCCCAGGGGTGCCAGGACACACCTGCGGCACCTCCCCAGCCACTCAGCATCACCGTGCGCTGGGCTGATGCGGTCAGAGAGGCAGAAAGAGGGTCTGGCGGGGTGGCCGGTAACCTGACACGCTGCAGGTGTCCAGCGACCCTTGGCCACCAGGGACCGGACCTTCTGTGCCGCCGGTGAGTGGCCGTGGTGCCCAGGGGGACGTCCCTGCCCTCCTGCAGAAGGGACCCTGTGCAGAATGTGGTCCCTGTGCTCGCCACGGTGGCTTTTGGGAGCTGTGAGGACTGGGTGGCCACTCCCTAGATGCCAGATGCCGCAGGGATGGGCACTGAGCTGCCTCTGGACTCCCCAACAGTCCCAGCCTCCCAGGTCAGAGCCACCACATGGCTCTGTGGCTCCCGAGATGAAATCTCTCCAGTCAGTGAAAGGGGTTTTGCAGCCAAGAGGTTCCTCCCAGACTATTTGGAGGTGGTGCACTTGCTCCCTGCATCCCTCAGCTTTCAGCATCCAGTCCGAGAGGGACAAACCAACCAGTCCGAGAGGGATAAACCAACCAGTCCGAGAGGGACAAACCAACCAGTCCGAGAGGGACAAACCAACCAGTCCAAGAGGGATAAACCAACCAGTCCGAGAGGGATAAACCAACCAGTCTGAGAGGGATAAACCAACCAGTCCGAGAGGGACAAACCAACCAGTCCGAGAGGGACAAACCAACCAGTCCGAGAGGGACAAACCAACCAGTCCAAAAGGGACAAAGCAACCAGTCCAAGAGGGACAAAGCAACCAGTCCAAGAGGGACAAACACACCCACTCCTCTTCTCCTGTGTCTTTTCCATTAGGAATAGGAGCGCTGGAGGTGGGTTACACTCTCCAGAGCCCAACCTGCTCTGCCTTTGCTCAGCGAAGCTGTTTTCGCACTGGGATTCCAACCCTCTCCTCTCTCGAGGCCGTGAAGATGTATTTCCTCCTGTGCCATTTCTCCTTCTGGCAGGCAGGCTCCCAGGTGGGTCTGGAAAATGTCAAAGTGGGAAATAAAGTTGTTCGCTACGAGAGGGGAAAAAAGAGAGAGAGAGGGAAAAGGGGGAAAGCAGAATAATGGGCAGTGTGGTGTTAGCCCTGCCGGGAGCTGCCGGGGGGTTCGTGGGGCAGCAGGAGAGCTGCGGTGGCACCAAACAGGGTGTCTGTGCCACCCCCAGCACCTGTTCTGCACCACGGCTGGAGCCGCTGGGGCTTTTCCATCCCTGGAATGGGCTACGAGCAGAGCATGCGGCAAAGGACCAGTGGCAGGAGGTGCGTAGGAGCCACCCTTTGGTCTCCCACCTCCCACCCAACCCAGGATCCTGCTCTTCTCCCTCTCCTCCGCGCTCATCGCAGAAGGTCTCCGGTGCCGAAACAGATGACTCTATTTATCTGAAGTGACTAATGGGCCAGCGCATTCCTGGCCCTGCATCATCTGGTTCTCGTAACATCAGGCACGAGGAGCAGCAGCGAGCGAGCAGCCGCAGCCTGGGATGGAGGTGGGATGGAGGAGGTGTCAGGCCTCAAGCTGGTTTAAAACCCTCACTCATTCTCACAGTGATGCCCACGGCAAAGCCATGCAGCCAGCACTGGGGGATGCGGCTTCCAGCCAGGTGGTGGCACATGGTGATGGGAGCCACAGTGGGAGCCACACAAGATGTGGTAGGAGCCGCACGAGCCATAGTGGGAGCCACATGAGCCATAGTGGGAGGAGCATGAGCCATAGTGGGAGCCACATGAGCCATAGTGGGAGCCGCACGAGCCATAGTTGGAACCACTCGAGCTGCGGTGGGAGCCACACGAGCCATAGTGGGAGCCACACAAGCTGTGATGGGACCCACATGAGCCATAGTGGGAACCACACAAGTCATAGTGGGAGCCACACAAGTCATAGTGGGAGCCACATGAGCCATAGTGAGAGCCACTTGAACCATAGTGAGAGCCACACAAGCCATGGTGGGAGCCACTTGAGCCATAGTGGGAGCCACTTGAGCTATAGTAGGAGCCACACAAGCCATAGTGGGAGCCACATGAGCCATTGTGGGAGCAACACAAGCTGTGGTGAGAGCCATACGAACCATAGTGGGAGCCACACAAGTCATAGTGGGAGCCACATGAGCCATAGTGAGAGCCACACAAGCCATGGTGGGAGCCACTTGAGCCATAGTGGGAGCCACTTGAGCTATAGTAGGAGCCACACAAGCCATGGTGGGAGCCACTTGAGCTATAGTAGGAGCCACACAAGCCATAGTGGGAGCCACATGAGCCATTGTGGGAGCAACACAAGCTGTGGTGAGAGCCATATGAGCCATAGTGGGAGCCACACGAGCCATAGTGGGAGCCACGTGCACGGTGACAAGGGGTCACGTGTGCAGCGCTGGGAGCCAAGCACGACGGTTGGAGCCTCGATGGGCACGAGAGGTTCACATATGAGCTGCTGGGAAGGCCAAGGCTGCAGCGGCAGCACCTGGGCTGGGCACAGATGCTGCAGATTAGGAGTTGAGGAGCTGGGAGGTTTCTGTTGAAGACATTTTTCCGTTGGTGAGGCCACGGGGTGGAGCGGGGAGGGGGGGGCAGCGCCTGCAGCAACAACAAAAGGCAGAAGGGGAGGGGAGCGGGAGGGAGAGATTTTTGATTCGTGCTCAAAAATTACCCAAACTTTATTGCCAAAATGTCTACATTTTTATGTGCTTAAGCAGAGTGAGTTATGGAAATCTTAAAACAATGGAATGATCTCCTTCATCGCGCTCGATGCGCTCAAAGCCACCACCCTCCTAACCCTCCTAACCCAGTGGAATCTCTTTTTCCATTTTATTGACTTAGAAGAATGCCTCTGCTATCAACACCGGCCGCGCGCATCTCATAAATACCAGGGTGGGACGCGCGGCTTTCGGAGGGTGTTTGCCATAAGCCCCGTCTCTGCCTCAACATCTCCTTCCTCCAGCAACAGCCTCGTGTTTGTTCGGTTGAATTGGCACATTCTCTGTCAGAACCTGCCCGAACAAGAGGGGCTGCGGATTCCTTGAGTGGGCTCCAAGCCCACGGCTTGCTGGTTCCCCTGCTCCCATCTCTGCGCTGCGGGAGACCCTTATCCATCACGCACATCCCGAGCTTATCACTCCCCCGCAGTGCAACGGGAGAGCCTTGCAGGGCACCTTACGCACCCCAGCTGGCAGGTAAAGGACCACAGGGGCCAAAGCCAGGGACACCATCGCAGTCTGAGCCCGTTCCGCAGCCTTGGGCGCATGGAATAAAGCAGGTCTGGTATTGCTCTAGGGCTCTAGTATTGCTCTAGGGCTCTAGTATGGCTTTAGGGCTCTGGTATGGCTTTAGGGCTCTAGTACTGCTTTGCTTTAGGGACCTAGTATTGTTTCAGGGGTCAAATATTGCTTTGAGTTAGGTGTCTACTAATCCTTTTGGGGCTCTAGAATTTCTTTAGGGATCTAGTATTGCTTTGCTTTAGGGGTCCAGCAACCCTTTAGGAGTCTAGTGTTGCTTTAGGGGTCAAATAGGAATAGGAATAGAAATGGTTGGACTCGATGATCCGATGGGTCTCTTCCAACCTGGTGATTCTAGGAACTATTGCTTTGATTTAGGAGTCTCGTTATCCTTTTGGGGCTCTAGAATTGCTTTAGGGATCTAGTATTGCTTTGCTTTAGGAGTCCAGTAACCCTTTAGGGCTCTGGTATTGCTTTAGGGCTCTAGTATGGCTTTAGGAGTCTAGTATTGCTTTACTTTAGGGATCTAGTATTGCTCTAGGGGTCAAATATTGCTCTGCTTTAGGGGTTCAGTAACCCTTTAGGGCTCTAGTATTGCTTTAAGGCTCTAGTATTGCTTTAGGGATCTAGTGTTGCTTTGCTTTAGGGATCTAGTATTGATTAAGTGGTCAGGTATTGCTTTGCTTTAGGGGTCTCGTATGGCTTTGATTTAGGTGCCTAATAATCCTTTGGGGGCTCTAGAATTGCTTTAGGGATCTAGTATTCCTTTGCTTTAGGGACCTGGGATTGCTTTAGGGACCTAGTATTGTTTTAGGGGCCAAATATTGCTTTGATTTAGGTGTCTAGTAATCCTTTAGGGCTCTAGTATTGCTTTAGGGCTCTGGTATTGCTTTGCTTTAGGGATCTAGTGTTGCTTTAGGGGGTCAAATATTGCTTTGATTTAAGGGTCCAGCAACCCTTTGGGGTCTAGTATTGCTCTAGAATTGCTTTAGGGATCTAGTATTGCTTTGATTTAGGGGGTTCAGTAACCCTTTAGGGCTCTAGTATTGCTTTAGGGCTCTGGAATGGCTTTAGGGCTCTAGTATTGCTTTGCTTTAGGGATCTAGTCTTGCTTTAGGAGTCAAATATTGCTTTGATTTAGGTGTCTAATAATCCTTTTGGGGCTCTAGAATTGCTTTAGGGCTCTAGTATGGCTTTAGGGCTCTAGAATTGCTTTAGGGATCTAGCACTGCTTGGATTTAGGGGTCCAGGAACCCTTTAGGGCTCTAGTATTGCTTTAGGGCTCTGAGGCCTCAAGAGCCAGGAAAGAAGAGATGGGAAGTTTATAAACGCGTCACGGACAGTTTACAGAAAGAAGTTATGAAATGCAATTAAATGTTTTATGAAGTGTCCTGATCGCACTCCTCGGTCACTGAATGATTTTGATGGTAAATCAGAATTTACCAATGAACTGTAAGTGGAGAACCCAAGGGAAGGGGAGGGCCAGGAGGGTGATGGAGCCTCATAGGTGTGTTCTCCTCAGCATTCACAGGTGAGACACCTGCTTTGGGACATTCCCAGTGCCAGGAGGGAGGGAATTGCCTCTGATGCTCAGAGGCAGAGGCGCTGACCTGCCTGCTCACGGGTTGGTGCTTGGATGCTGCCTCTAATCTTACACCGGGAGTCAAACAGAACCTCTCTTCTTCTGCAGAGCCACCTGCAGCCCCAGAACCGAGCAGGGAGAGTCTGTCCTCTGCCCCAGGACCGCGGACCAGGCGTAAGAGGGAGCTTGTCCTGAGGACCCACCCGTGATGCTCACTCAACCCTCTCCAAAACATGGAAAATCTCCTTACCAAGCCTCTAATCCCTGCTGTGCATTGCAGGCATCACGTGTCTGACATTTGGCTTCTCATCCCTGAGCTGCTGCTCCACCAGCTCCCAAGCCACAGGTTTAAGCTTCCCGATTCCTCCTCTTGATCCACATCCTTCACATTTTTCCATGTTGTTGGACACAATGGGAAAAAAAATAAAAAAAATACCAACAACCTTTAGAGTTAGTGGGCAAAGAATGACATTAATTGCTTTCCCAGCCCCTCCCAGGCCAGGATGGCTTCTTGGGGACCTGCAGAGGTGCTCTCAGGGAGTTCCCATCCCTGGAGGTGTTTAAAATTTATTGCCACTGAAATTGCCTGAGTTGGAGCATTTTACAGCAGTTGAGACTCTGGACTCAAGTTTGTTCCCTGACGTGTGCTGTCAGTTCCACCTGGGGAAGGGTGAGGGGACACACAGAGGCCTTTTCCACCCCTCAAAAAACCCCATTCCCGGGGTCCCGGCGCTGGGCAGAGCTGGGGAGGGAGCGGAAAGGGGTTCTGGGGTTCCTGGAGCTGAGCCCCGAGGTGATGGGGAGGGAATGGGGTGACTGGGGAGGTTGGAGTTGAGCCGCAAAGCAGTGGGGATAGAATGGAATGGGGTGACTACAGTTGGACTCAATGATCCGGTGGGTCCCTTCCAACCTGGTTGTTCTATGATTCTATGAAAAGCCGAGCAGGTGAGGTGCTCAGGGCTATGTGTGTTGAGCACTGGGCAGGTGCTGTTGGACATGATGGCATCCTGGCTTGGAGCAGAAATGGTGTGACCAGCAGGGCCAGGGAGGTGATTCTCCCTCTGGACTCAGCACTGGTGAGGCTGCTCCTTGAATCCTGTGTTCAGTTCTGGGCCCCTCAGCACAAGAAGGATGTTGAGGCTCTGGAGTGAGTCCAGAGAAGAGCAACGAGGCTGGTGAAGGGGCTGGAGAACAGGCCCTATGAGGAGCGGCTGAGAGAGCTGGGGGTGTTTATCCTGGAGAAGAGGAGGCTGAGAGGAGACCTCATTACTCTCTACAAGTACCTGAGAGGAGGTTGTGGAGAGGAGGGAGCTGGGCTCTTCTCCCAAGGGACAAGGGACAGGACGAGAGGGAATGGCCTCAAGCTCCACCAGGGGAGATTTAGGCTGGAGATTAGGAAGAAGTTTTTCACAGAAAGGGTCATTGGGCATTGGAATAGGCTGCCCAGGGAGGGGGTTGATTCATCTTCCCTGGAGGTGTTTAAGGGACGGGTAGATGAGGCCCTGAGGGACTCGGTTTAGTGTTTGATAGGAATGGTTGGACTCGATGATGCGATGGGTCTCTTCCAACCTGGTTGTTCTATGATTCTATGATGATCTCCAAGGTCTTTCCCAACCAAGCGATTCTGTGCTTGCCCAGGAGCTGGGCACTGGAGAGCACACATGCTGGGAAGGACAAGCAGACAGCAAACGGTCCCCGAGAAGACTGTAGAAGCTCCGGGTGCAGCATCAGGGATGCTGCGGAGGGTGCTGGGCGGTGTGGGGTGGGGATGCTGCAGCCACACGTGGCTCCGCGTGCAGGGATCGGCTTGGCCGGCGCTGGGCTGTCCATTACTAGTTAATGCAGGGAACTGGCTGACAATGGGCTCGGCGGCTGCCAAATCCAACATGCGGCTCGCAGATGTCCCCGGGCCCTGCAAACCCTGCTGGAAGAGCCGGGCGGGACCAGAGGTTACCCTCAATTTGCTTCAGATGCTGCTCGACAGCCGCTGCTGGAGGAAGGGGCTCCTTCGGAGCATAAATCCAGCTCCATCTAGACTCTTGCTCTCTTCTCTGGTTCAAATTAAGCGACTGGGATTGGTTTTTTTATAGGTTGAAATTTGCCTTTTACCTGAGGGCATCACGGGAAGGAAAGGGAAAAAGGTGAATCAAGCAGGGAAGGAGCAGAGTCTTTAGGAGACAATTAGCTGGACTATCAGGTTCTTCTTAAAACATCAAAACGGAGATTAAATAGAGGCAGAGACGGATAATTCTTTGCTACTGGGTCCAGTGATAAATCAGCCCCAGAAGGCAGCAGGGGAGGCGCCTTCAGCCCAGGAGGTGTTGGAAAGACCTGTAGACAAGGCACTTCAGAAGATCATAGAATCATAGAACCACCAGGATGGAAGAGAACCACTGGATCTTCTAGTCCAACCATTCCTATCAAACACTAAACCAAGTCCCTCAAGACCTCGTCCACCTGTGCCTTAAACACCTCCAGGGAAGGGGAATCAACCACCTCCCTGGGCAACCTATTCCAATGACCCTTTCCGTGAAAAACTTCCTCCTAATCTCTAGCCTAAATCTCCTCTGGAGGAGCTTGAGGCCATTCCCTCTTGTCCTGTCCCCTGTCCCTTGGGAGAAGAGCCCAGCTCCCTCCTCTCCACAACCTCCTTTCAGATTCTTGGAGAGAGTAATGAGGTCTCCTCTCAGCCTCCTCTTCTCCAGGATAAACCCCCCCAGCTCTCTCAGCCGCTCCTCATAGGGCCTGTTCTCCAGCCCCTTCACCAGCCAGTTCCCTGGCCCTGGCTCTCCCGGAGCCGCGGGTGTGCTCTGGGTCAGGCTCTTTCTTTCCAACACTCCCAGTATTTTCTCTCCTGAGGACGGAGCTGGGAAGGACTCAGCCTCCAGCCCAATCGCAGCTCCTGCCCTTTCGGTGAAGTGTAATAAACTTCTTCCTCTGACACATAGGAAAATGTTTTAAGGGAAGACTTTATCGAGAGCATCCATCACTCCAGAGGTGATGGGATTGCTGCAGAATTATAAGCAAGTCTGAAGTGTCTGCAGAGGACTCTAAACACTGTCTTCTATTTATTCGCTGTGTCCTTTGTGAATGTAAACTTCGGGGGAGTCCGGAGGCCCTTCCGTCTCCAGGGCTTGTCAATCCAGCACCTTTCGCCGCCGCTAAAATCACAATTAAAAAAAAAAAAAAGGAGGGGATTACAAAAACAAACAGAGCTCTCGCGCCCGCGAGTGATGGCTGAGGACTGTTGTGGGACCCTGGCCTACGCCTCCGGCTTCCCAGAGCTCCAGAGCAGGACCCCGGAGCCGTCTCCGTGTCGGTGACCCCAGTGTCACCACTGGCAGGAGGTGAGGATGGAGCAGGGCACCTGTCCCAGGGCCCCTTGAGCCAGCAGTGTGCCCAGGTGGCCAAGAAGGCCAAGGGCATCCTGGCTTGGAGCAGAAAAGGTGTGACCAGCAGGGCCAGGGAGGTGATTCTCCCTCTGGACTCAGCACTGGTGAGGCTACTCCTTGAATCCTGTGTTCAGTTCTGGGCCCCTCGGCACAAGAAGGATGTTGAGGCTCTGGAGCGAGTCCAGAGAAGAGCAACGAGGCTGGTGAAGGGGCTGGAGAACAGGCCTGATGAGGAGTGGCTGAGAGAGCTGGGGGGGTTTATCCTGGAGAAGAGGAGGCTGAGGGGAGACCTCATTGCTCTCTCCAACTCCCTGAAAGGAGGTTGTGGAGAGGAGGGAGCTGGGCTCTTCTCCCAAGGGACAGGATGAGAGGGAATGGCCTCAAGCTCTACCAGGGGAGGTTTAGGCTGGAGATTAGGAGGAAGTTTTTCACAGAAAGGGTCATTGGGCATTGGAATAGGCTGCTCAGGGAGGTGGTTGATTCCCCTTCCCTGGAGGTGTTTAAGGCACAGATGGGTGAGGTCTTGAGGGACTTGGTTTAGTGTTTGATAGGAATGGTTGGACTAGAAGATCTGATGGGTCTTTTCCAACCTGGTTGTTCTATGATTCTACGATTCTATGATCCCTTCCTCTCCGAAAGGAAGGAGAGACCCAAACTAAACCCTAGTTTGGACCTTGGACATGGTTTAGTGTGGGATAGGAATGGTTGGACTCGATGATCCGATGGGTCTATTCCAACCTGGTTGTTCTGTGATTCTATGATTCCTAGAGAGACCTGGCTGGGCACATGGACCCATCCACACCCTCGCGGTGCACAAGCAGGTTTTTATCTGCGCAGACGTCGAGCGAGGAGCGAGCAAGGGAGCACCAGGGCATAAACAGAGCTGGTGGCTTTGAAAGGCTCCAGGAAGATCAAGCAGAGGACAGGGAGCTGCCAGCAGGATGGGGCTGGGTGTGGGAGAGCCGTCTCAGCTGGAACTCTGCTCCGAGAACCTGCAGTGGGAAGTGACTTTTGCTTCCACAGAAAGAAAAAAAAAGAGAGAGACAAAGTCTCTTTAAAGTTTTGAAGGGAATCTGTGTTCAAACCTTCTCTTTGCCAAAAGAGCTGGAAAAAAATTATTTTGTGCATTGAAAGGTCCGTAGCTGCTCTGGTGGGGGGGGAAAGATTTTTTTTTTTCAAAACACACCTTGCACAAGAGATTTGACCTGGAGCATCCTCCTTCCAGTTGCTGAACAAAGCCAGCCTGCTCCACACGGACCTTTCCGAGGGCTCAGGAGATGTGGATGGAAATAAAAGTCCGGGACCCTTTTGGCTACCAGGTATTTCAGTAGTTACAAGTTGTGCACACCTATACCTGAAGGGAGGTTGTAGAGAGGAAGGAGCTGGGCTCTTCTCCCAAGGGACAGGGGACAGGACGAGAGGGAATGGCCTCAAACTCCACCAGGGGAGATTTAGGCTAGAGATTAGGAGGAAGTTTTTCTCAGAAGGGGTAATTGGGCATTGGAATAGGCTGCCCAGGGAGGGGGTTGATTCCCCTTCCCTGGAGGTGTTTAAGGGACAAGTAGATGAGGTGCTGAGTGTTTGATAGGAATGGTTGGACTCGATGATCCGATGGGTCCCTTCCATCCTGGTTGTTCTATGATTCTATGATCATCATCATCGGCTCTGGGCACACTGGATATTAAACAGAGGGAAATTGCTGCTGGCAACACAAGTCAAACCATAATCCTCATGTTTTTCCCGGTGAGGGTGAGGTTGCCCAGAGCAGGGGAGGCTGCCCCATCCCTGGAGGGGTTCAGGGGCAGGCTGGATGGGGCTTGGAGTCCCTGATCCCGTGGGAGGTGTCCCTGCCCATGGCACGGGATGAGCTTCATGGTCCCATCCAACCCAATCCATCCTATGATGAATCTATTATCCAGCTTTTCCCCCATGGCAACCGTCCCGGTGCTATCAGGGTAATTCATAAGGTGTTATCAGCGGCACAAGGCAATCCCTTCCTCTCTGCATCGCTCGCTCCTTCCTCTCCGATAACGGCAGCGATTCCAGGGATGCCAGGAGTCACATCCCTGTGCCTGACCCGGCGAGCAGGGCAGGAGCAGAGACCCCGGCAGGAGCGTCCCCACTGCTGCCAAAACAAAATCTGCCTCTTACACAGCCCCTTAGGGAGCTAAGAATAGCCCAGAGAGATCTTTCCTCAACTGCAGGGGCAGATTCCCACTCTTAATGAATGGGCTCGATTTGCCCACCAGTTACAATCGAAATTCATTACTCTCTACAACTACCTGAAGGGAGGTTGTAGAGAGGAGGGAGCTGGGCTCTTCTCCCAAGGGACAGGACGAGAGGGAATGGCCTCAAGCTCCTCCAGGGGAGATTCAGGCTGGAGATTAGGAGGAAGTTTTTCACGGAAAGGGTCATTGGGCATTGGAATAGGCTGCCCAGGATGGTGGTTGATTCACCTTCCCTGGAGGTGTTTAAGGGACGGGTGGATGAGGTGCTGAGGGACATGTTTTAGTGTTTGATAGGAATGGTTGGACTCGATGATCCGATGGGTCTCTTCCAACCTGGTTGTTCTATGATCCTATGATTCTATGAAAGGAGCAGGGCTGAGGGAAAATCGAGCCTCAGCTTTGGAGAGGGTGCAGTGCGGGGCTGCCAGCACCAGGCAGGCGCTTGATTTGCCCCTTTTGTGGGGCTGCAGATCAGCCTGACCCTGGGGTGGGCGACAGAGACACCCGTGAGGGGCTGCTCCATCCTCACCTCTGCTGCATCAGCCCAGTGCTCAGCCCAGGGGAGATGTGAGGCTCAAAGAGAAGCAGCAAGGAGGACGAGTGCTGCAAAAGGACTGCAGGAAAGAGAGAGCTGGGACCTTCCAACCTCTTAGAATTATAGAATCATAGAATCACCAGGTTGGAAGAGACCCATTGGATCATCGAGTCCAACCATTCCTATCAAACACTAACCCATGTCCCTCAGGACCTCATCCACCTGTGCCTTAAACACCTCCAAGGAAGGTGAATCAACCCCCTTAGAAGGATGAGCCTGTGCCTTGGTGCTAACAGGGAGCGTAATTAAACTCATCTGGTGGGTGAGCGTCACCCCAAGCAACTGTTAACAGGATCGTGGTCGTGACCCAGGCAGGGACAGGTTCAGATCTGCGCAGAGTCCTGTCTGGACACATGGAATCTCCGGGCAGGGCAGGAGCAGCAGGATGCATTGTGTGTCAGGGCTGTGGGATGGGCTGGCAATGCCTCCCTGGCACAGCCACGTGGGCACCAACTCACCCTCCTGCAGAAGGAAGGTCCTGTTTCATAGAATCATAGAATCATAGAACAACCAGGTTGGAAGAGACCCATCGGATCACTGAGTCCAACCATTCCTGTCAAACACTAACCCATGTCCCTCAGCACCTCATCTACCTGTGCCTTAAACACCTCCAGGGAAGGGGAATCAACCACCTCCCTGGGCAGCCTAGTCCAATGCCCAATGACCCTTTCCATGAAAAACTTCCTCCTAACCTCCAGCCTAAATCTCCCCTGGTGGAGCTTGAGGCCATTCCCTCTCATCCTGTCCCCTGTCCCTTGGGAGAAGAGCCCAGCTCCCTCCTTTCCACAACCTCCTTTCAGGGAGCTGCAGAGAGCAATGAGGTCTCCTCTCAGCCTCCTCTTCTCCAGGATAAACACCCCCAGCTCTTTCAGTCTCTCCTCATAGGAGGAGCAACAGGTTCTTTTCCAGGCTCACTCCAGAGCCCCAACCATCCCCAGCAGCCACCCTGCTGCGAGGGACACAGCCGATCCCTGTGGGGTGACACCCTCAGCCTTTCCCAGGGGTCACCCGGAGCACCCCATGCTCCCTGCGGGAGGTTTGTTTGCGCTGGAGAGTTGCCGCAGGAAAAGTGCAATAGCAGCAAAAGCTGGCAGGGAAGCCGGGGGCCAAGTCTGGAGTGAGATTCTGATAATGCTGTGTTTATACCAGGAATTTCTTTGGCAGATAAATCAAGTGAATGAAGAAGCACCAGATGGGAACTGGCTGGAGACGCGGCAACGGGAATTTGGATGCTGGGCCAGGCTGGGTCAGGCTGGCAACTCTGGAAACGCTGCTGCTGGGGCCACCTCTGCCCAGATAAAACAGGGATTGAGGCTGCAGCCTCTGTGCCGGAGCAAAGAGGAGCAGGGGCTGCTCGAGCAAGGGCAGCATATGGCAAACTCTCCTCCAGCAGCTTGGAGAGAAGATCCAGGGTGGAATCGCCTCTCCCCAGGCACAAGCTGCTCCATCTTAGAGCTCCGTGATGTTTGGAAAATGAGCAGTAGCAAGGGCATCACTAGAGGAAAGGTCTTCGCTGCCCATGAGGAGGGAGGCACATGCAGCAGCGAGCGCTGCCACCCTCACCTCCCCTGCCCATGCCCGACTCGGGCTGCACAGCGGAGTTTAAAAACCACAGACGGTCAGGATTGCGCAGGGAGCTGGCCTGGGCACGGCTCTGGCGGCCAGTCCATCGGGGCCAGGCGCCAGCAGTTTGCTTCCCAGTGGCTGGGATGCCAAACCCCTCCCGGGCTGGGCAGTTATTCTGGGTGTCAGCCGCTCGGGAACACGCCACATGCTTGTTTGAACAGCCCCAGACCACAGCCCTCCCCAGGTGCTGCCCCAGGAGCCACCAAGGCCAAGTCTGGCAAAGGGCAGGGATGCTCTGGGAGGTGAGAGCACAGAGGGGACACTGGGAATGGCTTCCCGGACTGCAAACAGAGGGAACGGCCTTCCCGTTGTGTCCTTCTTCATTTGGATTCTGATTTTTGCCTGAACGAACCAACACGCACCCAATGGTGACGCCGCAGCAGCAGCTCAGCCAGTGCTGTGCAAACAAAAGCAGGGAGACAAAAGCCTTTGCCAGCCCAGCAGCAGCAGCAGGGAGCACAGGCTGTCGGGAATGACTCCAGGACGGTCACCAAGTGTTGTAGGTCCCAGAACGAGGACCTGTTCGAGCTGTGTGATCCCCCCAGAGTGCCTCTGCTCCTCCAGAGAAGCGTCTGGGTGGCAGCAAACACGGGAACCTGCGCCCAGGTGCCCAGAGAGGACGTGGTCTCCGTGTTATTGACATGGGGTTTGAGCAGCTCCTGCAATAAATTAGAATTATAGAATCAGCAGGTTGGAAGAGACCCACCGGATCTTCTAGTCCAACCATTCCTATCAAACACTAAACCATGTCCCTCAGGACCTCATCCACCCGTCCCTTAAACACCTCCAGGGAAGGGGAATCAACCACCACCCTGGGCAGCCTATTCCAATGCCCAATGACCCTTTCCGTGAAAAACTTCCTCCTAATCTCTAGCCTAAATCTCCCCTGGTGGAGCTTGAGGCCATTCCCTCTTGTCCTGTCCCCTGTCCCTTGGGAGAAGAGCCCAGCTCCCTCCTCTCCACAACCTCCTTTCAGGTAGTTGTAGAGAGTAATGAGGTCTCCTCTCAGCCTCCTGTTCTCTAGGCTAAACCCCCCCAGCTCTCTCAGACGCTCCTCATAGGGCCTGTTCTCCAGCCCCTTCACCAGCCTCGTTGCTCTTCTCTGGACTCTCTCCAGAGCCTCAACATCCTTCTTGTGCTGAGGGGCCCACAACTGAACACAGGATTCAAGGAGCAGCCTCACCAGTGCTGAGTCCAGAGGGAGAAGAACCTCCCTGGCCCTGCTGGTCACACCATTTCTGCTCCAAGCCAGGATGCCCTTGGCCTTCTTGGCCCCCTGGGCACACTGCTGGCTTTGATCTCTCCATAAATCTATTGCATCCCATGTGCTGCCCACAAAGCTCACATGGCTCCTGATGCCTCTCCAGGGCTCAGAACCCCCAATCGCATGTCTCCAGCTGCCACCGCAGGGAGGGTAGATGCTCAGAGTCATCCAGGAGCCCCGAGATGAGCATCATTGCAGCCCTGGACCTCGTCCCAGCTCCACCACCAGCTCCTCGGAGCCAGCAAGGCTCCTGCCCTGGAGCCAGCACCGAACTCGCTGCTCTCTCCTCGGGCTGCAGCAGCGGAACATATGGGACCCGTTAGCTGGAAGCATATAAAATTCAAAGCTGTATTAGTCATCGGCTCCGTCATGTTCATTCCACCGCTGGTAGACACGGCTCTTGCAGAAGCGATGGACAACTGCTTGTGTTCCTACTGTCAGCTCCAATAAACAACTGTGTTTAAAGCCGAGGGGGAGAGGGGGCTCTGAAACTCCATCCAAGAATAACAAGTCTTGAGCAGGACAGCGTCGCCAGCTCCGCAGCCCAGGCTCTGCCCCAGCTCTCTGCGCTTCACTGGAGGGGAGAGGGGGTCTAAAAGCTGAGAGGACCCAGTGTTTCTAACCCACCATCCCAGCGCGTGATGCCTCAGCCGCCGCACGGCCGCACAGCCAGGACCCGGAGATCGCGCACCATTAACATTCTCCGAGTGACATCTCCCAAATACTTGGGGGATAAATGGGTTGCTGGCTGATTCGCAAAGCATTTAGGCAAAATGATTAGGAGGGGAGCCAGGGGCTGGGTCCCGGCGGGGGCCGCGGGTGGCTGGGAGGGCGCACGCTCAGCTCGGGCACTTGGCCTGCATCACCAGGCAAACAGGGCACAGCTCTCCTCCTCCTCCTCCTCATGGAGGCTTAAGTGCCCTGGCGCTCTTGGATAAACAGGACCCTGTTGAATGCTCACAGACACTTGGCAGGGACCCTTTAGGCATCTCAGCATTTTCACCAGCCCTCGGCTGCTCGGCGAGTGGCCTCAGCATCAGCAAGGAGCAGAAACCCAGTGCTCACTGGGCTCCCTTCATTCTCGATGCTCTCTTTGGGGTCACAAGCACACGGGAGAGCGAAACCGGAGCAGAGCATGGAAGCAGTCGCCCTGCCTGGTGCTCAAAGTGGTTCGGTTAGAATCCCTTTAGCACAGCCTAATAATCACAAGGCTCTGGCAGGCAGGATTCACCCAGTCACGAGGGAATCAGACCCCAAAAAGAAAGCAAAATACAGAAAAGCTGCCACCCACACACTCCTCAGCCTGGAAAAGGATCCCACCACGAGACCTTCAGGAAGGGAATCCAGCTCCTGGTGCAGCAGGACTGACCCAGACGTCTCCATTTGATAGGAATGGTTGGACTCGATGATCCAATGGGTCCCTTCCAACCTGTTTGTTCTATGATTCTATGATCTCCAACCTCACCATTAAGATCTCCGCGTAGGGGATTTCTAGCAAAACTATTCTGTGTGTTTTGAGCAAGTAACAGGGTCTTGTCCCAGATGAATAACGGGTGAAATAAAAAAAAAAAAATGCTTTGCCCTGCGGTGGGTTGTGGAATTGGGGAGGGGTCTCCAAGGGTGTCTCAGGATTCCACGTCCCCACGAGCACCTTCCCAAGGACGTCAGCTCGGGACGGGCAGCTGGATAGTAACGTTGTTCGTGTGCTTTATCACCTTCCCTCCTACACTGTGCTCTCATTTTTCATCAGCTCTTTCAGTTCAAGTGACTCTTTAAGGGGAAAGGGGACCAGGACCTTGCAGGGGAGGAACCTGCAGAGCTCGGGATGTCTCTCCCTCATCAACAGCCCAACCAGACCCCAAGGAAAGAAAGAGCCACAACTCCCCCTGCTCCAAGGGGACAACCGTTTCACAAGGGTCTCTCTTCATTATATTTTGGAGGTGACGTGAAGTTCTGAGCTGCCGGAGGGCTGGGCAGCTGCTGCGGGAAAACCTGCGTTAAGGAGAGAAATGTCACCCCGAATTTATTGTATTTACTTTCTCCGGTGTTTTCAGAATTTCTTACTCTTCGATGGTTTATATTAGACACATTTATCAGCTTTTCCTTCAGGCTTTTAACCCCAGATTCACTGTCTCAGGTCGTAGCGGCGAGTGAGGAAATGGGTGTTGCTGGGGCCGAGCGCTGGCGGCTGCTCTGGGAGGGGTCGAGGCCAAAACTCAAAGAATTGAATCATAGAAATAATTGAATGGCCAGAATGAACCCAAAGCAGTGGAATCCCTTCCCCTGGCACCGTGGGCATCGCACCCATCTCCTCACCTCCTCCCGAGTGATAGGAATGGTGATTTGATAGGAATGGTTGGACTAGAGGATCCGATGGGTCCCTTCCAACCTGCTTGTTCTATGATTCTATGATTCTATGAGTGTGGGAATTCCCAGGTGTTAGAGGCAGAGCACACGTTCTTAATGGCTCTATCAACATATTCCGTACTCATCAGAACTGGATCTTTTCTTTCTCAGGTGAGATAAAGACGTCTGCAACAGCCATTGTCCTGCTTTGGATAAATCCTATTTTTTAAACAGCATTCGCAACCCTCCAGGAAACCACCAGCATGGGGGAAATAAGGGGAAACCAGGGAAGCGAAGGGGGGACAAGAGTAAAAATTGCATTTAAAGCCTGACCAAGCTATAGGTAATGAGCAAAATTAACTCCCTGGCTGTGAAATGATTGAGTGCTGCAGCCCCAGAAGGGCACAATGGGATCAAAGTGGGGATTGCCCCCGCGGAGCACCCGCCGGGACAGCCGGGGCCGTAAGCTGCTCAGGAGAGTTCAAAGGAGCCCACACAGCCTTGCCCGGCTCCCGGGGCACCACACAATTCCCAGGCTTTCCGGGGGCTCGCTTCCCAACGGGAGGGGAGCAGGGGGTTGGCGGAAGGGCCGGAGACCCCCCCCAGTGACCCCAGTGCCCGCGGGGGCCGCGCAACCTCCCCGGCAGGGGGATAATGCCCGCTCCCGCTGGCAGGATTAGCCCGAGAGCAGGACAGCTGAATCAGACACTCGGCCCTTAACAGGATTACGCTCTTGGGAACCGCAGTGAAAATACAGACACCCTGCTCGGCGCTGCCCTGCTCACAGAGCTCACCCGACGGCAGCCACAGACGCTCCTGTCCTGCTGGAAATGTCATCATAAAGGGTTGGGATGAGCTCCGTGTCGGCACGAGGAATGGGATCAGCTTTCCAGCGACCACGGAGGGTTTGGGGTCCTATAGGGTCCGTGTTGACCCCATCTATGCAACAGCCCCGTGCGTGTGCCTATCACAGCATCACCAGGAGCACTGGCAGCAAATCATAGAGTCATGGAAGGGTTTGTGTTGGAAAAGACCCTAAAGATCATCCAGTTCCAACCCTCGTGCCAGAGAATCATAGAATCACAGAATCACAGAATCATAGAACAACCAGGTTGGAAGAGACCCATTGGATCATCGAGTCCAATCATTCCCATCAATCGCTAACCCATGTCCCTCAGTGACTCGTCCACCCATCCCATAATGCCAGACACCACAACCCGGCAACAGATGCACCAGAGAGGAGCTGGTGGATCTTCACCCTGCAGGTTTGACATGATACCTCTGCTACCAAAGGGAATCTTCCCATATTCCCCAGGAACTCTGGATCAAACCCTCAATTTCCATGGAAACACAGCCCTTCAGGTGTCCGAGGTAAGGGTGTTCTCCGCATTCCTGGTTTGGATCAGAAATGGTGTGACCAGCAGGGCCAGGGAGGTGACTCTCCCTCTGAACTCAGCACTGGTGAGGCCGCTCCTTGAATCCTGTGTTCAGTTGTGGGCCCCTCAGCACAAGAAGGATGTTGAGGCTCTGGAGAGAGTCCAGAGAAGAGCAACGAAGGTGGTGAAGGGGCTGGAGAACAGACCCTATGAGGAGCGGCTGAGAGAGCTGGGGGGGTTTAGCCTGAAGAGGAGGTCGAGAGGAGACCTCATTACTCTCTACAACTACCTGAAAGGAGGTTGTAGAGAGGAGGGAGCTGGGCTCTTGTCCCAAGGGACAGGGGACAGGACGAGAGGGAATGGCCTCAAGCTCCACCAGGGGAGGTTTAGGCTAGAGATTAGGAGGAAGTTTTTCACAGAAAGGGTGATTGGGCATTGGAATAGGCTGCCCAGGGAGGTGGTTGATTCCCCTTCCCTGGAGGTGTTTAAGGCACAGGTAGATGAGGTGCTGAGGGACATGGTTTAGTGTTTGATAGGAATGGTTGGACTCGATGATCTGATGGGTCTCTTCCAACCTGGTTGTTCTATGATTCTATGATTCTATGATTCCTGGTTCTCCCCAAGCCCCACTCCTCACCCACCAGCACTAACAGAACAACCAGGTCCGAGGCGAACCACTAACTCAACTCGGTGAGACTCTGACGCTCGTTATTTCTCTATTTCCAACAGCAGGTTTGCAGCAGACCCAACATTTCTAAGGCACAGGGGGAGCACCGAGAGAAAGAGAGCCGCACAATTTCCAGGTTAACAAGGCTTTTCACCTGCCGTCTCCACAATAGCTCCTGCTGCCCCACAAGGGACAGCACAGCAAACGCTCTGTTCTCGGCACACGGGGGCTGAAAGCACAGCTTGCTGCCCCAGCTCCTCGTTGGATTTCAGAGGGGACGGCGACTGAAAAGCTGATCCAATTTAGCCGCAGTTCATTATCCAAGCTGGCACGACGCTGGGTCGCTCGCAGACAGGAGCCGGGTTCCTCCTGCCCTGCAAGATGCATCCACCAAAGGCAAGAAACCAGCGCTAATAGGTCTCTGCTGAGCAGCTGGATCCGAGCAATGAGTTTCTTTGGGCTATTTCTGTCCCATCACACGCAAGAGGAAATCAGAAGCTTCTCCAGGCTGCCATTAAATTTCTCTCTATTAATACCAGAATTTGTCATCTTTTTATACACTTTTCTGGTATTTTGAAGAAACATTAAAACTCTTCCTTCAGCTTCTGGCTGAGCGGAAGATAAAAGTTAACCTCTGAACCGTGACAGCAGCTTTCATGTGCGGCACAATGCAGGGAGGGCTTTGTACAGCCAGTTTAGCTCCGCGACACGTGTTTCAGCCTCTCTCACTTCATAGAATCATAGAATCGTAGAACAACCAGGTTGGAAGAGACCCATCGGATCATCGAGTCCAACCATTCCCATCAATCACTAACCCATGTCCCTTAGCACCTCATCCACCCGTCCCTTAAACACCTCCAGGGAAGGGGAATCAACCCCCTCCCTGGGCAGCCTATTCCGATGCCCAATGATTCTTTCTGTGTAAAATTTTCACCCACAGGGTTGAGCAGCCTCGGCCACTGTTCTGGCAGGTGCCTGGTGCTCTGCGCTAACCTGTTATCTGATCCAGAGCTCTCCGGCCCTTCCTCTGGGCAGTCAGTCCTCCGACACCATTCAGGGAATATGAGTCACTGACGAAGCACTTCAATCCCTCCTCAAAGATAAGGTTGACGCTGTGTGTGGTGCTGTTCTTGCCCTAGTTTGGAGTTACGGACTCTCCATTCTTCCTTGATCACTCCACCTTCTCTCTCTCTCTCTCTCTCCTTCCCAAATTCTCTGCCACATCCAGCGGCACTGCTGCCAGTGGAGATTCATATGGATGACCACCCAGGGGCTGCAAAAAGGACGAGAAATCATGGGAGCTTTGGGGCCACCAGCCCACGAGCAGTTCCTCTGCTCACCCCAGGACCCGACAGGAGGCTCTGGGGCAGCTAGATTGCAAAGAATACTTGAATCCTGTGTTCAGTTGTGGGCCCCTCAGCACAAGAAGGATGTTGAGGCTCTGGAGCGAGTCCAGAGAAAAGCAACGAAGCTGGTGAAGGGGCTGGAGAACAGGCCCTATGAGGAATGGCTGAGAGAGCTGGGGGCTTATCCTGGAGAAGAGGAGGCTGAGAGGAGACCTCATTGCTCTCTACAACTACCTGAAAGGAGGTTGTGGAGAGGAGGGAGCTGGGCTCTTCTCCCAAGGGACAGGGGACAGGACAAGAGGGAATGGCCTCAAGCTCCACCAGGGGAGATTTAGGTTGGAGATTAGGAGGAAGTTTTTCATGGAAAGGGTCATTGGGTATTGGAACAGGCTGCCCAGGGAGGTGGTTGATTCCCCTTCCCTGGAGGTGTTTAAGGGACGGGTGGATGAGGTGCTGAGGGACATGGTTTAGTGTTTGATAGGAATAGTTGGACTCAATGATCCAATGGGTCTCTTCCAACCTGGTTGTTCTATGATTCTATGATTCTATGAGGGCACCAGTGAAGCTGTGGTACCACCAGGGATCGGGTCCTGCAGCTCTGGGCCAGCCAACGTTTGCAGTTTCATAGAATCATAGAATCATAGAACAACCAGGTTGGAAGAGACCCATCGGATCATTGAGTCCAACCATTCCTATCAAACACGAAACCAAGTCCCTCAAGACCTCATCCACCTGTGTCTTAAACACCTCCAGGGAAGGGTTTCACCTCCATCCAGGCAAACAAGGACTCCCCAAGAGCCCCAGGAGCAGGCAAGAGCCCAGTGCAGGTTCCTGGCAGCAGCACTAATCCCTCGTGGCTGCCAAGCACTCATCCCAACAGCACCTGCCGCTCAGCAGCATCCCCCTCGCCATCCCCTGCGCTGGGGGAGAAATTCATAGAATCATAGAACAACCAGGTTGGAAGAGACCCATCGGATCTTCTAGTCCAACCATTCCTATCAAACACTAAACCAAGTCCCTCGAGACTTATATCAGTGAAATGATTAGTCTTAACACCTAGACACCTGTCGTATCCCCAGGGAAAAGGAAACATAAATAATTCCTTGCACTGACAGCACCAACCTGCATCCCTAGATATGAGGGAACTAATGGAACCTGCTCTTACCAGCCAAAGCCCGACCTGCATGTTCGTACAAGCTCTGAGGTCAAAGTGCAGGCAGGATTTGGCCCTATTTCCCCAGTTTTTATTAATCACATGAAATAGTCTCCATTTAGAAACAAAGCTAGAGAGATACCTGAGAGATTTTTTTTTTTATTTTTTTTTCCCACTTGGCTTCTCACCACTTGGCAACAGGGATGAAGTTCTGTCTTCGCAAAACATTTCGAAACCGCTTTCTGCTCCAGTTCAGCTTCACCCACCTCAAAGCTTTCCACGTTATCTGTAAAAGAAAAAGATAGATGGATGGATGGGTTGAAATGCTTTAGCTGATACACTCTCAATATATTATTTAACTGTGATTTTGTTTTGCATTGTAAAGCAGAATGAACCTGATAAATAGAATTGGGCAAAAACTCACTGGAAATGGGAAAGGTTGTTTAGAAAATGAGGTGGCAGGAAGCTTCTGAGCCCTCTGTCCCCTTTCCCTTCGAGTTTCACAGAGCGTTTCAAGCTTGATGTGTTGTGTTTCAGGGGGATTCAAGCTGCCCCTCCTGGGGAGGGCAAGGAAGAACTCCAGGAGCAAAGCAAACAGCTGGAAATGGGACATGGTGCAGCGGTGCTGGTCCCTCCAGCTGGGCTCTGGGGCTCCTGCAGTTATTTAGGCTCAGCTCTGGTGCTCCTGAGCTGATTTAGGCTCAGCTTTGGTGCTACTACAATGATTTAGGCTCAGCTTTGGTTCTCCTGAGCTGATATAGTCTCAGCTTTGGTGCTCCTGAGCTGATTTAGTCTCAACTCTGGTGCTCCTGCAATGATTTAGGCTCAGCTTTGGTTCTCCTGCGCTGATTCAGGCTCAGTTTTGGTGCTCCTGAGCTGATTTAGTCTCAGCTTTGGTGTTCCTGTGCTGATTTAGGCTCAGCTCTGGTGCTCCTGAGCTGATTTAGCCTCAGCTTTGGTTCTCCTGCGCTGATTCAGGCTCAGCTTTGGGGCTCCTGAGCTGATTCAGGCTCAGCTTTGGTGCTCCTGCCGTGATTTAGGCTCATCTTTGGTTCTCCTGCACTGATTTAGTCTCAGCTCTGGTGCTCCTACAATGATTTAGGCTCATCTTTTGTTCTCCTGCAATGATTTAGACTCAGCTTTGGTGCTCCTGTGTCGATTTAGTCTCAGCTTTGGTTCTCCTGCACTGATTTAGTCTCAGCTCTGGTGCTCCTACAATGATTTAGGCTCATCTTTTGTTCTCCTGCAATGATTTAGACTCAGCTTTGGTGCTCCTGTGTCGATTTAGTCTCAGCTTTGGTTCTCCTGCACTGATTCAGGCTCAGCTTTGGTGCTCCCAGCCCTGTTTCGGTGTCCGGAGGTGACCCTGCTGGTGTGGGAAGGCCACAGCCACAGGGACAGGGGACACCCAGCCCGAGCTGCTCTGCTCCCGTAAAAACCCACCTCCAAGCCTCTCCCGGTTATAAATAACTCAGCGGCCGACCTCGGCGATTAATCAGCAGGCGGTGTCTCTGCGGGATGTCACCCCGTGTTTTTCCACAGGCCTGTCAAATCTCAGCCCCGTCGGATCCGCCGATGACAGCCGAGCTCGCGCCGGCCAGACAGCCCAGGCCGCAGGGAGGAGAAGCTGAGAGAGCCAGGATTTATGGCCAGTTTCTCCCCTGCTCACTCTCCTTCACTCCCCAAAGCACACACAATAGGCAGATGCCTCTGGAGGGTGATGGAAACCGGGCAGAGTGGGTATTTTTAGGTGTTATTGCATCACTTTTGGCCTTCGGGGACTTCTATGGTGAATGCAACTGGATTGGGGGCAATCATAGAATCATAGAATCATAGAACAACCAGGTTGGAAGGGACCCATCGCATCATCGAGTCCAACCATTCCTATCAAACACTAACCCATGTCCCTCAAGACCTCATCCACCCGTCCCTTAAACACCTCCAGGGAAGGGGAATCAACCACCTCCCTGGGCAGCCTATTCCAATGCCCAATGACCCTCTGTGTGAAAAACTTCCTCTTAATCTCTAGCCTAAATCTCCCCTGGTGGAGCTTGAGGCCATTCCCTCTTGTCCTGTCCCCTGTCCCTTGGGAGAAGAGCCCAGCTCCCTCCTCTCCACAACCTCCTTTCAGGGAGTTGTAGAGAGTAACGAGGTCTCCTCTCAGCCTCCTCTTCTCTAGGCTGAACAACCCCAGCTCTCTCAGCCACTCCTCACAGGGTCTGTTCTCCAGCCCCTTCACCAGCCTCGTTGCTCTTCTCTGGACTCGCTCCATCCAGAGCCTCAACATCCTTCTTGTGCTGAGGGACCCACAACTGGACACAGGATTCAAGGAGCAGCCTCCCCAGTGCTGAGTCCAGAGGGAGAAGAACCTCCCTGGCCTTGCTGGTCACACCATTTCTGCTCCAAGCCAGGATGCCATTGGCCTTCTTGGCCACCTGGGCACACTGCTGGCTCATGGTCAGTCGGCTGTCGACCAACACCCCCAGAACCGGGTCGCTTGAGCTGCATCCTGGAGCCCTCCAGGGAAGGCAGGGATGGAGCCGCCATGCTCAGTCCCTGCCAGCCCCTCCCTGAGCCCTTTCGCCCGAGATATGGCTTAGTTGTTCTTGACTTCTTTTCATACAATCAAGGAATTGTGGAGTCATTTGCTGAGGGACATGGGTTAGTGTTTGATGGGAATGGTTGGACTCGATGACCTGATGGGTCTCTTCCAACCTGGTTGTTCTATGATTCTATGATTCTATGAGTTCAGGAGCTCAGTTGGGCCACATTCTCCATCCTCAAATAAGTTCTAAATAAATATGTTTACAGCAGCGCTTTGTCGTCTCAGAAAACAGGTTTCCCATGAGGTCAGCAGGCCTGGCCCTGTGGGTTATCCCGGGACAGGGATTTTTTCCCCTCGGGGTTCGATTATGCAAGGTTCCCAGTCCCTCCTGGGGTGGCCAACGCGGAAGGTCAGCTCCTGGCTGGGCCCAGCGTGGGCACCTGGGAGGCTCAGCAATCCCTGCCGGCTCCACACGTCCCTGGCACAGCCCCAGCACCCACCCCTGCACCATCCCAGTGGAATCCAGCGCCACTGGATTCCACCCTCTGCTCTTCTCCCAGGATAACAGCAGCTCGGGCTGTCCCCGCAGCTTCCCAACCACCACCTCCAGCGCCCGGAGAGCCTCCGGAGAGTGACCGACCTGCTAAGAAAATAAGAAAGCTCGTTCCTTTGAAGTTAATGAATCGTGAAAGCCTTTGAAAGCAGAACCTTGTTTATTTACTGGCTGCAGCAGCTCATGTGGACGGAGCACCCAGACATCCTGAGCACGATGCTCATTTGAATGAAAGATCAAATGCCAGAGTCTGCCTCAGCCAGAGGAGTGGGATCTGCTCAGACAGACAACGGAGAGCCCCACACAGACCCCGGGACAGGCCCTGGGCTGTCAGTCACGTCTACCTGAGGAGAGCATCCAAATTTGAAAGACCTGTAGGTGTCTTTGCTCAGGGTTAGTGGTGGAGTTGGCAAGGCTGAGCTTAACGTTTGGACTTGGTGCTCTCAAAGGTCTTTTCCAACCTAAATCATAGAATCGTAGAACAACCAGGTTGGAAGAGACCCATCGGATCATGGAGTCCAACCATTCCTATCAAACACTAACCCATGTCCCTCAGCAAATGACTCCACAATTCCTTGATTCTATGAAAAGAAGCCAAGAACATGGCACTTGTCCCCTTCTCTTTCCTTAAAAGCAGGACGCGGAGCCCTCAGCCTCCTCTCTTGGAATGAAAACAACTCAACAACAGTGAAAAGCTGACAAAAGGGAGCCCTGAACGCGCTGTCGCTGTCATTTGTCTCCTAACCAACAGCGCAGCCCTCCTGCCTCTATAAATATCGGCCCTTTCAGCGCGATCGCTGTGTGGATAAGCTCGGATGCAGAGCTGCTCTTGGGCTCTCAGACAAAAGGGCAGCACCTACCAGCACCAGCCCTGCTGCTGCCGCTTTCAGACCATCACTGGATTGTAAACGCAGATGAGCTGCTGGTCCTGGTTCTCACGGAATCATAGAATCATAAAATGAGAGAATCATAGAATCATAGAATCAGAGGATCATAGAATCATAAAATCAGAGACTCATAGAATCACCAGGTTGGAAAAGACCCACCGGATAGTGGCCACAGCCATGTCCAGCACAGGCTGGGGGGACATGGATCCCCCTCCAGCCATCCTGGGGGGGCTCGGCGCAGACCCCCATCCATGTGCAGAGCCTCGCGCGGCCGTTTCCCACCCTGTAGTGACCCCTGGTGGGGGCAAGAGTGGGAGAGACACCCCCCCACAGCATCCCCAAACCTGAGTATCCCTGAGACCGAGCATCCCCAGCCCTCTGCATCCCGACCCTGAGCATCTGGAGCCCTGAGAAACCTCAGTGCTGAGCATGAGCCCCAAGCATCCCCAACCATGAACTCTCCCCACCCTGAGCATCCCCAACCCTGAGCATCCCTGTCCCTCAACATCCTGAGCATTCCTGACCCCAAGTATCCCTCACCCCAAGCATCCCCTGTTCTGAGCATCCCCTGGTCCAAGCATCCCTGACACTGAGCATCCGAGTCCTGAGCATCCCTGACCCTGAGAATCCCCGACCTCGAGCATCCCTGACCCTGAGTATCCAAGTCCATATATCCCTGACCCCAAGCATTCCCTGTTCTGAGCATCCCCTGCTCCAAGTATCCCTGACCCTGAGCATCCCCTGCTCAGAGCTCCTTGAGCATCGGAATCCCAAGTATCCCTGACCCGGAGCATCCCTGACCGCAAGCATCCAGAACCCAAATCATCCTCGATGCCAGGCATCCCTGTCCCTGAGCATCTGAGTTCTGAGCACCCCTGATCCTGGGCATCCAAATCCCAAGTATCCCTGACCCCGAACATCCCCTGTTCTGAGCAGCCCCTGGTCCAAGGATCCCTGACCCTGAGCATCCCCTGCTCCGAGCACCCCTGGTCCAAGGATCCCAGTCATGAGCATCCCTGACCCAAGCACCCCTGGTCCAGGGATCCCAAATCATGATCATCTCCTGCTCCGAGCATCCCTGGCCCTGAGAATCCCTGACCCTGAGCATCCAAGTCCTGAGCATCCCTGACCCAGATCATCCCCTGTTCTGAGCACCCCTTGCTCCAGGGATCCCCAATCACGATCATCCCCTGCTCCAAACACCCCCTGCTCCAGGGATCCCCAGTCATGAGCATCCCCTGCTCTGAGCATCCCTGATCCCGAGCATCCCAGACTCTGAGCATCCCTGACCCTGAGCATCTGAGTCCTGAGCATCCTTGATCCCGAGCATCCCCTGCTCCGAGCACCCCTGGTCCAAGGATCCCCAATCATGAGCATCCCCTGCTCCGAGCATCCCTGACCCCTAGCATCCCCTGCTCAGAGCTCCTTGACCCTGAGTATCCTAGTCCCAAGTATCCCTGACCCCGAGCATCCCCTGTTCTGAGCACCCCCTGGTCCAAGCATCGCTGACCCTGAGCATCCCCGACCTTGAGCATCCCTGACCCTGAGCATCCGAATCCCAAGTATCCCTGACGCCTGAGCATCCGAGTCCTGAGCATCCCCTGCTCCGAGCACCCCCCTGGTCCAAGGATCCCCAGTCCTGAGCATCCCCTGCTCTGAGCATCCTTGGTCCAAGGATCCCCAATCATGAGCATCCCCTGACCCTGAGCACCCCCTGGTCCAAGGATCCCCAGTCCTGAGCATCCCCTGCTCCGAGTATCCCTGACCCCAAGCATCCCCTGCTCAGACACCCCCTGGTCCAAGGATCCTCAGTGCTGAGCATCCCTGACCCCAAGCATCCCAGACTCTGAGCATCCCTGACCCTGAGCATCCGAGTCCTGAGCATCCCTGGTCCTGAGCATCCTCTGCTCTGAGCACCCCCTGCTCCGAGCACCCCTTGCTCCAGGGATCCCCAGTCATGAGCATCTGAGTCCTGAGCATCCCTGACCCCGTGCGCCCCCTGCTCCAAGCACCCCCTGGTCCAAGGATCCCCAGTCACGAGCATCCGAGTCCTGAGCATCCCTGATCCCGATCAGCCCCTGCTCCAGGGATCCCAAATCATGATCATCCCCTGCTCTGAGCATCCCTGACCCCGAGCACCCCCTGTTCCGAGCACCCCTTGCTCCAGGGATCCCCAGTCACGAGCATCCCCTGCTCTGAGCACCCCATGGTCCAAGGATCCCCAATCGGGAGCATCCCCTGCTCCGAGCATCCAAGTCCCGAGCATCCCTGACCCCGAGCACCCCCTGCTCCGAGCACCCCCTGCTCCAGGGATCCCTAATCGGGAGCATCCCCTGCTCTGAGCATCCCCGACCCCGAGCATCCCAGCCTCTGAGCATCCCAGCCCCTCTCAGCCTGGCCGGTGCCCCGACGGGTGGGTCTGTGTGGTGTCCCCCGGTGTCCCCGCGGGTCGTGGGGCGGGGGGGCCGTGCCGGTGCTCGGGGAGGGGGGGGTGGGGGGGGGCGGGGGTCGGCGCTGCGGGAGCGGCCGTTTCTCGCCTGTGACTCTGCCCAATGAGAGGCGGCAGCTCTGCGGGCGCTGTGGCTATTTGGCCGCAGCCCCCGCGCTCCCGGACGCACTTCGCCCTCGGCGGGACCGGGCTCCGCCGACACCATCACCCACCCGACCCCAACGCCTCGGGGGGGGAGCCCTCCGGGACCCCCTCCAAGGAGCCCCGCGCCCGGCAGAGGAGTCTCTGGAGGAGCCTCTGGAGGAGCCTCCCGGCCCCGGACCTCTTTGGGGAGCCCCCCTTGGGACGCCCTCTCCCCGAGACGGGACCCTCTCGGGGAGCCCCCAGACCCACCCCGGGACCCCTTTGGAGACCCCCCCACCCCGGTCCTAGCGCTCCCTCGGGGAGACCTCCCTGCCTCGGGACCCCCTCGGGGACCCTTCCCTGCACCGGGACCCTCTTGGAAGACCTCTCCGGAGAAGAGACCCTCTCCAAGGACACTTCTGGGCGTCTCGGGACCCCTTTTGGAGACCCCTCCCCGGTCCTAGGACTCCCTCGGGGAGCACTCCCTGCCTCGGGACCCCTTCGAGGACCCCCTCGGGGACCCTTCCCTGCCTCGGGACCCCCTCGGAAGACCTCTCCGGAGAAGAAACCCTCTCCAAGGACACTTCTCCGCCGCTCAGGACCCCTTTTGGAGACCCCTCTCCAGTCCTAGGGCTCCCTCGGGGACCCTTCCCTGCCTCGGGACCCCCTCGGGAGACCTCTCCGGAGAAGGAATCCTCTCCAAGGACACTTCGCCGCCGCTCAGGACCCCTTTTGGAGACCCCTCCCCGGTCCTAGGACTCCCTCGGGGAGACCTCCCTGCCTCGGGACCCCCTCGGAAGACCTCTCCGGAGAAGAGACCCTCTCCAAGGACACTTCTGGGCGTCTCGGGACCCCTTTTGGAGACACCCCCCCCCTAGTCCTAGCGCTCCCTCGGGGAGCACTCTCTGCCTCGGGGACCCTTCCCTGCATCGAGACCCTCTTGGAAGATCCCTCCGAAGAAGAAATCCTCTCCAAGGACACTTCTCCGCATCTCGGGACCCCTTTTGGAGACCCCTCCCCGGTCCTAGGACTCCCTCGGGGAGACCTCCCTGCCTCGGGACCCCTTCGAGGACCCCCTCGGGGACCCTTCCCTGGGTAGGGACCCCCTCGGAAGACCTCTCCGGAGAAGAAACCCTCTCCAAGGACACTTCTCCGCCGCTCAGGACCCCTTTTGGAGACCCCTCTCCAGTCCTAGGGCTCCCTCGGGGACCCTTCCCTGCCTCGGGACCCCCTCGGAAGACCTCTCCAGAGAAGAGACCCTCTCCAAGGACACTTCTCCGCCGCTCAGGACCCCTTTGGAGACCCTCCCCCAGTCCTATCACTCCCTCGGGGAGCACTCCCTGCCCCGGGACCCCTTCGAGGACCCCCTCGGGGACCCTTCCCTGCATCGAGACCCTCTTGGAAGATCCCTCCGGAGAAGAAATCCTCTCCAAGGACACTTCTCCGCGTCTCGGGACCCCTTTTGGAGACCCCTCTCCAGTCCTATCGCTCCCTTGGGGACCCTTCCCTGCCTCGAGACCCCCTCGGGAGACCTCTCCGAAGAAGAAATCCTCTCCAAGGACACTTCGCCGCCGCTCAGGACCCCTTTTGGAGACCCCTCCCCGGTCCTAGGACTCCTTCGGGGAGCACTCCCTGCCCCGGGGACCCCTTCCAGGACCCCCTCGGGGACCCTTTCCTGCCTCGGGACCCCCTCGGAAGACCTCTCCGGAGAAGAAACCCTCTCCAAGGACACTTCTCCGCAGCTCGGGACCCCTTTGGAGACCCCTCCCCGGTCCTAGGACTCTCTCGGGGAGCACTCCCTGCCTCGGGACCCCCTCGGGAGACCTCTCCGGAGAAGAGACCCTCTCCAAGGACACTTCTGGGAATCTCGGGAGCCCTTTTGGAGCCCTCCCCCCCCCCCCCCCCGGCCGAGAGAGCCCCTCCCGGGTTGGTGCTCAGGATGGTGTGCGCCGGGGGCTGCCGGGCGGGGGTCCCTGCGCTGGGTCGGTGAGGGGCAGGAGCCTTCCCGCAGCTCCTCTGCGTGCGCCTGGGCCCGGCCGCGGGAGCTATGCTCGGCTCACACCGCCTGCAAGCGGCTCCTGGGATCGCCCTGCTCCCCGGGAGCGCCCACTGCCCAACCCCGACCCGACTCTGCCTGCACCTCCTCCTCCTCCTGCTCGCGCTGACGCCCAGAGCCGACTGCTCCTGGTGGTGAGTCCCACCGGGAACCCCTGGGACGGGGGGGGATGCCCGGGATGGAGAGGGATGCTCAGGATGCAGGGAGATGCTTGGGGTGGAGGGGGATTCTTCACACAGAGGGCATTGGAACAGGCTGCCCAGGGAGGGGGTTGAGTCACCTTCCCTGGAGGGGTTTAAGGGACGGGTGGATGAGGTCTTGAGGGACTTGGTTTAGTGTTTGATAGGAATGGTTGGACTAGAAGATCCGATGGGTCCTTTCCCACCTGGTTGTTCTATGAGTCTATGATTCTATGATTCTCTGCCTGGGATGGAGGGGGATGCAGGGGGATGCTCAGGATGGACAGGGATGCCTGGGATGGAGGGTGATGCCCAGGATGCAGGGGGATGCCTCCCGTCCCCCCTTCCTCCCCTCAAAGCCTGGTGTGTGCTCTGATCCTCATCCCACTCCTGGTCCCACTCCTGGTCCCAGCAGGAGGGGTTTGGGGCTCCCCCCAGCTCCTAGCTGGGGAAGGGGCTGGAGAACACAACCTATGAGGAGCAGCTGAGAGAGCTGGGGGGGTTTATCCTGGAGAAGAGGAGGCTGAGGGGAGACCTCATTGCTCTCTACAACTACCTGAAAGGAGGTTGTGGAGAGGAGGGAGCTGGGCTCTTCTCCCAAGGGACAGGACGAGAGGGAATGGCCTCAAGCTCCACCAGGGGAGATTTAGGCTGGAGATTAGGAGGAAGTTTTTCACAGAAAGGGTCATTGGTCATTGGAATAGGCTGCCCAGGGAGGGGGTTGATTCCCCTTCCCTGGAGGTGTTTAAGGGACAGGTAGATGAGGTCTTGAGGGGCATGGGTTAGTGTTTGGTAGGAATGGTTGGACTCGATGATCCGATGGGTCTCTTCCAACCTGGTGGTTCTATGATTCTATGATTCGACAGCATCTCCAGGGAGAGCAGGTGGAGGGGAGACCATCCACCCCCCGACCCCCCCCAAACCTGCCCCAGGGCACAGCTCCCCCAGGGTGCAGCTCCCCCAGCACCAAAAGTGCCGTCACCACCATCCCCACCACCAGCTCTCACCTCCATTTCCAAGGAGCTGAGCTCCACGTGCTGAGATTCTCCCCTCCATCCCTCTCTGGGCAGGAGCAGGATTAGCCCCTGGGGAGGGTTTGAAGCTGCCGTGATCCACCTCTGCCATCCAGAGCTCCCAGATCCATTTGGGCTGCTCTGCACTTGTGTTCCAGCCCCTCACCAGGCAGCAAGTCGCTGCTCTCCCTCGTTCAGATATAACCTGCAACAGATCCAAACGACGCTTTGGAAAAAAAACAACCTCCCTGAAACCAACCTCCCCCTTAGCCCAGTTCCCCTAACAGTGAAAAGTCATAGATGCAGAATAGGAGGAATTAGGAAAAGAAGGAGAGTGAAGTTTTCCAGCTCCGTAATTCTGGGGAAAAGCTGTTTGCTGCAGGGAGGCTCTCGCTGTCCTCCACCCTCTAATCCAGTGGAAAACACTGTTTTCCACGCCAGCCTCATCATCGTTAGCACATGGCGGTGGACGAAGCAGAACTTGATCAAATTCAACCTCTCTGCTATTAAAAGAGATTCTGAAATTCCTTAACGACCCCACGGCACATTGCGAGGGCTCGGGAGCACTTCCCAGAGAGCCGATAACACAGGGATTCCTGGGGCTTAAGTGCACTTCTTGCATGATTTTTTTTTTTTTCACACAAAGGGTCATTGGGCATTGGAATAGGCTGCCCAGGGAGGGGGTTGATTCCCCTTCCCTGGAGGTGTTTAAGATGAGGTCCTGAGGGACACGGGTTAGTGTTTGATAGGAATGGTTGGACTCGATGAGCCGATGGGTCTCTTCCAACCTGGTTGTTCTATGATTCTGTGATTCTATGATGCAAACAGCAAGAGCAGAGCCATTCCCGGCCGTGCCCAGAGAGCTGCTGCTGCTGCTGCTGCTGCTGCTGCTGCCAGCTCAGCCCCTGGTGAGAAACTGAGTCACGATGGGCATCAGGTCGGTGCCGGCACTGGCCTGGCTTCCAGCCCCAGATCTGCCCCCGAGCTCTGGGGCAGGTGAGGACAGGAGGGAGTTGCTGTGGGAAGTGATGTGTGTGCGACGCTAACGGTCGGGGAAGGCAACGAGAGTCTGAGGGCAGCAGGGGAGTGGGATTCATTCACTCCATTAGCAAGGAGGCCAATCGAGTGGGTGCATGGGGTGAGGGAGCTGGAAGGGGTGAGGGAGCTGGAAGGGGTGAGGGAGCTGGAAGGGGTGAGGTTGCTGGAAGAGCCAAGGTACGAGGCAGCCGCAGCATCCTCTGGGCAGCTCTGGGCTCAGCCCGGGCTGCTGGCTGGAGAGTAAAAATTCCTTCTTGGGGAGGAGTGAGAGGCACCCGCTCTCCTCGCCGCTGCACCCCACGTCTCCCCACAGTGACCCCGTCCTCATTCCAGGCGCACGTCTCTTCCCAACGCGCGGCAGGAAAACCAGCCGCAGTTTAAGCCTCGGCGGCTGCGGCTTGTTTGGACGAAGCTGGATTTAGCTCCCACAGCAGTTTGTGTCGTGGTGTGTGGAGGCATCGGGGTGGGGGGGGGGGTTTGGCAGGAGTGGGCAGTGCTCCCCGAGTGGCTCCTGGGGCGGCTGGGCACGCGTCCCCAAGCCCTCTCAACAGGCAGAATCGGTCCCCAAGTGCGTGACTTAACAAAACAAATCACAAAGCGGAGGCGTTAAACTCCAAATTTCTCATTTTCAACCGCGCTTCCTCTTTGGTGGAGCAGAAGATCCCTCAGCAAAGGCTCCGTGGAGGCAGAGGCTGCTCTGCTGGACGTGTCGGTTGTGATAAAGCAGAGCGTTTAGATGGAATCGGGTTTTGCCGAAAGCGGCTTCGAGCAGCTGCGGTTTGGGAAAGAATTATTCAGTGATTTCCATAGGTTTCCGAGCACATCCTCAGCACCACTGATCTTACAGTAAATGCTCTGGGTGGTGCATCATCGCTCCTTAGTTTTGTTAGTGCTGCCAAGTTCTTGCAGGGATTCACACACAATAAACTTGTGGAAATAGAGGAAATGCTTCTCATTTTCCGAGCTGCCTTTTAAAGCAGATTAAGACGAGGAGCCGGGTCAGTCCTGAGCGCGGTACATGGAAAGGAAATATCAACCAAATGTTTCTTCTAAACAACTGCAAATTCTTAATTTTTTGGGTGACGTCAGGCGCGGCCTGTGCCGCCTCCCAGAGACGCCAGGAATTGGGGAACTTTGGTGCTCGGAAAAGCGTCCGTGGGTGCACGAGTGAAGGAGCCGGTGCTGTTTGCACCAGCACAGGGCATGGGTCGGTGCTGGAGGAGCTGGTGTGGCCACTGCCCAGGCTCTGGGGCCACCAGGGCCGTGGGGAGCAGCCCCCGAGCAGCCACCTTCCCAAGCTATAGAGTCTTCCTTAGCAACAAAATACTGACTGAGACCCAGATGGAAATTAAGGAGAAATGCAACGGGGAAACCCCTAAATCCCATTTACATCCCAGTGCTGGGTCCGAGGGACAGCGGCGAGAGGACACGAGGCCCCCAGAGCGGCCTCCGGAATTCCATCCGAAAGATTTGGAAGATGAGGCAAACGTTGCCGATAAACACAAACTGTGCAATAAACAAACTCGGTGCAAACAAGCTAAGTAGAGTTTACTGGCGACCGAGAGCCCCGGCGGCTGCTCTGGTGTGGAAAAGCCACCTCCAAGAGAAGGTTTGGGTGAAGAGGAATGCTGAGAGCGCCGGGTGCGCTCCCCACCCTCGCTCATCGCCCGCCTGAGCCCCCGACCCACCGAGCCGGCCCTAGCCAACGCGCTCATTGCTAACCACAGCCCTTGGAAACTACAAATATTTAATTTCATCTGGCATCGGAACAGATGGGAGGCATCAGGCTCCCAAAGAGATAAAACAAATCCGTGGAAGGAAGCCGAAGGCAGGCCTGGGTGCGCGTCGGGGAGCGCACAGGAGTCTGGTGGCCACGTGGGGCTCCTCCAGGCATCGGTGGGTGACGAAGGAACCTGGGGAGATGCTGCATTCTGGGCAAAATGCTGGCTGGATGCTCTTAGGGATGCTCTGAGCGGCCCCCACGCTCCAGCTGCCTCGGGAAAGCTCTGTGATCCTTGGGAAAGCTCTGTGATCGTGGGCAGGGAGAACACACCAAGGACAAACGGTGAAGCAGGAGTGTGGGTCGCACTCTCCATGCTAAAGCAACAAGGGATCCGGCATCAAGGGCTTCCCAAGGGCTCTCCAAGGACACCCCGATGGCAGGTGGAGAAGGGGACAGGAGGGAAGGAGCCGTGCTCCTGCTGCCGATCCTCCTGGCGACACCAGCGTGTGGATGAGGATGGAGGAGAGGGGCTGCTTTCTCCAGGCATCGCGCTGAGGTGTGTGGGAGGGGAAATAGCATCAACAGGAATGTTTGAAATGGAGCCAGGGCCGAGGCAGCTGCCTGGAGGAGCTCTGTGAGCTGCCAGTGTATCTCCCACCCCGAAACCCTTTGGGGCGCGTGGGGGGGGTCGCTGACACCCTCCGTGCCGGTCTCAGAGGGACAGTCCCCCAGGGCTTCGCTGGCACAGGGTCTGGAAGCTCATACAGCTCCTGATGAACCGTTTGCTCGTGGTCCACCCTCTCCCGGCCCCAGAGCATCTCATTCCCTGGCTCTGTGCTTCTTGTCCGGAGCACCCCACGAGGCAATAAAAGCCAGAGGTCAGCGACCAGGAAGCCTTTATCCTCAAAGTTGCTGAGCTCCAACTCTCCAGGCAGCTGCGCTTTGAAAAATCAGTTTTAAAGTAGCGTCAGAGTGATGGAGAGTGAACCCCACAGCCCTGGGGCACTGGGGGTAGAGAGGAGATGGGTTCTCCCTGTGCCATTAGCATCATTCTAATTGCGTCTCTTAGTTCGTTTTTCGTTAGGGTCACTTTCACCTCTAGGAAATCTTCCTTGCGAGGAAGCGCAGAAGGAAAAAAAAATCCTTCTACTCTTGCAAACTCATTAGCTTTTACATCTCTGATAGCGATTTCGGCAGCGCCTGCGGCCCCTGGCGAGGGTTGGGACGGGTCCTGCCCAAACGTCTGCTCCGAGCAGCTCACACGCAGCTCACATCACGGACAAGGGACGAGTCTCCTGTCCTGCAGCACCACACACACTGTCTAGTAGCCTCCTAAGAACAGCACTTGGACACTCCAGAGGAGAGAAAAAAAAAAAGGACCCTTTAAGCATTTTTCCGATGAGCAGTTTGTATCAGATCCATCCTCTGCCAACTGCAGAAGCACCACAGCCCTTTCCACCTTGTGGTTTTACAGCCTCCCCAGGCTCTGCCGCAGCCTCTGCTCTCAGGGGCTTTGCTCCTCACTCATATGCTTCCTGCACACCCAGATCCTGCCTTTACACCCCAGCAAACGCAACAGCTTTGGATTTCCAGCTCACACTCGATACAAGATGCCGACACAACCTCTCCCACTCCAGCCTGGGGAGTGGGGTTTGGGTCCAGCTCTCCAGGGCTGCAGCATTCCCGGGTATTTTGATGCTTCCCATAGAAACTGCATCCCTCTGGCTGTATCAAAACCGCAGGGAGGTGACCCCGACACGGAACCAAAGGCGTGGAGCGAGGGAAAGGCTGGCGCACGGGAAAAACTAAAATATCTCAGTGCAGCAAATGAAAAATCTGTGCCTCGAATGGCACTGAAGTGGCTCAGCATCGTGACATCAGAAACGAGTCAAGTGAGACTAACACTCTCAACATGCAGAGTAGGGGTTCTAAGTGAGGAAATTAGGACCATTAATCATCCCGAGGCGTTAACAATTCCAGCAGCCCAGGATGGCCCCGTTCCCAGTGGAGCTTAATAAAATACTCGGGGTTTATAGTAATAGAGTAATAAAATAATATCTCAAATGTCTGCAGCACCTTGCAAGCCCGAGTGCCTGGCAGCTGCTATAAATTGTCTGCCCAGAGCCAGGGAGAGCCGAGGAAGGAAAGTGCCGCATCCTTGGGAAGTATGCGAAGAACTTGGAGAGGTGAAACGCTGCCAACGCTGGAATTTGCTCTTTATCAGACGAGGAGGCAGGGATGTTGGAGCTGATCCTATCTGGACGAGGCGTCTCCAATAGCTGCCTCGGGCTCTCCAGCCTCCCACCAACATACGGATTTCGTGTTGACTCCGTGGGATGGGAAGAGAACAGAAGCCAAGAGAGTTTGGCTCCCCAGCTGGGCTTTCAAAGTGGTTACGATAGCGATGGGGAGGTGGGTCGGTTCTCCCAGAAGGAGTATCAGGGCTCCAGCAGCCTCTGGTGCCACCAAGAAGCCAGACCACACTCTCATCTCATGCCTTGCATGTCCCCACATGGTGTGAGGCTGCCTGCACCTCCTCACTGACGGCAGAAAACGAGAGAACCTGCTCAGAAGCCCTGGGAGCAGCTGATGTGGCCAAGGGTGTGGGGATCTAGGCTACCCAAGCCGTCTCAACCACACTGAGAGCATCCTGCGCTTGATCCAAGTTCTCAAAGAACTCTCTAAAGACCTGTCAGATGGGATGGCAGAGCCTGTTCCAAGACCCAGCTTGGTCACAGCAGCATCTCCTGATGGTTTGGGAGCCATCGAGCTGACAAGGTTCTTAGTGCTTCTCTGGCTAAAGCACCTCATGCCCCTCCCAACTGCTGCATCACCTCCCGCATTACTGTTCCTGCTCTGTCGCCCTCCGAGGAGTTACAAACAGCATCATGTCTTTGGGATCCTTGGGAAGAGAGAAGCTGCAGGAAGGAGGCCTCTTAACCTGCAATGAACTCTCTCTGCATCGACACAAGAAGGATATTGAGGCTCTGGAGTGAGTCCAGAGAAGAGCGACGAGGCTGGTGAAGGGGCTGGAGAACAGGCCTGATGAGGAGAGGCTGAGAGAGCTGGGGGTGTTTATCCTGGAGAAGAGGAGGCTGAGAGGAGACCTCATTGCTCTCTCCAACTCCCTGAAAGGAGGTTGTGGAGAGGAGGGAGCTGGGTTCTTCTCCCAAGGGACAGGACGAGAGGGAATGGCCTCAAGCTCCACCAGGGGAGATTTAGGCTGGAGATTAGGAGGAAGTTTTTCCCAGAAAGGTTCATTCGGCATTGGAATAGGCTGCCCAGGGAGGTGGTTGATTCCCCTTCCCTGGAGGTGTTTAAGGGACGGGTGGATGAGGTCTTGAGGGACATGGTTTAGTGTTTGATAGGAATGGTTGGACTCGATGATCCGATGGGTCTCTTCCAACCTGGTTGTTCTATGATTCTATGACACATGGGGAGCGGCTGAGGGTGCCCGGAGCTGCCGCAGCTGAGCTTTCCCACCCTCTTGGTTTGGCTCCCAGCACCTCCAGAGCTGCTGAGTGGCCAGACACCCTTCTCCCAGCCACAGCTAACCTCAACAGCTCCGTTAAGCTCATTTTGTCTGAGATTGTGCCTGTCCTGGCATTGGCACAAGCCTGACTTCCCGGCGCTGGGAACATCCAGCGGTTCTGCCACTGGTTTGGTTGTAAAGCAGAACACGAACCATTAGCGTCTGAGACTTGCCTGAGAGCAGCAATTCCAAACATTCCCTTTCTGAAGTAAAGCAATGCCCATGAAGTCAATGCCATAGAAAGCGGATTAAAATGAAATATTAAATGTGCCTTAGAAACTGAATCAAAGATGCTCCTGAGCACTGCTTTAGCGTTTGATAGGAATGGTTGGACTAGAAGATCCGATGGGTCCCTTCCAACCTGGTTGTTCTATGGTTCTACGATTATGGAACAGCAACAAACACGAGTAAATTCCAGTTCCACTTACTTTTCGCCATTCCCACAGAATTCCTTCCTTTCTTCTCATTGTCCAAGGGACATTCTCCACCCACTCTCTGCTGGCCAGGCCAGGACACAACCCCAGAGAGGTCCCTCCTGGTCCTGGCTCTCTCTGGCAGCTGTTCTGTGGTCGATAGAAGAGAGAGGAGCTGCTGTTTGGGGCCCCCCAGTCTGAGAGCCCCACGACACCTGCCGGAGCAAAGACCGACACCAGGCAACAAGCCCTGGGCTGGCACCAGGAGGACATCCAGAGCTTGCCCAGCACAACCACCACAGCCCCACAGCAGCTGCTGTTTCCTTGCGATGCTGTCCCAGCCCCACCCAAAGCAAGCGGCAGCCGAGCACACGGTGACTTACCGAGTCCTGGAGAAAAGCTGCTCTGCAGGTGGCTGGAGCTGGATCCACACCGGGCTTTGCCGCCGTTGCCTCTTTGGGACTGGAGAGCTGCTCTCCCAAAGCACCAGGTCAGCCAGGAGGGGTTTAGCAACCCGGGTCTGCATTGCAAGGGGGAAAAAGGGAAGTTAATTCTAAAGGGAAGTTAATTCCCCTTTGCAGCATCTTCGTAGAAACATGGAATGAGTTGGGCTGGAAGAGACCTCCAAGCCCATCCAGTCCCACTCCTGCCATGGGCAGGGACACCTCCCACTGTGTCAGGGGCTCCAACCGCATCCAACCTGCCCTTGAACCCCTCCAGGGATGGGGAACCTATTCCAGGGCCTCTTCGCCCTCACCAGGAGCTCCCACCTGCCTGGTGCCTCTGTGCCTCGGGCTCTGGCTGTGCTCCTGCTCCCTGCACCAGGCAGTGGGTCCTTTTCCCAAGCCCTTTGGGCTTTCCTGTTAAAGGAGCTCGGCCTCCGGGAAGCTGGACGTGCTCTCAGTGCCAAAAGTCAGAGTTTATTGATCCAGAATAATGTTCCAGAATGGTGAAGATGGAGAGAGTGCAAGGATATGCTGGGATCCAATCCCTGGGACAAGATGCAGCGGATCCCAGGAGCTCACAGCCCACATACGACCACCGGGATCCCCTCCTGGCCCACAGGGAGCAGAGCTGCTGTAGACAGAGAAGGTCGGAGCTGCTCAGACTTGGCAGAGACATGGCACAGGCCACGGGAGTGCCCAGGGGAGGCTGCCAGCCCTGCGGGAAGCGCGGGAGCAGGACACAAGCAGCAGGGAGGCGAGCGGCAGAGGAGGGGGTGAGCGCAGCCTGCGCTGCCAAGTAAATAGATGTGTCTGCCTCTGATTTGCATGTTTATCTTAGAAGCAATTTGGGTTTCTGCTTGTTTACAAGAGCCGAAGTCAGCAGGCTCTTAGAACAAGAAAAACAACTGGGAGCCAACATCTGAGAGCTGCCTCCTGCTCCCCAGCACTTCAGAGCAGCCGGCGAGGCCGACAAGGATCTCGCTCCCACAGCTCCAGTGGTTGCAGCCGCACAAGAGGTTGGTTTGAAGAGAGGAGCACGGAACCTCTCACCTCCATCACCTCACAAGCTCTGAAAGCACCTGCCTCTGGAATGATCGCTCTCCGGTCTCTGCAGCTGCTCAGTCTCTCCGAGCAGGGAACGGGGAAGATCCAGAGCCACAGTGGTAGCTCCGCATTTCATAGATTTGTGGCTTGGGAAGGATCCCAAAGTCCGTGCGGGATCAATCACCAACCTCTCTGGTTGGGCTGAGCTCCCCTGCCCCTCAGAGGGAGGTGATGCAGGAGCTCAGAGGGCACAGAGAGAGGAGCTGACAGGAGGCAGCAGCCCACGGACCCTGTTCCGGACCCTGTTCCGCAGGGTGGAGGATCATTATCCCCACATGCCCTTAATTATTCAGTCCCTCTCTCCCACCTCCTCCAGGCTCCGGCCTCTCACAGGCTGCTCCTGCCTCTCCAGACCTCGTAGCAGCCCAGGTCCGAGCAGCCTTCAGCATCACCAGCGCTTCCCTCTCATGGATTTTTCCAAACCCAAGTCTCGGGTTTATTTCTTTTTTTTTTTTTTTCTGCTGCAAAAAAAAATGCAGTTTCCCCCAGAGCCCAGCAATTCAGAGAGATCTGCCACTTCCAGCACAGCTTCATTTGTCAAAAATGAAGTTCTGATAAGGCAGTGGGAGATTTCTCGGAATAGCCATTGTCTTCCCTGTGTCAGGGCTTCTAAAATGTCATAGAAACACAATCAGAAGGGATGTTCTTACCAATCCAAAACAAATGTTTGGGTTCCTTCCCTCCCAAAGTTCTGTTTGGCAGAATTTTTTGCTGTTTCCCACTTCACTCCAATCTGGATCAAGGGAAGCCGAAGGGATCAAATAGAAGATTGTGGTCCCATTGGGATCCCTGCAGCCTTTCCAAGGCACATTTCTCCCGCTCGTTGCGCCGTGGGGTGGCTTGTGGTGCGTGATCTTGGGTGGAGAAGGCACTGGAGCAATCACACTGCTGGTTTGGAGACAAGGGTCCCGGAGCCAGCACAGCCAGCTGCTCCCTCGGTGGTCATAGAATCATAGAATCATAGAACAACCAGGTTGGAAGAGACCCATCGGATCATCGAGTCCAATCATTCCTATCAAACACTAAACCAAGTCCCTCAGGACCTCATCCACCTGTCCCTTAAACACCTCCAGGGAAGGGGAATCAACCACCGCCCTGGGCAGCCTATTCCAATGCCCAATGACCCTTTCCATGAAAAACTTCCTCCTAATCTCCAGCCTAAATCTCCCCTGGTGGAGCTTGAGGCCATTCCCTCTCGTCCTGTCCCTAGGGAGAAGAGCCCAGCTCCCTCCTCTCCATAACCTCCTTTCAGGTAGTTGGAGAGAGTAATGAAGGTCGGTGCCCTTCACCCTGCTCTCTCCTTCCACTTTCCCTCACTGATAACGTTGGCTCTGATCTGGGGATCTGGCAGGAGAATTAACGAGAAGTAATTAGCTCAGAGTGTGAAAGGGGGAGTGCCTGGTGTTTATCTTCTCTGGAGGGTTTCCCTTCATCCCGGCCTCCCTGGGGATGCTGCTGGTGCTTTATCTGCCACCTCCTCTCCCCAGAGCAGCCCAGGCCATTCCTGGGATCAGCTCAGCACCACTGGGGCCATCAGAAGGTTTTACCTTTTCCACCTTTCCCAGCATCTCTTCCCCCAGTGACGAGGAGCTCTGGCTGCTGCTGGAGCCTTGAGGGACTTGGTTTAGTGTTTGATAGGAATGGTTGGACTAGAAGATCCGATGGGTCCCTTCCAACCTGCTTGTTCTATGATTCTATGATTCTCTGTCCTCCCGGCAGTCCCGCCCCAGCTCTCAACAGCTTTTCTGGGGACACGGTGGCCGTTCCCACCCTCGCTGGGACCAAACAGGCTGGGCAGAGCGAATCCAGAGCTCCTGGTCACACTTCCCAACAGGGTCTGTGCAGCCAGTGCCATCACCAAGCTGCTGGGATGCTACTCATGGCTCAGCACCAGTGACGCAGCTTAAACACTCGCGGTCGGTGCTGCTCGATCAGCTCCTGTTGGCTTTTCTTCTCTCCCTCGTCCCCTCGCTGCAGGATGAAAGGCTGATGAGCCAGGCTGGGACAATAACCCTCGTGCCCCTCCGAGCTGGGGCTCCCAAAGCCACGGGGAGACGGGTTTATTCTCCTCCGTTCCAGCCTGAGATGACCTTGCGCTTCTGCCAGCTTCTAAACAAAATACTTATGAAAAAAAGGGAAAAAATCCCACTGCTTTCCATGCTCTCAGGGCTTCCCTGAGCCTGTGAGCTCTCTCTGGGGCCAATAGAAGTGATAGAACATGGCCAGAGACAATGAAATCCTGCCTGGGCTCATTGCTTATATTATTATTAAAGGAAAGTTCTGACTTCCAGTCTGGGGAGGGGGGGAATGAAAAACTTGAATCCCACCCAAACCTCATCCCTTCCAGCCAGAATCTCAGCTCCGCTTTGCTCTGTGGCAAACAGCATCCTCCGGCGCAAGCAGCCACTGCCTGGTTGGGGCCGAGCGGGATGGAAAATTCCACATTGGGTGCAAGGCTGCAGGGCAGAGCTGGGCAACCCCCCCCCCGCCCCAGCCTCTGGAACGCTGCCCAAGGGGCTCAGCCAGCCTCAGCCAGGATGGTGTTGGCACATAGTCCTGCTCCCAGCTCCCGCTCTGTACTCTGCGATGCAGGGAGGGCAATGGGATGCAGGGACAGGACTGGGATGCAGGGAGAGGACTGGGATGCAGGGAGAGGACTGGGATGCAGGGAAGGGAATGGGATGGAGGGAGAAGACTGGGATGCCGGGAGAGGAATGAGATGGAGGGAGGGGAATGGGATGTGGGGAGGGGAATGGGATGAGGGGAGAAGACTGGGATGCAGGGACAGGACTGGGATGCAGGGAGAGGAATGGGATGGAGGGAGAAGACTGGGATGCAGGGAGAGGAATGAGATGGAGGGAGGGGAATGGGATGTGGGGAGGGGAATGGGATGAGGGGAGAAGACTGGGATGCAGGGAGAGGACTGGGATGCAGAGAAGGGAATGGGATGCAGGGAGAGGACTGGGATGCAGAGAGAGGACTGGGATGCAGGGAAGGGAATGGGATGCAGGGAGAGGAATGGAATGCAGGGAGGGGAAAGGGATGCAGGGACAGGACTGGGATGCAGGGACAGGACTGGGATGCAGGGAGAGGAATGGGATGGAGGGAGAAGACTGGGATGCAGGGAGGAGAATGGGATGCAGGGACAGGACTGGGATGCAGGGAGGGGAAAGGGATGCAGGGTGGGGAATGGGATGGAGGGAGAAGACTTGGATGCAGGGAGATGACATGGATGCAGGGAAGACAGGGAACACAGTGTGGTTCTCCCTGTTATCCACCTTCAGAGAACAATCATAAATGAGCAGAGCTTGGGCTGCTGCAACTCGGGATTATTTTAGCACAAAGAGCAAAGCCCAGGGGCTGTGATGGCTCAGCAGGGCCCTGGCCCCGTGTCCTGCCCGTCCCAACCCTGGTAAGCGGCACCTCATCCACCCGTCCCTTAAACCCCTCCAGGGAAGGGGAATCAACCCCCTCCCTGGGCAGCCTATTCCAATGCCCAATGACCCTCTGTGTGAAAAACTTCCTCCTAATCTCCAGCCTAAATCTCCCCTGGTGGAGCTTGAGGCCATTCCCTCTTGTCCTGTCCCCTGTCCCTTGGGAGAAGAGCCCAGCTCCCTCCTCTCCACAACCTCCTTTCAGGGAGATGGAGAGAGCAATGAGGTCTCCTCTCAGCCTCCTCTTCTCTAGGCTAACCCCCCCCAGCTCTCTCAGCCGCTCCTCATAGGGCCTGTTCTCCAGCCCCTTCACCACCTTCGTTGCTCTTCTCTGGACTTTCTCCAGAGCCTCAACATCCTTCTTGTGCTGAGGGGCCCACAACTGAACACAGGATTCAAGGAGCGGCCTCCCCAGTGCTGAGTCCAGAGGGAGAATCACCTCCCTGGCCCTGCTGGTCACACCATTTCTGCTCCAAGCCAGGATGCCACTGGCCTTCTTGGCCACCCTGCTCCCTCCCCTCTGTGGGCAGCGGGTGACGCGGTGCCGCTCTCTCCCGCAGGTACATCGGGGCGCTGGGCGCGAGGGTGATCTGCGACAACATCCCTGGGCTGGTGAACAAGCAGCGGCAGCTGTGCCAGCGCTACCCGGACATCATGCAGTCGGTGGGCGAGGGAGCCAAGGAGTGGATCCGCGAGTGCCAGCACCAGTTCCGCCACCACCGCTGGAACTGCAGCACCCTGGACCGAGACCACACCGTCTTCGGAAGGGTCATGCTCAGAAGTAGGTTGTGCCCCAGCCCTTTCCCTGCTGCCACCTGCCTTGTCTCCGCGCTCGCCGGCCTGCGATTGCTCCCCGAGAAGAGCTTTGCCCTTCCCTGGGAATTAATCAAGCAGTAATGGGAGCGCGGAAGTGCCTTCGGAATAGGAGAGGGAGCAGGGGGAGCTCGGGGAGGCAGCGGGAAGGAGGAGACACCTCTGGAGAGCAGGCTCCTATGTAAACAGTAATGGGATACGTAAATATTTGGAGAGTAGGGTTGGCCACGACTCAGCGATTCACGTGGGAACTGGCCGTTCCCTCGCATGGCAAGGGAGGCCGAGGCCGAGCGGAGGCTCCGATCCTCACGTCGGGCTCCGAGATGTGGGAGAACCACGGCCACGGGGCAGACACCAGCCCTGTCGAGGGCACAGCCCCTGCCTGCTCCAGGTGAGGGACGGGCAGACGCAAGCAGGGACGTCGCCAAGGAATGGAGAGGGAAGGTGTGATGGCGACAGGGACAGGGATGGTTCCAGAGCAGGAGCAGCCTCGTGGGCTCCAGCCGCCCCAGGGAGGGACCCCAGGAGCCCTAGCAGTGTGGGACAGATGCTGCTGCGCCCGGGGGGTGCCGCCTGCTTCCAGCCACGAGGCCTCAAATCAAAGGCGTCTGCGAAGAGCCTTCCCGCTCCCCAGGAGCAGCTCATATGGAGGACATGTGGGCGTCCGGGGAGGGAGCTGGGGGCTTGATCCCGGCTGGAGGAGGATGGGGCGGCTGCCCCGGGGGGTGGATGAGCGGCAGAGCCTGCGAGGCAGACCCTGGCGAGGGGAAGGGGTTGGGAGAGCTGGGATGCAGCCGTCACCCTGCTGGGCTGCAGCCTGCCTGCTCTCAGCCTCCCCAGGCCTGAGACGGCACCTTCGCTGCCGCCTGCAGCCTCTCCTGGCAGAGCATGGGGAATGATGAAAGCCCCTTCGCCACAGCCCCATCCTGCGGGGCCCAGAGAGAGCTCGACGGCCTTTGAAGTTGCTTTCAAAGGCTCTCGAAACGAAGACGAAGGTGGTTTTGATTTGCAGCTTCTTTTACAGCATTATAAAAGCAGCTGCGAACTTGAACCAGAGACAGAGACTAGCAGGCGGCAAGCTGTGCCGAGCAGGGAAGGCCGAGCACAGCCACAGACACCACCAGCAACACAGGGACGGAGCCCTGGACGAAGGCTCCTGCAGCCTCAGCACCCAGAGGGCTCCTGGGTCAGCAAGGGGGCTGAGCACAGAGTCATAGAATCATAGAACAACCAGGTTGGAAGAGACCCATCGGATCATCGAGTCCAACCATTCCTATCAAACACTAACCCATGTCCCTCAGCACCTCATCCACCCACACCTTAAACCCCTCCAGGGAAGGTGAATCAACCACCTCCCTGGGCAGCCTATTCCAATGCCCAATGACCCTTTCTGTGAAAAACTTCCTCCTAATCTCCAGCCTAAATCTCCCCTGGTGGAGCTTGAGGCCATTCCCTCTCGTCCTGTCCCCTGTCCCTTGGGAGAAGAGCCCAGCTCCCTCCTCTCTACAACCTCCTTTCAGGTAGTTGTAGAGACCAATGAGGTCTCCTCTCAGCCTCCTCTTCTCCAGGATAAACACCCCCAGCTCTCTCAGCTGCTCCTCATAAGGCCTGTTCTCCAGCCCCTTCCCCAGCTTTGTGGCTCTTCTCTGGAGTCACAGGATGGTTTGGGCTGGAAGGGACCCCAAAGCCCATCCAGTTCCACCCCTGCCCTGGGCAGGGACACCTCCCACTGGCTCAGGGGCTCCAAGCCCCATCCAGCCTGGTCTTGGACACCTCCAGGGATGGGGCAGCCTCCCCGACATCACAGTAACAAACACCTTCCTAATCCTCTTTACTCCAAAATGTGTCAGGGAAGACAAGGCTGGACTTGGTGGCAGCAGAGATGTCAGGACTTGACTTAGAATCATAGAACAACCAGGTTGGAAGAGACCCATCGGATCATCGAGTCCAACCATTCCTATCAAACGCTTACCTGTGTGGGGGATGGTTTTGCTCCATGCTTACCCCACTCCTTGCTGGGCTGCTGGTGCCTGGGGCTGCCCGGCCTGCTCACCCCCATCCCTGTCTCTCCTGTAGGCAGCAGGGAGGCCGCCTTCGTCTACGCCATCTCCTCGGCCGGCGTGGTCTACGCCATCACTCGGGCCTGCAGCCAGGGGGACCTGAAGGCGTGCGGCTGCGACCCCCTCAAGAGGGGCCGAGCCAAGGACGAGCGCGGGGAGTTCGACTGGGGCGGCTGCAGCGACAACATCAACTACGGCATCCGCTTCGCCAAAGCCTTCGTGGACGCCAAGGAGAAGAAAGTGAAGGACGCCCGAGCCCTGATGAACCTGCACAACAACCGCTGCGGCAGGATGGTGAGGGCAGCCCCACAGCCGCCCCAGTGGGGTGTTCCAGGGGGAACGGGCAGCGGGAGCAGCTCGGGAAAGGGAGAAGGACCTTGCGTGTGTGGAGACCAGGTCCTGCTGCAGGTGGATGGGATGTTGCCTTGTCCTCCTTCCCAGGGTCCTCCTGCCTTCCCAGAGCTCCCCAGTGCCCCTCCACCTTCCCAGTGTCCCCCTGCCCTCCCAGTGCTCCCCAGTGCCCCTCCACCTTCCCAGTGTCCCCCTGCCCTCCCAGTGCTCCCCAGTGCCCCTCTACCTTCCCAGTGTCCCCCTGCCCTCCCAGTGCTCCCCAGTGCCCTTCCACCTTCCCAGTGTCCCCCTGCCCTCCCAGTGCTCCCCAGTGCCCCTCCACCTTCCCAGTGTCCCCCTGCCCTCCCAGTGCTCCCCAGTGCCCTTCCACCTTCTCAGTGTCCTCCTACCCTCCCAGTGCTCCCCAGTGCCCCTCCACCTTCCCAGTGTCCTCCTGCCCTCCCAGTGCTCCCCAGTGCCCCTCCACCTTCCCAGTGTCCCCCTGCCCTCCCAGTGCTCCCCAGTGCCCCTCCACCTTCCCAGTGGCCCCTACACACTCCCCCCAGGGAACAGCCTGGTCTCACCATTGCCCCCACACGTCTTCGCTGATTCCCTGGGGCTGTGGGATCACATCCTCCATCTGCAGTCCCCTCTCCGACCAGGATCCCAACCGGGATAGCTTCACCCTGAAGCTGCCCCGGGGACGTCAGACCCAGCCGCGATGCCCAGGGTGACCCTGGTGCTGAATTCCTCCCTCTTCCCGCAGGCTGTGAAGCGTTTCCTGAAGCTGGAGTGCAAGTGCCACGGGGTCAGCGGGTCCTGCACGCTGAGGACGTGCTGGTTGGCCATGTCGGATTTCCGGAAGACGGGGGATTACCTGCGGAAGAAATACAACGGGGCCATCCAGGTGACCATGAACCAGGACGGCACTGGCTTCACCGTGGCCAACAAGAACTTCAGGAAGCCGACCAAGACAGATCTGGTGTATTTTGAGAACTCACCCGATTACTGCGTGATGGACAAGTCGGCAGGTAAAACCCCCAAGCTCCAGGCATCGCCCAAAAGCTCCGATTCCTCCTCCCCCGAGGCTGCCTTGGGACATCATAAAATCATAGAATCATAGAACAACCAGGTTGGAAGAGACCCATCGGATCTGAGCGTGTAATTGAAGATTAAACCAATGCTAACCTCAGTAAAAATGCTTAAAGAATAAGTATAACGCTCCTCTGGGCCAGTCTGAAAAAAACTTTTTTGTCCAGGTTTGTCCTGGAAAACGGGAAAAGTGTAACGAGCGCGTGCTCCTCTACCTCTTCCCACAGAGGATGGGGCAGGTGCCAGCAGGGCAGGGCAGAGGGTGCGTTGGAAGGTGAGAGAGAATCATAGAATCATAGAACAACCAGGTTGGAAGAGACCCATAGGATCTTCTAGTCCAACCATTCCTATCAAACACTAACACATATCCCTCAGGACCTCATCTACCTGTGCCTTAAACACCTCCAGGGAAGGGGAATCAACCCCCTCCCTGGGCAGCCTGTTCCAATGCCCAATGACCCTTTCCATGAAAAACTTCCTCCTAATCTCCAGCCTAAATCTCCCCTGGTGGAGCTTGAGGCCATTCCCTCTTGTCCTGTCCCCTGTCCCTTGGGAGAAGAGCCCAGCTCCCTCCTCTCCACAACCTCCTCTCAGGGAGTGGTAGAGAGCAATGAGGTCTCCTCTCAGCCTCCTCTTCTCCAGGATAAACACCCCCAGCTCTCTCAGCTGTTCCGCATAGGTTCTGTTCTCCAGCCCCTTCACCAGCCTCGTTGCTCTTCTCTGGACTCTCTCCAGAGCCTCAACATCCTTCTTGTGGTGAGAGGCCCAGAACTGAACACAGGATTCAAGGAGCGGCCTCACCAGTGCTGGAGTCCAGAGGGAGAATCACCTCCCTGGCCCTGCTGGTCCAGGGAGAAGCACCCTGACCCCTGTCTCTCTCCCCCCTGCAGGTTCTCTGGGCACGGCCGGCCGCGTGTGCAGCAAGGTGTCTCGCGGGACGGACGGCTGTGAGGTGATGTGCTGCGGCCGGGGCTACGACACCACCCGCGTCACCCGCGTCACCAAGTGCGAGTGCAAGTTCCACTGGTGCTGCGCCGTGCGCTGCAAGGAGTGCGAGGACACGGTGGACGTGCACACGTGTAAAGCGCCCAAACGGGCCGAGTGGCTGGACCAGACCTGAGGAGGCGGCGGCGCCGAGGAGAAAACCCACTGCCACCCCCACCTTGCCATTTGTTGGGAGCCCGAGGGCCGCGGCGCTCTGGGAGCTGCAGTTGGGCCGCGTTGGCTGTTATTTAATTGATTTTGCAAAGCACTAAAGGCAGGACTGCACCTCCCAGGAGGGGCTGAGGACCCTCTCTTTGCTCAGCAGAACTCACCCCCGACCTCGAAGGGGTCGGCAAGCCTCGCTTAAACTGTGGAAGCGGCGCTGAGCATCCTTCTCCCTGCAAAGGGCCGGAGCGAGGGTTGGTGCTGGCAGGGGCGAGCGTCGGGATGCGATGGCTGAGGGACATGCACCTTCCCGGGGAACTGACAGGGAACGTTCACCAGCCAAAAACACTAGTTCTGAATAACCTGCTCTTGCAGAAAGCATCTTGGCTTTTCCTCTTTTTGCAAGGCCAGAGGGAGGGTGGCACAAATCCACCCATTCTGTGATCCCTGCCTTCCCCTGGAGCAGCCCCAGCGCAATCCCCACGGAGCCAGAGCAGCCTCTGCTTCTCCCAGCAAAGGTGACACAGGGAACTGGAACTTGGGCCTGAAAAGCGAGCGACTGCGCAGGGAGAAGGGCTGACCCCGGGAGCTGGAGCCCCCGGAGGGTTAGAGAAAGCAAACAGAGTCTGTGAATTCACTGGTAGGTTCTGAAGTCGACAGATCCAGCACCATCTCTGTAACCCTCACTTGTATGTTGTGTATACTGCTTATTATTTTAAGTCAAAATTCATTATAAACCTGTATCAGACACTGATGTTCTTTGGGGTTTGAATTCCTTCGTGCCCAGCTGGGCGATTCCCCCCACGCCCCTGAAGCACAGAGCCCCTGTCCTGGCGTTACCTGCTGCTCCCCGCGAGGCATCCAGCCAGCGCAGTCCTGGGGAATCCTCCGTAGGCAGCAGCTCCGGGACGTGGGACAACACCACACAGGGCAGAGCAGGAGAGGCCAGATGGGCTTCCAAACCTTCCCCTTAAAAAGAACCCAAACACCCCAAACTTAAACTAGCTGCTAAAATTGACGTGGATAAGAGGAGGGGCGGCTGCAGTTCTGTTAGAGATCAACCTCTTCGCCTCTCGAGAAAGTTCCTCAGTCCTTTTCCCCCTGACCTGGACAAGGAAGATGCTGCGTTAGGGTAAGGGTGTTCTACAGCACCAAAGCCTAGAGACAGACTCCATGTACACAGAGACCGAGGTTAGGAGAAATATGATCATAAACCATAGAAATTCCTGAGCTGAAGCTGCTGGGGAGCTCCTGCCCTTCCCTCCTGAGGAGAGGTTGTCCTGGGCTTATGACTCCTGCCCTCTCTTCCCTGTCCCCCCGTGGCAGTGGCCCTGGAGCAGGTTCGGGGACACAAAACCTTCTTCTGCCTTCGCTCGGTTTCTGTTCCGGTCACAAATACCTCATGGATTTAGTTCATTTCTCTCCTTTTTCTCCCCTTCGAGAGAGATCGAGAGATCTCCCTTTCGAGAGAGGTTGAGGGGCTGGCAGGGTCCCCCCCAGGCTGGTGTTTGGGTTGGGATTGGGGTCTCCGGAGCTGCTGGATCCCCCTCCATCCCTCCCCAGCCTGTCAAGGTGGCTCTTGGCTTTGGCTTCAATTGATTTTTCTCCTAAGCACTGAAAGGGTTGCAAGTTCCGGGCCCTCCCAGTCCATCCCAGTAGCCCCAGTCCAATGGTTGGACTCGATGATCCGATGGGTCTCTTCCAACCTGGTTGTTCTATGGTTCTATGGTATCATCACCAAGAGATCCCAGCTGGTTGCCTCCAGCGCCCTGCGGAACAGCCCTTGCTGAGGAGGAGCAGCCGCAGACACAGCCCAACGAGCTCTGGACACGACTCCCCGCTCCCTCCTTGCTCACTAACGAGCAGTTGGCAGAAGCTCCGCGTGTGGGAACCAGCGAGACGCTGGTTAGCGAGAGCGAGTGCCCAGAGCCTGTGCAGGAGGACATCCCATTGCTGAGGGGAATCCAGGCTGCTCCATCCCCTGGCACAGAGCAGCCCCGCGGAGGCTCCCGTGCGGCACACCAGCCGCCGCCGGCAGATGTTTTCCATCTCCAAAGGTTTGTGAAGGCTGCAGGCTCAGCGAACGCCGTGGCCTCGCGCAAGCCCCTCGCAAGTATCTGCCTGCGGCCTGCACCGAGCCTTTGCTGCAGGATCAGCGCTTAATTATCCTCCAGTCAAAAGCAAGTCGGAACTCAAGGACAAGGAGCAGAATTGATTGCTTAATGAGCTTCTGAATAAATTACCTTCTCTTACGGAGCCTGACAGGACACAGAGAAGGAAGCAGAAGACACGGGAAGCACAGAATCCACGCAAATTCAGGGTATTTTCTCTACTAAATCACATGTGAGTGAGTGCACCTTAGCCCAGGGGATATCGCTGGATCTCTGGATGGATGTAGGGATGAGATCTATCCAGTTTTTGGTCCTGGCAGTGCTGTGTATGCACTGCTGAGCTACAGCCCCATCCTACACCTGCTTGTCACTGCCTCAGGCCCTTTCTGTCCCCAGGCTTTGCTCAGGTGTGTACCTGGGCTGTGACAAAGTGCTCTGTGGGGCTTCTCCCAGCACAGCTCCAGCTCTCGGGGCAAGATTTATCTCAGACCACACTTGCACAACCTGTCAAGGTCCATTTGGGAGCTTCCCCATCCCCGGTTAGCAGAGCAGAGTCCGGGAGGGCAGCTCCAGCAAGGAGCAGGGGGGGTTCCTGCTCTGGGATCGCAGCAGATGAGTCAAAGCAGGAGAAGGCGATGGTCACGTTGTGTGTCACACAGTTCGGTGACTAACAGGGGCCACCACCCAAAGGAGAAAAGAAATGAAGAGGTTCTTAAGAGAACACCCACAGGCCAGTGTGATTGCACAACTCAACGCATCCAGAACAAGAGGAAAATGCCATTGGCCGGGAATGACCAAAGCAAGAGGGTCCCCTCCGGAGCAGCCGACTCATGCTGGTGGATGCGCTCTCGCTGATGCAAAGTGCGGGTGTGTTCTCCAGCTCTCCCCAGCGACCACACTCACCGAAGGGCTGACCAGAAAGCACAGTGCAACCATCGGAGCTGGAAAGGAGGAAAATTCCAAGCGCATGAGCAGCAGCCCTGGTCACCATTTTCTCCCTACAGCGCTCAGGGCTGGGCCACACGGAGCCTCCCAACTTCGCAGGCACAACAGAGGGAGGAAGGAGCCAGAAGGCCCAAGAGCGCTGGGAACCGGAGCTCCCGTTCCTCTCTGCCTCCCTTTACCAAAGGCTGAGAGTATCCAGGCCACAGAAGCGGCCACAGAAGCCTGATTGCTGCTGCCAGTGTGACCCGAACTCTGGAGATTTCTGACCCCTAAGCAGGTCACAACAGCTCCTGTGCAGCCGCACGGCTGTGAGGGCAGCAGAGAGGACAGAGGAGTCTCTGCCCTTGTTTCACAGCAAGATGTGGCGAGCTGGGTGCTGCTCGCGGCTGGCAGAGCATGAAGCCATCAGCACTCTCTGCACTCACTACCAACATCGTCCTCTGCTCAGAATCCAGCACATCTGCTCCTGCCTCCACAGCTGCTCCCATTCTGGAGCCTCCACAGGCGGCTCCCAAGCACACACCCCATCGATCAGTGGGCCGGGAGGTGCACAGCCCCACGCAGGGTGAATTTCTGCCTGCACCAGCCCTCTACGCACGTCTCCTTCTCCCCTCTCCGCCCTCCCAGCCCACGGGCACCAGCGGCAGATGATGCAGCTCGAGGAGAGGTGCAGGCACTGCACTCCCCCTCCTCCCCCTGGAATCTTCATCTCTCTTGTGGTCCTTGGGATTCACCCAATGTTTCTCAGAAAAAAAAAAAAAAGAGGACCTCGAGACAAGTATGCATTTAATAAGCAGAGAGACAAATAAGCTCCAGTTATCCCAGCAGAATTACAACACCAGAGAACAATTTGCTGCATTCCTCAGAAGGCCTGAAGGACCCCAATTGCTCTCAGCCTAAATAGGTACCAGACACCAAGAGCTCCGTGAGCAAACAGAGCCCCCAAAGTGCAAAAATGAAATAAGTAAAAAGCTTCACATTACACATAAACCAGCCGTTTGCACCTTGTTATTAATGGGCTCGACGACAACCTTTAAACCCTGCCTTGCTCAGAGTCACGGAGCTGCGAGCCTTGGCACCCTCACAACAATTCCAGGACGAGGAGCAGGGGATAAACAAGAAGAGATGCGGGAGGGGAAGCTGGACCAAGGCCGCTCCAGGGCTGCGTGGTGACCATCTCCACGACGAACCTGTCAGTGTTGCCTCTGCCTGGGGCTTCCGACAGCATGGGAAGTCCTGTTGCCACCATCTACACAGGCATAAAAGCTAGAGGCGCACACACCTATCCCCACGTTCCAAAAAGGAAGGGTTCCCACTGTGGTAAAGAACTACCAGAGCCCATTCCCTGGAGGACAACACTGATGCGGTTTCTAAGCCCACGTGAACGAGAGCTGCCTTGAGCAGCCTCTGCTACCCTGAAGGATTTGTTAGGCTAAACTGCCTCACCCCTGCTTTGAGTTTTATTATTATTACAGCACCAGCCAAAGGTTTTAGGCCTTGCACAAAGTCACTGCCTGTGGAGATGCCCTGTGCCCCCAGGGGCAGGGGAGTGCTCTGAGAAGCACACACTTGGTTTACTCTCGCCCCCTTTCCAGGTAGGAGCCACCGGAGCCTTAGGTTGACTCTGGATTGGAAAGCTCCTCCTCGTGCAAGGGGCAGTGACTCTTTCAGACTCATTAATCTCTCAGACTAAGCAGGAAGAGTGCACCTGACAGAGATCTGTCAGGCTCAGAGGACTAGTGCATCTAAATGACACCCAACAGCGCTTCAGCATGAGGTTCCAAACACTTAATAGAATCATAGAACAACCAGGTTGGAAGGAACCCATCAGATCTTCTAGTCCAACCATTCCTATCAAACACTAAACCAAGTCCCTCAAGACCTCATCCACCCATCCCTTAAACACCTCCAGGGAAGGGGAATCAACCCCCTCCCTGGGCAGCCTATTCCAATGCCCAATGACCCTTTTTGGGAAAAACTTCCTCCTAATCTCCAGCCTAAACCTCCCCTGGTGGAGCTTGAGGCCATTCCCTCTTGTCCTGTCCCCTGTCACTTGGGAGAAGAGGTCAGCTCCCTCCTCTCCACAACCTCCCTTCAGGTTCAACCTCCTTCATTTAACATCAGCCAACATTCGAAAGCTGTTTCAATAAGATAACAAACGGTGCTTGTGCAATCCCTACAGGTGTAGTGAAAGTCCTGAGCTTCTCCTTCCTCGGGATCTACTGTCCCTTCTAGAGAAAGGAAGGTTTTCGTTACAGCGCCTGCTCAAGCCCATCCCCTTTCTGCTGCTGTCCTGTCAGGGGAGGACAGTGAGAGAAAGCAGCTTTGGGGATGATACATGGGAGGCAGCGCTTCATTTATAACCCCACACAACTGCTGGAGAATGTTCACCTTTAAAAAGCGTTAGGGGGGTTACCTTATGGGCCCCTGGGGAGCAAGAAGTGGAATTACACGAACACAACAGATCTATTAATCACCCGCGTGATACCACAGCAATTCCACAGCCCCAAGGGTGCACATGCAACCAGAGAAAAAGCTGAGAAAATTACCTACTAGGAGTCAGGCAACTCAGAAAGATTTGGTGGTGCCTTTCTGTAGGGCTCCCTGGTGGACTCCTCCATGAATTCAGGTATTTGGCTTGGATTCCAGCCCAGCAGAGAGCAAGGATGGAACTCCTACCTCAATCCTACCTCAACACCTGTGCTCCCTCTCAGCCAGCCTGAAATACATGCATAGGTGGCTGTCCCACTTCACAGGGCTTTATTGATAACGTACAGAAGTTTGTGAAAATAAAAAACCCACAACAAAGCAGTCTTCTGCATCAAGACAAGATTACAAGGCAATTCAAACTGACCTGTGATTGAAGGACTTGGGTGCTGTCTCAGAGAACAGAGCAGGCTACAGCAGCTTCCTCCTTACAGGATTCAGGAACCAGAACCAGAGAATGGGTTGGGTTGGAAGGGACCTCAAAGCCCATCCAGTCCCACCACCTCTTACCACACCAGGTACTCCTTGAATGCTTCCAGGGATGGGGCAGCCAACACTTCCTTAGGCAACCTGGGCCAGGGGCTCCTCACTCTCATTCTTCCTAATATCTTATCTTCCCCCTTCCAATTTAAAGCCATTCCCTCTCGTCCTATCACTCCATGCCTTGGTTAGAAGCCTCTCCCCAGCTTTCCTGAAGCCTCTTTTCGGGTCTGGCAGCTGCTCCAAGGTCTCCCAAAGCCTTCTCCAGGCTGAACAATCCCAACCAACGACCTCTGAAAGGTGCCATCAACGTCGCAACTTACCACAATCCTACAGTGAAGACTGAACATGTCAAATCCCCCTCACTGTTACAGGTAAATGTACGTGTTTATCCATCCAGTGTAAGATGAGAGACAGCTTTTCGTGGGCTCAGAATTAGCATTGACCCACAAGCCCGAGTTATTTTTATTCCAAGAAGCCTTGGCCAACATGACTGCCTCCTCGGTGCCAAGCAGTAGACCCGACTGTGGAAACACAGGCGTCTCCTCTAATGGGGAGAGCGGAAACGGAGGTCACACCAAATACCTCACCCCACTTGCCTGCCACAGCCTCCCTCCCACCTCCACAGTAAACAAACCTCTGCACTCAGCTTCAATTCCAACATATTCAGTACGTGACTCAATTCCTTTGACGACAGCTCCACATCTCAGTTCTCTTTAGGTCTCGGTATCAACAATAACAGTGCTTCGGGCCAACACATGGAACTTCAGCCCCGTCCCTCCAAAAAGACTCTCACGCAGCTATTACCACCGCTTCTGACAGCAGGAGGTGGAACTGGATGATCTTTAAGGTCTCTTCCAACCCAAACCATTCCATGATTCTATGATTTCCTTGCATAATGCAAGCTTGGAGGATCCAGAAGAAACCACATCTTTGTTTGCACACATTAATCTGAATTAAACAGATGACTAAGAAGTCGACACATTTCATGTGTTAAGAAGCAACCTTTTAATAAAGAAAGCAGAACCATCCTGTGCTGTTAACAAGTACTTTGAAAAAGGCCTATAAAATTCAATCTAAGCCAATTATCTGGTGCATCTGCAGCTGAGAAGGATGTGCTGATACTCTAAAACATCTGCTCGGTTTGTGTCCTCTCCCTTCTTACAGAGGGAGTATCGGCTTCCAGTTGCACAAGTGATTTAGGGAGCAACAAGTTGTTGTCCAACAAAAGCTGCTTTCTCAGATAACTGCAGACTAAGGTCGAAGGAGAAATTCACAGGTTAAGCACCATTACCAACATGGAAGCCTGTCAAAGACACCCGTTGGAGAAGCACAGCTTTCTTCCTGGCTCCTAGGAGCAGGGGTCAGCTAAGCTGTACGACAACGGAACTGAACCTGCAGGGGACACACACTCCCCAGTCACACTGGAGTGGCTGGTGCCAGAGGCTGGGCAGCAGGAGAACCTCGACATTTCCCATAACGAAGCTGAAGGTGAAGAGTCCCAAAGCACTGCAAGAAACAGAACACAACAAATTAGCTCAGTTTCAAGGACAACATCTTTTTACAGACTCAAGGTATGAACAAACCACCACCCTGCACCTTTGCCTCAAGGCAATAAAGGTAAGACTCCTTCGATGCTGCTGCCATGAAACAGGCTTGTGGCAATCGCTAAATACCAGCCGAGGCACACAAAGGAAGAACAAAGCCTGCAGGAAAGCGTAGCTGCAGCCCTGTGCACTCACCCTGCGCTGCCAGGCGTGTTCCGCTCAGCTGGAGGCCAGGACACTGGGAGCACTCACCGGCCACAGCACCCGCAGCACCTGCGCAGAAGCAGGAGACGTTAGGAGATCGTTTCCCAAACGCAGATTGTTTCCCAGTCGCAGCCGCCGGCAGTGCCAGACAGAGCAGGAACGAGGGCAGCGTATTCCCTGGGCATTCAGGCATGGATTATTTATGGATCATTGACTCGAACGTGTGAAAACCAAACAGAACATCCAGCACAACCAGCCAAACGCGATCCGTATTCTAGATGCCGTCTGAAGAGCTCCAGAAATAAAGATGAGGCTAAAACAACTGGTGCAAACTCCCCTGCGCCTTTTCAACCTATTCTCCTCATGTTCTCCTCACACAAACCCTCTTCCCATGAGGCAGCAACTCATTTACTTTAAGGGTTTTACTTTGGCCCTCCTGGCTTCCATCATAACCTCAAATATTACCTTAAAAAGGCTTTTAAAAGCTGACATTCCCAGCAGCGCAGGAGGCTCACTGCAGCTCCTTCCCTGCCTGCTTGCGTGTGGCACCTTCCCGTTAAGTGCCGGAGTTAGGATGTAGATTAGTGAGGCAGGAAACCTTTGCCCTTGGCATCGACACCGGCTGGGACAGGAGACGTCAGGCTGTTTCCCTACGGAGCCAGAGCCGCTCTCTGCACTGGCAGGGAAGCACGCGGCTCCAGGCCGTACGCATTTTCTCTTAGATAAGCAAAAGACTCAAGTGTTTATAAATATGAAAAGTTCAGCAGCTGGCTAAAAAAAGTTAATTCTCCCGGCTCACTTAATGAGCTTTGGGGAAAGTGCTCGGGGGGTTGCTCGGAAAGGAAAGCAGCGCAGAGCGTCGCAGAGAGCACAACTGGCACCCAGGGCTCGGCTCATTCCTGTTTTCTCTCTCAATGGTTGTTACCTGGACTCCTCTAACAGGGAGCATAGACCAACCTAAGAAATGCATTCTCCTAATCTCGCAATCATAACGATTAGACAGTTCTTTAAGTCCCATGACTTCTCTCTTCATTGTGAAAGTACAAGGCAATCCATATCGAAGCACTTTGGAAGATGGATTGCCTGAGAATTCTGGCCAATTCCCCAAAGAAGGAAGTTGTTCGCAGTGGGATTCAGCAGGAACACTTATTTTTTTTCAGTACTTCAATATTAACAAACATTGGTCTGTTTTATAAGGTTTTGATCTAAAAATGAGATTGATCTGCTTTGAAGATGAGCACTTCAGGAAACTCTGAGGGGAGCACTCAGTGCCTGCTGCCACCCTGCATCTCCTTCTCCTAAAGGAAGGGAGCTCAGTGTCTTTATAAGATAGTACAGACGGAATATCTTATATTACAGGACAACGGGGAACGATTCTAAGCTGGAAGAGGAGAGATTGAGATGAGATCTTGGGAAGAAATTCCCGTGCCCACAAATCCTTCCACCTGTGCATGACAACAAAAATCCATGTGGCGCCAGGAGCCAGGGAGCACGGGGGCCGCGCGGTCGCCTCTTCCGAAGGAGCCGCCTCGCAGCTGGTGCCAGCTCTCCGGGCTCGGCCGCTGGTGTCTCACGCTGTGTACATTGGAACTAGGAAACGCTTCGTTGTGATTTTTGGCCACTTGGAATACTTATAGCAATTTGCCAAGGCTCACCCTGTGATTTATTAGGGAGGAAACAAACTCAAGCACTAACAAATGAAAATATGTAAACTCTGACTTTTCAAGTCAATAGGAAGGTATTCAGATCCTTCAAAGCCTTCTGAGGCACGCAGCTCGCTGGGCATTTAATCGCTGGAAATAACAGTTTGATTAACTGAAACGTAACCTCAGTAGTTATATTTCAATCACTCAGAGATTTAGAGTGAAAAATTCCCCATAGAGGACACTTTCCAATTGCCATTCCTAGAACAGAGTTCTAGATTTGCTGGGAATTCAACAACTTATTGGAAATCTTCACTTTCTCACTAAGCCCAAAGCACTCCAGTTCTACCACCCAGAGCTTCATTTTCCCAAACTACTAGAGTTAAAGCACAGCATCGTAAAAAAATAACTGAAAAAAATGGAATATAGAAAATAATAATTTTTTTTTTCCCAAGCATTTTTACTAAAGCATTCTTGGGTGAGAGGCGAGCACCAGTAAGGAATCATCAAATCATACGATGGTTTGGGTGGGAAGAGACCTCAAAACCAATCTAGTCCCACCCCTGCCCTGGGCAGGGACATTTCTCAATGGATCAGGGGGTCCAAGTCCCATCCAAGCTGGCCTTGAACCCCTCCAGGGATGGGGCAGCCACCCCTGCTCTGGGCAGCCTGGGCCAGGGCCTCCTCACTCTCATCATGAAGAATTTCTTCCCGATTTCTAATCTAAACCTCGCTCCTTCCAATTTAAACCATTCCCCCTTGTCCTATGACTATGTGCCCTTCTGCAAAGCCAACTAACAAGTACAAAGTCTTTTTTTTTTTTTAGGTTCAAGAAACCCAGCAGAGAGAACCTCACCAAGCAATTCTTTGTTAGCATAACATTTGACCTTGTATCTCTCTGGAAATCATACAACTCTGCTAATGCAGCCCTTGCAGAATTAATCAAGCAGATCGTTAGCCCCTCGTTACCGAGATCCCAGCCAATTCTGAGCAGCACTGAGATTTGTCACTGGCGTGTCCAGCCGCATTCTCCAACACAAAGATCAACAGGACTGGGTGGAAATGAGGCCCCTCTCAGACCTGCATGACTTGGACACTGCGGACTAGAAGCGCTTGTGAAGCCGACGCTGGTAGGAACAAAGTATTCTCAAGAAATGAGGTTCTTTACCTCCTGGAGCTTCATCACTACATTAAACCAGCAAGAATGCACAAAATCCCTTCACCCTCCATTGCGACCAGTAAAGCCAGAATAAACGATTCGTGCTGCGTTAAGAGCTCTTGAGTTGCCACCCTGATCTACTGCACGAGATCCACAGAGCAACAAAGGCCACATAAACCGCACGGCTCAGTGCGAGAAGCGGTGAGGGGAGGGTGCTCTGCGGTCTCTCCCTCTGCCAAAGCGGACGGCAGAGCTTTCACAACCCAGGCAAGGATGGGAAGGTCACAGCAATGCGAGCCCCACGATGGAAGCCATACTCACAGATTTTGCAAAGACCACCATCAGCTCAGGGAACTGGTGAGTGAGGAGGGCCAGCATGGCCGAAAAGGAGCACAGGCCTGCTGTGAAATGGATGAAGAAGGGAAGCTCCTTCTGTGGGTAAACGGAGACTTCGTGAAATGCTGAAAGAAAAAAAAAAAAAAAAAAAACAGAGACTATTGAGGTTTGATCATCAAGGATAGGTTTGTGCATTTTTCACACCATCTTGTAGGATTTCAGGAGCAGTATGGACTGGAGACTCCTGTGTAGCACACATCAGGTCCCAGTACTTACGCTTCCCAAACCCTTTTCCCCGACATTAAATGCTTGTCTTCATTATTAGACATTAGACTTTTCTCTTCCCAACCTTCTTTTTCACCCGCGTGGGCTTTATTTTTGAAACATTTTATCACACTTAGTTTTTGGCACCTCCTTTTTTAACAGGACAGAGGGACAAACATTAAAACTCACGAGCTGTCAAAATCACCCAGGCCAATTTAAACAATTTGGGTATTTTCAACCCCCTGAAGCATTAACCCTGTCACCTGGAGAGAACAGCACATCTCCCGACCCTCCAAGCAGCTCGGCAAGCACAAAACACGAGGTTACACACACAAGGTAGCTCCTTAGCGCTTTCCATAGCTCCCTGGCCACAGGCTACAGTAAATTTCTTCCGAGCAGCTGACAGAGCAGACCTCAAAGCAAACAGCACCAGGACAAGGTTATAAATCCTGCACGTAGCAGCTCCTTGCAATTTCCAATCGGTGCTCACAAAATCCAAGGGCGGTGGGCAGGCAGGAGGGGCTTTCAGCACTCGGGGAGCTACTACTGGTGAGTGTGCAGCCACCAGGCTCCCGATACCTGCAGCTCTGACCACGATCCAAAGAGTTTAAAGAGGTTTTGACGAAGGGGAGAATAGACACAAGTAATTATGAAAAGGCTGCACGCGGTCTGGTCCAGTGGGAGGTGAGCCTGCCCACAGCAGGGCTGGAACTGGATGGGCTTTGAGGTCCCTTCCAACCCAAACCATTCCACGATTCTATGATTCTTGACAAGCTTTCTAAATTCTACCTCAAAGAGTGAGGAAGCCTGTTCGTAAAACAAGAAAATGTAATTGTATTCATTTTGAAACTGCAGTCTGAGGTGGAAAAGAACACTTCACCCTCCCAGTGACTGTTCCTGAGTGCTGGCACATGGGAGCCACTGCTGCAGGAACAAGCCCAGCAGAAGGGGCTTGTGCTGCTGCAACTCGCAAATGGCAAAGTGCTCAGGGTTTGTTTTGCTGCTAAGTAGATGATTTTGGAGCACAATTCACAGAACTTCTGGAGCTCTGTGTCTAATGTCCCATCTGAGGTGTTTAATGGGATCCTGGAGACGATCAATTCACCTTCTCAATAAGACTCTAGCCCTGCTGGGCTGCGATACAGGAACAGGCCCCACTGAGAAATCAAAGAAACCACTTCTCTGACAGAGAACCCTGCTCTGCTCTCCCGCTCAGGAGAAACTCACCTGATTTTCAGAGCAATATCATTCAAGAAAGGCCCCAAATAGGTTAGGAATGTGTAAAGAACATTCTATTTGCACCAGTTTTTCCCTACACTGGGAAGCTAAACCAAAATCCAACATAGATGAGGACAACAAAAAGATAATTCTCTATGTTCAGTCATTCAAGAATCAGTCAGACCAACACAGGATTCTTGAATCATTAACTTGGTCACTTTTATTTTAAACAGATAAATTTAAAACCACTAAGTGTCAAGGTTTCTTGTGGAAGTACTGCCATAAAAGCATTAGGATGATTTTATTTACGGGTAGCTTTATATTTAAAGCATAACAGGAATGCGCGAGTGATCGTGTTGAAATATCTGCCAGTGCTGGTGTTTAATTATGCTGGGCAGGCTGCAATTTAGGGTTAGGAATTCCTTGTGCAATATCCTGCACAAGTGAGAAATGAGTAATTTAGAGCAGTCTGGGGGCAAATGGAAATTACACATTTTAAATATAACTTCAGGCTTTGAATAGAAACCCATTGGTGCAGGTTTGCTTCCCACAGCTGTGGTCTCGCTGGGTCTGCTCTGCCCTGGCCAGTCCCACAGGACCTTCGTGATGTAAAAGTTCACCCCCCTAAAGGAATTCTATTAACATTTACAATTAAAAGTCCAATTCTACCTAAATTCATGCCATTTTCCTAAATAAGATCAGCACAGACCCTGACGGTTTAGTTTGTCTCACCTAAAGACAAAAGCAACAAAGGCTCTTAATTGCATAAAGTAATTGGGAAGCAATGGGCAGCTGGAGCCTGAGTGCCAGGCATGAGCATGAAACCATACAGATACCTATGTGGATGAAAACTGATGCACCAACAGATCGATGACAGAAAGCGAAACGTGTTCTACAAAGCTACATATTCAGCCTGGAGGAGAGAAGGCTCCAGGGAGACGCTTCACCCTCACTGGGGCTGGGGGGACGTTAACAATCAGCTGAACCCCCCACCCTGCTCAGGGAGCTCAAACTAGAACAGCCCCAGTAAGGCAAATACCAAATACCACAGACCGAACGTGTCCCTAGCTTGTGTTTTATTATCATCACTGCTTAGAAACCACTTACTTGGCAGCAGTTCTCTGTCTGCTGTTTCTGTGCAGCTTGGATAGGGATAGAAGAGATGGCCTTTCTCTAGCGGGTACGGGATCATCCGGAAGGCTGGAAAAAGAGCGGGTGATGTTACAACTGGATACAAACCAAGGGATCACTTCTCACAACAAGAACAACTGTGTCTGAGGCAAATAAAGGCAGAGAGATTGGGCCAGGAGAGACACTTACTGCCTTCCCAGGTGCAGTGCAGCAGGTTCAGAGCCCCTTCTATCCTCTTCCAGTGCTGGAGGTGAAAAAATGCATATGCCACTGCCTCGCTGTCCCCTCGCTTCAGAATATGCTCTGGAGGTAGCACTAAGCTTTTCATCTCTAGCAAATACTGAAAGTAAAAATGGAAAGCACGTTTTGTTACATGGAATAGTCCAAAATCGTTAATTGGGATTAAATCCCTGAATGTTTCAGTGCACGAGGCTGAGCGCTCGGCAGCTCCCGAGTACAAGGAGCAGCCCGGAAACCAAAAGAAGAACAAACTAAACCCAAATTCTGGTTTAATGTGGTTTGGCTGGACCATCACGAAGCATTTCTGAGTTCAGATGGTTCCAGTTCCAGCAGAACATCTGACGCGCAGAAGGGTCTAAGCACACCAGGATTCATTGCTTCCCTTGAAACTCGGGATTTTCAGTTTAGTTTTCCTGGGATGCCTTCAGACAAGACAGGTGTCCATTTGAACTCTGCTTTTAAAAGCAGACGAGCAATTTTACAGGCATGAAACGACAGCAGCAGCCGCAGCATTTACCTGCGAGCTGCCCTCTCCTAGCTCACTGCTCTCTCCTAGCGTCTCATCCAATAACAGCCACAGTTAATCCACATCTTTGATCCCCGTAGCCAGCAATCCCTTCGCTGTCTCCCCAGCTATAAGAATGCAGCGAACTCGTCGGTTTGTTTCAGCAGATGCCACAACCCATGAGATTATTTACTAATCCAGTTGGAGGACTTAACTTTTCCCATTCAGACTCTTGAAGGAATGCAGGAGGGGTTGTGCCCCAACCGCATAAAGCACATTTACTGCCTGGCTAGGTTCTCCTCGCAGTGCCTTGGGCCTGCACTCCGCAGGGTAATATTCCCGCTAATCCCCTCTAATCCTCTGCAATTTTTTCTTTTTAGGGTTTTTTTTAACACAGTAAAGGATCGCTCACACAGGGCTGCTGTGGGAAAATGGTCTCAGATAGCTGACCCCTGACCTGACTCTTCATGCTCTCCGCAGCACCCACTTTTCATTGTCCTGACCGCACGGAGAGCGAGGGAATGAAAGCAGCGGTGATGGGGAAGCCTCTCTGCAACCACTGAGCTCCAGGATGTCTCTGCACCATTGTCACCACAGAAAAATTAACATTTACACCTGTTAGTAGGTTTCCAAGTCTGTGTTCGACCATAAGACAGGTGAGGTATCAGCACTGAAAAGCATTTGCAGATTCAAGCCAGTCACTCTACACTATAAAACCTGTAGGATATTTAGAAGGTGACTGGAAAAAGATTGTTTCATCTGTTACCAAAATGTGGTCACGCAGCTCCAATCTCGAACAGCACAAGAGTCACATTTTTCTAACACTAAAATGCCTTCGCATCTTTCCAAACAAACTCACTCCTGTAAAAGCAGAGCTCAGAACAAAGGGAAACACACGCTATTTTATTTTCCTTATGCAAAGTGATGTTGCGTGCAAAGAAAACCACTTTCATCAGATGCAAGAACAGAGGGATTTCTACTTTCCATACTCATTTATTTTTGGTCCATGGGACAGCGCAGACAGCAAACTCACACCTCATATTTTCTTCTGTTTGTCCCCTGTAACCCACTGGGGAAGCTGCTGCACTGGCTGCTGCCCTCCCTCACTTGTTTGCTTTGACTGTGAGCATTTCAGAGCTCCAGAGAGCCAGCACCAGCAAAATTCTGTCTTGTCTTCTCATAGACTGATGTATCAAGGCAATAATGTAATAAAAAATAACTCGTGGAGACTAGACAAGGATAGAATCAGAAGAGAAGATCAAATTACTGAAACCCGGCATCAGTTTCCATGCTTGTCAGTAGAACCACAGAATATATTTTGCAAAAAGTCCACTTGAAACGCTATCCAACATCCCTACAGAGGTGTGGAGGCTCCTGACACAACTGGGGAACACACAAAAGAACTTCCAGATAACGATAATGCGTTATAACCTTCTTCCCCTAAAGGCAGAGGCTAAAGAAAAGTCTGTCTGAGACTGTCTGAAATGAACTTGCTCTGCTCTTGATCAGTCATGCAGACCAGCAGCGATTTCTCCCAGCAATTAGCTTGCTCGGTGCACATTCTATTGGATTGGACAGGCAGACGGGACGGGGCGGCGGGATAATTCGAGCCTTCACAGCAACAGCCACTCAGGCTCCACCGTCATTTGCAGAGGATTAGATCCAGCACTAAGCCAACCTTCTGCACTCAAGGTTTCACACTGAACCCATCACCGGTGCCACCTCAGGAAAAGGCAACACAAGATTTTGCTGTCACACAGTGAGATCTGCACTCTGGCCATTTCAAGTAACACACGTTAAATTACAGACGGTGGCAACACTAATTTACATGTGGATTTAAAAAAAAAAAAAAAATGAGGAACTGTAACTCTTTCAATAACCTGAACGCTGGAGCTTTGCTTGGAAGTGCAGCAGAAAAAGCATTTGGAAGCATTATGAGTATTTATTGCTGGGAGAACTTGATATGTCATCAGGGGTTTTAAATACTGAAATTTATATTGATTAATGCTCACTCTTACCCAAAAGGCCTTTGTAAATGCATTACTGGATTGTCCAGTCGCTCAGAGAATTGAGTCTAAATGTCACCTCATAGCTAAATCTGGCCACTAAATGTTTATGATGCAAATTCTATCGTGTTTAACAACTCAACATAACCACCTTCAAGGAAACACAGAAAAAAGGCCTAAACAATGATGACAATATAACAGAACAACTTTTAGAAGACAAGAAGTGGCCCAACAGCAAATCAAACACTCTCACCTTTGGAACGTGAGGGTTAAATTCCACAGCTCTGTGAATTGCTTCCACAGCATTAATTTCTGCTGTACTGAGCCCTCTTTTAGAGGCAGTTTCTGGTGAGAACCTGAAGGGAAAAACGTACGTTGAACAGTAGTAACAAATAATAAACACTAACCAGGTGTTTATTTGCACTGTAAGTTGTTATTTGCTAAAAACTGACTGATTTGTCACAAAAACCAACCCTTCTAAGAGAAATATTCCTGTTAATTTAGGTATCTTGACTGCCATCCTATTACAGTTATATTCATGTCCATCACGTACAGTAACTGAGTGCCCAGACCTTCCTAGGATCATTACGACGTCACCTGCTCAGCAGCAGAGCCAGAATCAGCTGCACAAATGGACCAGAATGACAGTGAAAGGCCAGCGTGAGCCACCACAAACACCCTGCGCCCAATCCACTAAATAAAACTGCTGAGCATGACTCTGAAAACAAAACTGATGCAGAAATGAGTGTAGAGCAGCCCCTGAAAAACATCCTGTATGAACTTTAGGGATGCTTAAGAGAAACTCTGCAACCACACACACAAATGTGTATAAATACTCTTAAGTTGCTTGTAGAAATAACTGCTGCGTGTTGAGTTTAGATCTTTCTAGTCCCCACTTGACAGCACAAACCTCTGATTTCACCAACACGCTGCTTACCTCTCTGAAACAGCTCTGGCTTTCAGGAGAGCAGCCGTGTAGCAAATCGCTGCTGACTTTGGAAGACTGATATCTAAGAGAAAATGAAACAATTGAGCTGTGAGATTCTAAGGCAAGACAAACGTTTTGAAACCACGAAGACTTTCACTTGGGCAGACTACGAATGTAACATCTGGAACATTTCAGCTCCGATTGGACTTAGGTTAGACATTAGGAAGAAATCCTTCACAGGGAGGGTGGGAAGGCTCAGGGTGCCCAGGGAAGCTGCTCCATCCCTGGAGGTGTCCCTGCAAATCGCAGGAGGGCTTTAACGTCCCTTACAACTCAAACCATTCCATGATTAAAACATTGAATTTTGATCTCCAGTCTTCTCTCTGGCCACTAGTCTCACACTAAAACTTCAGCTGTAGGTGGCAAAGAGTTTATTTTTATCCTTTAAACACACCAAGAGATTGAAACTTAACTGAAAGACAAATGTGTGTAGAAAAACTTGCTTAAGAACAGTGCACTTGCTCTGTATTAATCCACAAAGGTATAATGTAAGCTCTAATCTTCACCTAGTATTGCAACTGTACCTGAACAGAGTTTTACGATGAAACAGGGGCTGATGAGAAGCTGACCAGAAAAATTACAATATAGACAAGCAGACAGATTTTAACAAAAATGCACTTTCCACTCTGTTACAGTTTCACAGGGGAAAAAATCTATTAGTTGTAGGTTTTGCAGCATCCCTGCAGCCAAGTTTGAGCTGACAATTACAGATGAGAAGGTTCACACTCTGCAGCGTGAGTTTACTTTAAAAGCAGACAAAGTCTGGGGTCCAGTTCCCAAGCCCCTGCTTTTTTTGTAAATCCCATCCTGGCCTTGTCCATCACTTCCCAGAAGTCTGGCTGTCATGTCGAGCAAAACACAGGAGCGCTACAGAGCTGGAAGCTCGTGTTCAATTCTCCAGATGCTCAGAAAATAAAACCAGCAACGCTTTCTTAAGAAAGTGTCGAGATTCCTGGTGCTAACATGAAGAAGCACTGGGAAGAGAAGAAATGGTTTTGTCAAATTCTTACGAAGCCAGGCAGGAGGCAGGCAGGACCATGGTGGGCAGCTCACCTCTGGCAAGCAAACTCAGGACCACAGAGCCGAGAGGCCAAGCTGGACAACAACAGAAGGGAAGACCACCTTGTCCTGCCTATTTACATCTGTCACTGAGGGGCTGTGTGCTGACTGGAAAAGGCTGAGGAATTAGGGCATAACCAGGGATAAAGAGATTAAAACATTAAAACAATCCCCGAACTGAAGCAGAGCGAGCTCCAAGATTTCTAAGTAACTTACAACCGTAACAAGTCATTAAATTTGACCTCATCGTTCAAAATGAAAACAACGTGACATGCGCTCTGCAAGCAGCTTTTTGCTGCCGATGAAAAGGATCCAGTCAACCAGCCAAGATCGTGGGCACAGCCCTCTGGGACAGGCTCCTCTCGCCCACTGCACCCACGCTCCACCCAGCACCACCAGTATTCCCAGTACACATCACATACCATCGTACTTTGCTAGAACAGCCTGGACGTCGGCGTAAGCCTGGAGCTCCAGCAGTGCCTCCAGGAGGTTCTCGTGAATATTCAGCATGCTGAGAAGCGGAAACTCTTTCATCAACTGCGAATCAGTAAGGAGAAACAGATCAGGCACATCCAGAATCACACCCAAATCCCAGCTAATTGATTCCTCAACAGAAATCAGCACAGTAGCGTAAGCTTCTCCAATGCTCTGCTCCTTCCCATGGTTAAACTGGCATGTAAGCAGTAGCAGAATTGCATTGTGAATAATAGAAAAAATTAAAATCTAGATGTAGGAACTGAATAAATGGTTATCAAAAAAAATTAAATGCAAATCACACTGGAAAATAATGCAATTATGTCCATTATGATGCCTAAAAAGGAACTTTAAACAATCAGTTTGAACAACGTGGCTGAAAACAACAGGAGATGCTTGCTTTTCACTCACGTCTCTCATCATTTTTACTGCTTCTCGTATTCTTCCCAGCTTTCTCGCACACATGGCCAGTCTCCTTTTCACATACACCAACACGTTAGTGTCTCTTCCTGATCAGAAGACAAAAACCAGCAGTCTGTCAGCGTTAACTCTTCTATCTCCTTCCCTCTCGCAAGAAACCCCACCAAAAACTTACTCAGCTGTGCTTCGTGCTGGGGACTCTGTGAATGGCAGTTCTGGGATCTCCTGTAGATCATTTCTCCTGCTTTCAGAGCCTGCTTGAAGTACTTCTCAGCATCAACAATAGTCGTTGCCTCCTCCTCAGCCAGCAGGACGTATGCAGTGGCACAGCTGTCACAGGGAAAAAACACCAATGATTCTGAGGGACAACACAAGAGAGCAGGAAAGCTGGTTTTGAAAGGACACTTAACACTTCAGTGTAACCAACAGCCAAACGTGCAATGCTTGGTCATAAAAACCCCCCTTAAACTACGCAGAACTTTACAAAATCGCAATTGTTAGAACAAAAAAAAAAAACAAAAAACACCCAAGCTCAGTATTGCTCTGCTTCATCTTTCACACTGGAAATGCAGCAACTGAACTTATCTCTAAACTTACTCGTTGTTCAGCTCCAGAGCCTGGTGCGCTGCTTTAATCCGGGCTTGAGGGTTTCTCTCTCGCCATGCTTTCTGCATCACTGTCGCAAAGACACGGAAAGGCTGGTGAGGGACGGAGGCAGCAGGGAGCCAGCACGGGCACCACTGCCTGCCTGGGCCTCAGCAACACAGGAACATTCGCTTCTTGTTTGGGAATTCCTATTTGCCATATGACTGCTGCAGGGGAGAAAAGATTGATGGGACCGTATCACTGTCTACAACTGCCTGAAAGGAGGTTGGAGTGAGGTGGGAGGTGGTCTCTTCTCCCAAGCGACAGGCAGTAGGTGAAGAGGAAATGGCCTCTAGTTGCACCAGGGCAGGTTCAGATTAGACATCATGAAAACTTTCTTTATAGTAAGGGTTCTCAGGCACTGGAGCAGCTCCCCATGGAGGTGGTTGAGTCACCATCCCTGGAAAGGTTCAAAAGCCAGGCAGGAGAGGTGCTTGGGGAACAGGTTTTGTAGTGCACAGGTACAGTTGAACTCTACGATCTCAAAGGTCTTTTCCAAGCGAACAATTCTACGCTTACACCCCATGCTTAATTTCAGAAAGCATCACCAGGGAGATTATTCACTGCCCATTCAAGAGCTCCTTCTCCGAGGAGCAGGCTCAGCTCACACAATCAGGCAGATGTACAATTTCCAAATCACTACAGATTGTTGGAAACGCTTCCCAAGCCTCGGTGAAAGCTTGGCAGGAGTGATTGTCAAACACAGGTTCTCGCATGAACCTGCACAGAGCTGCGATTGAAGCTTTCCCGCAGAGCTTCAAAGGAACCAGTGACAGAGGAAGCTGCGTCTCGCACAGGTATTGCTTCCTACTGAAGTGTTTAGACAGCTACCATGTCAGAAAGGGTTCAACATTTCTTTTTACCTTCACAAACCCATTCAAGCAGCACAACACAGAAAACAATTCAAGACATGCTGTACTAATGTGTTCTATGAAACCACGAGAAAGGTAATATCTGTTGAAAGGAGTTGTTTGCATCACAACTTACGCTCCCGTAAGTTCTATATTTCCCCACGACACTTCCATGGGGGAAAAACGGAAACCCCAAACTGCAAAGTGACCGTCGGCAAAAGAAAACACTCGTGGAGCTACCATCTCCTGTGCAGCACTGACAGTTTTCACACCAAATAACAGCTCTGAAAGAGCTCCAGAGCCTCACTCCCGTGGGGTTCTGTCTCTGGCCTATCTCAAGAACAATAAGAAAACCAAAGACTCCATACATGTTTCTTTTGGAACAAATCCTTCTGCTGTCCGACAAGAGTAACGTGGAAAAATGGTCGAGTTTTCTTTTGGAAACAAAATATTAGTCTTGGCTAAGGCAGCGAGACAATACATGGCCTTGATGAAACAAAAACACGCTGCTCCGATTGGGCACGACAAGTCATGCTTCCGGAACCCAACACACAGATGAGAATTTGCACCCAGGCTGACAATAACCAGGTAGAGAATGTTCATTGCGCTAAAAATGTGGAACACAGTGAAAATCGCCTGGAGACGGCACCATCCATCACAAAGGTTTAAATGAGAGCGTGTTGAGAAAGCAATCCAGGTTTCCAATATCACACTGGCCTTAAAATATATCAAGATCCTGGCAGACTTCAAGTCGGCAGAGAAAGTGCAATGTAAAAAACAAAAAGAAAAAATCTTTTCACTCAACATATCTACTAAACCTCCTAAGCAGTAAGGAACGGCTGCCATCTCACAAAATATTTGACCTAACTTATGCAAAGTGCATCAAAAACACCCACTTGACACTCTTCACCAGCCCCATGCCCGACAGATAGAGCATCGGCACCTGTATCCGATGGCCGAAGGGCGTCTGTGTCACACGTGAAGAAGTTCTGATGATCCTGAGCAGACAAATTCATGTCGTAGTACGTCAGGGGCTCCTTCCCAGTCACCCACATGTATCTGTAACAGGAGAAATATCACTGAGAGGCACTCGGAGCAAGGAGGAGAGTGGATTTGCTCAGTAACTGATGTCAGGGAGACATTTGTTAGTAAGGGCCTGGAGCTACCAGTACCCAAGCACCATCGCTCTGTCCGGACTGGTTCCCAGAGGCTCCCCAACGAGTGGGAAAATGTGGTTTTCATCCTAAAGTTGAAACAACTTTGGAACTGGCTTCCTAGGAAGCAGCTTTTCCTAAGAAATAACACAAGGAGTCACATAACGCAGCCACATTGGTTTAATCAAAGAGAATTTAGATGCAGAATCACTGTTTCAACCTCTGATTAAAGCAATAACAGCTGTGAGACCATTGCTTCCATAGAGTCTTTGAAAACAGGAGCAAAATCATTCTAGGAATTATTTTCTCCTAACTTTACTCTCAAAACACCCAATGATGAGAGAGCAATATTTGCATTCTCAACACCAAAACTGCCAGAGACTGGCCAGGTGCCTCTTAACCATCAATCATCCCCAGGAGCTTAACCAACCCTCAGCTGCCTCCCCACACTGCTGTGGAGAAGCCACCCGTCCGATCCCAATTCACTTTAAAAACACCCAGTGGAAAGCAAGACCATAATACCTGCTGTACTCTGCCCCTCGGAAAAGGTTGAGAGGATTTCGCCACACTTTGCACTCTGGAAATAAAAAGCGGAAGTGCTTTGTGAATTATGAGCACAAGAAATGCTCCCTTGCCTTTAAAACGCAGCGATGCACATGCAAGATTACTGACAAAAGTTGCTTTGATGTTGTTATTATTAACCTGAAAGGAGGTTGTGGAGAGGAGGGAGCTGGGCTCTTCTCCCAAGGGACAGGACGAGAGGGAATGGCCTCAAGCTCCACCAGGGGAGGGTCAGGTTGGACATTAGGAAAAAATTTTTCCCAGAAAGGGTCATTGGGCACTGGAACTGCCCAGGAAGGGGGTTGATTCCCCTTCCCTGGAGGTGTTTAAGGCACAGGTAGATGAGGTGCTGAGGGACATGGGTTAGTGTTTGATAGGAATGGTTGGACTCGATGATCTGATGGGTCTCTTCCAAACTGGTTGTTCTATGATTCTATGATCCTGAAGCTCAGGGAAATGACCGAGAACCGTTCCTCTCACCTGGCATGTTCTGCCTGCTTGGCTCATTCTCTCCAGCCAGGAAGGCGACGGGAGCTGGGGGGTTGCTTTCCACGCCGCCGATGAGGGGTCTCAGGTGGCTGACAGACACCTGCTCGATGAAGGACGTGCCGTACTTGCGGAAATGCCACCACTCAAACACCTGCCACGGGGGAGAAAGCGCCAGGGATTTCTTTAGGCAACAGCCTTCCAACGTAAGCACTGGCGATGATGGAAAACCTCAAGGGATGGGGCAGCCACAACTGCAACCTGCACCACGGCCACCACAGCCTCACAGGAAAACATTTCTTCTTAACATCTCACCTCAACTGCCCCCTTTTCAGCTTAAAAAAAAAAAGACTTCCCACGGCCTCACCCCAAGGTACCGCACACAGAGCAAAAGACTATGGGTAACACAGCAGGAAAGCTCCCACAGCAGCTCCTTCCTGGAACAAAAGCACCATCTAGAGTCCGACCCCAAAACCAGGCTGAGAGCTTGAAGAGATAAAAGCCAACTACTTACAAATATCAGCCCAGAGATGAAAGACGAAGTCACTGTCAGGGCGAAGTAGAACTTGGGAGTCAAAGTGCTTAAGAAAACGGTCACTGGTGGGAGAAACAAGAACAGGGACTTCAAAAGGGGGGAGACTGAAAAACACAAATTAAACAACATCCCACCATCTCCCTCACACCCTCCTCACGGGCCTTGAGCATCCCAGCAACCCCTCACTGCATCTCAGTCCCCCCCAACCTTCCCAACTGGCCCCCAGTGCCCATCACTGGCCCCTAGACACCCCAAACCCCCTTTACTGGCCTCGAGACAGCCCTCACTGGCTTCCAGACACCACAAACCCGCTTCACTGGCCCCCAGACAACCCTCACGGGTCCCCAGACCCCCCAAACCTGCTTCATTGGCCTCCAAACACCCCTCACCGGTCCCCAGACCCCCCCAAACCCCATCAACTGGCCCCCAGACCCTCAAACCCCCTTTACTGGCCTCGAGACAGCCCTCACTGGCTTCCAGACACCACAAACCCCCTTTACTGGCCCACAGATACCCGTCACCCGACCCCAGACTCCCCAAACCCCATCAACTGGCCCCCAGACCCCCAAGCCCCCTTTACTGGCCTCGAGACAGCCCTCACTGGCCTCCAGACACCCCAAACCCGCTTCACTGGCCCAAAGACACCCCTCACTGGCCTCCAGACCCCCCAAGCCCCATCGAGGGGCCCCCAGACTCCCCAAATCCCCTTTACCGGCCTCGAGACAGCCCTCACTGGCCTCCAGACACCCCAAACCCGCTTCACTGGCCCCCAGACACCCCTCACCGGCCCCCAGACACCCCAAACTCCATCGAGGGGCCCCCAGACACCCCTCACCGGCCCCCAGACACCCCAAACTCCATCACTGGCCCCCAGACCCCATCGACTGGCCCCCAGACCTCCCTCAAGGGTCCCCAGACGCCCCCAAACGCCACGGACCGTCCCCCAGCCCCCCCTCACCGGCCGTCGCCCCGTCTCGCAGCCGCAGCGGCCCCCGCAGCGCCAGGCAGCAGAGGCCGATGGCGGCGGCCACGGCCAGCACCCCGCGAGCCCAGGGGGCCGCCGCTCGCCGCCGCAGCTGCTCCCATCGCCTGAGCGGCCAGGCCGGCCCCGGCGGGGCCCTCTCGCCGCCCTCCGCCATGCCCGGCCCCGCCATGGCGGCCGAGCGGCCTCTGCCCGCAGCCAAGATGGCGGCGCGCGCGCTTCCGGCGCTCCCGGCGTCCCCTGCGCGGGGCGGGGCCGGAGCCGGCGCGGCCAAGATGGCGGACTTCGAGGAGCGGGTGTCGGACGAGGAGAAGGTGGGGATGGGGCCGCGGGGCTTTGTCGCCTTTATCGCCGCCCCCGCGGGCCGGGGAGGGGGCCCCGGGGCGGGGCAGCCGGGATCGTGGAATGACGGAATGGTTGGAGTGGGAAAGGGCCTCACAGCCCATCCAGTCCCACCCCTGCCCTGGGCAGGGACACCTCTCACTGGATCAGGGGCTCCAAGCCCCATCCAACCTGGCCCTGAACCCCTCCAGGGATGGGGCAGCCACCCCTGCTCTGGGCAACCTGGGCCAGGGCCTCCCCGCCCTCACAGGAAAATATTCCTTCCGGAAAATCTCATCTCAATCTCCCCTCTTTCAGCTCTAAACCTTTTCTCAGGGCTGCTCTCAATCTCCTCATAGAATAATAGAACAACCAGGTTGGAAGAGACCCATCGGATCATCGAGTCCAACCATTCCCATCAAACACTAAACCAAGTCCCTCAGGACCTCATCTACCAGTGCCTTAAACACCTCCAGGGAAGGGGAATCAACCCCCTCCCTGGGCAGCCTATTCCAATGCCCAATGACCATTTCTGGGAAAAACTTCCTCCTAATCTCCAGCCTAAATCTCCCCTGGTGGAGCTTGAGGCCATTCCCTCTTGTCCTGTCCCCTGTCCCTTGGGAGAAGAGCCCAGCTCCCTCCTCTCCACAACCTCCTTTCAGGTAGTTGTAGAGAGCAATGAGGTCTCCTCTCAGCCTCCTCTTCTCCAGGATAAACCCCCCCAGCTCTCTCAGACGCTCCTCATCAGGCCTGTTCTCCAACCCCTTCCCCAGCTTCATGGCTCTTCTCTGGACTCACTGCAGAGCCTCAACATCCTTCTTGTGCTGAGGGGCCCAGAACTAAACACAGGATTCAAGGAGCGGCCTCACCAGTGCTGAGTCCAGAGGGAGAATCACCTCCCTGGCCCTGCTGGTCACACCATTTCTGATCCAAGCCAAGATGCCACTGGCCTTCTTGGCCCCCTGGGCACACTGCTGGCTCATGGTCAGTTGGCTGTCGACCAACACCCCCAGGTCCCTCTCCTCCTGGCAGTTTTCCAGCCAGACTTCTCCCAGTCTGGAGCTCTGCGTAGGGCAGAGCTCATCCCACATCTCATCCCACAGTGTGTATCGGTAGTGAGGGTCACTAGGTGTTTGTTTTCCTTCTTCTTCTGCTGCTTTCCCCTGAAATCTGCATTTCTTTCAGAATGAATGCAGGGAAAACTTGTCCTTTGACGAGTGTCTCTACAGAGCTACATATGAGTTTACCAGAGCCTTTAGAGTAAAGCGAATCACAGAATCACAGAACAACCAGGTTGGAAGAGACCCACTGGATCAAGTCCAACCATAAGAAAAAACAAATCAGTGAAGAAACAAAAAAAAAAAATCAGTAGAGCACCGAAATTAATTCATTCCACACCCCAAGCCTCACTTCTTTACTCTCTAGACAGGTTTGAGATAAGTTTTAGTTTGAGGTTCTCTGCGATGCACACGGTTCGTTCAGCTGCTGTTTTGTCAGTTTAAGCTGAGGGTTGCGCAGTTTCCCCCCTGCCGCCTTCCCCATTTTCGAAAGGGAAGTTCTTGCAGCTGTCTGGCTGCGAGCTACCTGCACCGGCGGCTCGGCCAGGAAATCACGAGCCTGCGGAGAGCTCGGCTTCCCTGCCTCTGCGAGCGAACATCCTGCCCCTGCGCTGAACCAGCAGGCAGTCACAACGTGTGACATCTAAAATTAATTACGCTACAGCCCATTTGCTGCACTGCACTCCTGATTTCAATGTTGGACTGAAATACTTTGTGTTTCATCACTTTGTGAAAGTGAACACTTTCCACTCTCAGTGCTTTGTTTGTGGCTGTTGGTGACATTTGATTGAGAGGCAGAGTTGACTTAGTTTTGTTCATCCTTAGAATCATAGAATCACAGAACAACCAGGTTGGAAGAGACCCATTGGATCATCGAGTCCAACCACTCCTATCAAACACTAACCTATGTCCCTCAGGACCTCATCTACCTGTGCCTTAAACACCTCCAGGGAAGGGGAATCAGCCACCTCCCTGGGCAGCCTGTTCCAATGCCCAATGACCCTTTCTGTGAAAAACTTCCTCCTAATCTCTAGCCTAAATCTCCCCTGGCAGGGCTTGAGGCCATTCCCTCTTGTCCTGTCCCTTGGGAGAAGAGTCCAGCTTCCAAGTGAAAGTCCCTCCTGTTACTTTTATTTTTTCTGTTGATGAGAACACATTGACCCAAAAGCCAGTGAAAAGCCTACGTTTTAGGAGAGAATGGGGTTTGCTTTTCCAGCTTCAAAGCTGGATACTCAGGTATTTTCCTTACAGGTGGCCTTCTCAGTTGTTCTATCACTCGCAGCTCCACATGCTTGAATTCCCAGCACTCTGACAGTGTCTTCTGCTCCACAGTTTCCAGTAGGATGATGCCACAAGAAGATAATAGGGTTAATGCCGCTGAATGGCACAGGCAGCATGTGCAGCTCAGGGTTAGAAGGGACCGGGGCAGCTGTAGAAGAGGATCAAGGTGAAAAAAATCCCAGCGGCTGCTGCAATCCCCTGCAGGGATCAGCCTCTCCAGGGCTTGCTAATGAGCAGCAGCATCACCTTCTACAACAAACAAGTTGCATCACAGGGAATCAGTCTTGCAAGATCTGTCAGACCCACCTTAGCTGGCTGCTTGTGCTTCAGGTCACCACCTAGTTACAGTGGCACTTTTACTGGCTGGCTTCTTGTTCTTTATATACCTGAGCACTGGGTTTCCAGTTCCTAGGAAGGATCAGGAGGAAATATTGCTTAGGAATGTCCCCGAGAAGAGCAGCTGCCCAGCATTCATATTCTTTTGAAAGGTTGGTATGAGGTGGGATAATAATGACGTTTTTACAGGTTCCCATGTGCAGTTTGCCCTTCTCCCCAAGCACATCTGCAGTTCTTCTGCTTGAGTGCATGAAAAAGATCTGCTCCTGTGAGAGTCTTTCCATTTTGACAGCACATGCTTGGGTTTCTCCCAAAGTCTGCCACTTCCCATCACTGTCAGAGTTGGTTTTGCCGATGAGTTGCTTCAGCATAGGTTGCAGTATGTCTGAACTCAGTAAATAATCTTTTGTCTTTAATTGCTTTTCTGCTTCCTTGTAGGTGCGTATAGCTGCGAAATTCATCACTCACGCACCCCCTGGAGAATTCAACGAGGTGTTCAATGGTGAGGAAAGATGGAAAACTGATGGGTGGTGGTTCCTTCATGTTTGGTCTGTTGTAGGAGTCTCAGACTGTGTCACAATAAATGGCTTTTAAGCTTAAGAAGCATTGAGGAGAAACCACTCGGTCGTTCGGTGACTGTATATGCATTAAGAAGTCATTTAATCACTTCAGTGTTTGCATTTGTACAAATGAAATGCATGAAGAGAAGCATTTGATCAAACAGACCAATAACCTCTTCAAACTCTCTCTCCTTCAGATGTCCGGTTACTGCTTAACAACGACAATCTTCTCAGGGAAGGGGCTGCACAGTGAGTACTCATTTCAAACGCCACTCAAATTACCATCAGAGGTGCTTGTGCTTTCTTAAACCCATCGCTCTGTGACAAAGCAAGAGATTTGTTGTATTTGGAACAAACTTCTGTCATTTCTTATGCCCCTGTCAAAACACATAGTGAAAGGCACAGGTGATTCTCTTTAAAAGCCCTAAACTGGAATTTTTGCTGTAGAGGCCACGTAGCACTGTCAGGAGGTCACTCTGGCGCAAAGCTTAGCTCTGCAGCAGCAGGAACATCTGATCTTGTTGAAGCAAGTGAAGCCCAAAATACTGAGTAATCCTTAGCCAAAACTTGGAACAAGAACTGCCCTCAAAAAAATGAGCTTTCAAAATACCTTGTTTACTTGCCCAGGCCCATCAGAAGGTGGTTAAAGATGATGCCTGCGAGCTTTCTGATGATAAGATTTTATGTCAGGTTAGGTGACGCACCAGTCAGCAGACCTTTACACAAGAAAATTGTTGTAAATATTATTCTGCTCATTTGTTTATCCTCCCTGCTGTCTAAATTGTCACTGGGCTGTTCCTGTTCTGCCCGGGCTTGCTCTTATTCCTCCAGGCTGCCTGCTGCTCAGCTTTTGAACTCTACTTTCTTGGTCATCACTAAATAAACCTGGCTTTAGACCTGGAGTTTTATAGCTATTGTCGATAAAAAGTATTGGAAAATCCTTTAGGAACACTCGTGGGGAATTAGTTGCCGAGTTGAAGTGATATAGATCACACAGAATTGTTACTTTTGAGTGAAAATAAGCCTTCATGCGCAACTGACCTTCCTGTTCTAATTCTTCCCAGCGCTTTTGCACAGTATAACATGGATCAGTTCACTCCAGTGAAGATAGAAGGATACGATGATCAGGTAGGAAGAATCTTTTCATCCCTTGGGTTTGTATCACTGTGCATGTACAAAACAATAAGTGTGTGGTTTCTCTGAGGTCTTGAAACATTTAATTCCACTCACAAGTGATCGCCTCTCCTTCCCCCCACACCGAGCTCTTGTATAAGCAGTGTAGGTGTGAAATGTTCCCTTAAAGCTTTGTCTGATGCTGCCTAGTAACTCGGGTTTGTGATTCCCTCAGTGAGGATCTATGCTGCTTGGAGAAAGGATGATTAAAGATTCTTGTTTATTTAAAACTCACCTACAATTCCTTAGGCTGCTGCCCACTTACCATTCCTTGTGACAATCAGTAGTGGATTCTTGATATTATCTTTTCCCCATTTTCTGCTCCCAGCCAAGCACTGAGCTGCTTCTCTGCTCTCCCAGACGTAGGAGGCAGATGTTTTTAAGAGCTTTGCCCATAGAAATTACTAAGGGGAAAGTTCCAGCACTGAACATCCCTGTTCTTTTTGTAATGTTACAGCTCAGTGACAGAATCTTTTGAAACATTGACATCTCTGCTGATAGTCAGAGGGGAATGCAAAACAACACATCAATAGCAGCATGAACGTGTCTTAGTTTCAACAACTTCTTTTACAGGTCTTAATCACAGAGCATGGCGATCTGGGCAACGGTAGATTTTTCGACCCAAGAAACAAACTTTCCTTTAAGTTTGACCATTTAAGGAAAGAAGCAAGTGACCCCCAGCCTGAGGAGACAGAACCAGCGTTAAAGCAGTGGAGAGATGCCTGTGACAGCGCCCTGAGAGCTTACGTGAAGGACCATTACCCCAACGGCTTCTGTACTGTTGAGTATCCGTCTCCTTTCACTGAGTTCCTTGCTCCATGTGCTGTTCGAGTTCTCCATCCTCACTCGCGGTTTTGCTAACTTTGGAATAATGAGTTCCACAGAGGGTGCAGAGACATAGGAATGCACACAATGGTAAAGATGTGTTAGACCTCATTTGTCACAACCACAGCTGCCAAGCCCCTTATCACCTGCAGACAGTAGAAGGGGTGTTGTGTGTGCAGGGGGAGGTGTGGGACAGGGTAATTGCCTGTTCCCAGTAAGATAACATAATACAAGCCCCCACAGCGCTGCCGAGAACAGAGATTAGGAGCAGCTTTCCTCAACTCTGGGCCTCTTTGACTCTTTTTTCTAAACACAGGTTTATGGTAAATCTATAGATGGGCAGCAGACAATTATTGCCTGCATCGAGAGCCACCAGTTCCAGCCCAAAAACTTCTGGTAAGACCATTTCAGTGGAGTGTATTTTCTTCCTTTACTGGTCCTCAAACCAACCCATCTCCTCTGTGTCTTCTGGCACATTCTGAAGGGCAAACAGTCTCAGGCTTCCCAAGAAGCTCTGCTTCTCATTCTGCTTTCCTTGCAGCCCTCGTGGCGTTTCCCTAGAGCCTTCAGAGGGCTCAGTGACCTTCCAAGAGGGAAGGGCATGAGCAGAGTTTGATAGATCCCCCTGTACATGCTCCTGAGCACCTGTACTGAACTGCATTGCATCCAGCTGTGCCTCAGGAGTTTAATCTAGTGCCATGAAAGGCACTATATTCTTGGCCATAAGATGTCAGCAGAAGCACCTCACTCTTTTTAACTTGCTGCTTTTGGTTGTTGGAGGTTCTTGGAAATGCAGTGTTCCCGGTTTGGTTGTTTCTAGGAACGGTCGCTGGAGGTCAGAGTGGAAGTTCACCATTACACCCCCGACAGCTCAGGTGGCTGCAGTGCTCAAGATCCAGGCAAGTTCCTTTTTTCTGTCCGTGACAGGAGAGGCTGTGTCACGTTTCTCGTACACTCGTGCATCCAGCTCAGAATGACACACTGCAATCCAGCCAAGATCCTCCTCACGTCAAGCTGCTATTAAACTATACAATGCAAGAAATTAACTCTTAAAGCTGGTGTGTCAGCCACAGTCCAGCCTGTGGCTGATTGTACAGCATTACCCTGTTTGCCTCCAGGTCTGCTTTGCTTGATAGGGCTAAAGCCTACACCATGAGTTCATTTATAATGGCTCTTATCTCAATTCTAGGCATTTACTGCATTTACATTAACCTGAACAGTCTTGACAAAGAATGAAACCTTTTAGAAAATCCATCCTGCTTTTAGTTTCCATGTAAGCAGAGAAGACTGGGATTGCTGTACCGTCCCAGTAGCATTTGGGGCTGCAGGGATTGTCAAGCATGTGTTAACAACCACCCGCATTTGTCTCTCAGGTTCATTATTATGAAGATGGCAACGTCCAGCTCGTTAGTCATAAAGACATCCAGGACTCCGTACAGGTTTCAGTAAGTTTGCTAAAAGGGGTTTTTATGGGAAAGCAGCTGTTTGATTTCCTGAGCTTCTCTCATGAAGCACACGCTTCTACGACTACATTTTACTGACTTTAAAGTAATGAATTTTAAGGTGACTCATCAGTGAGGTTGTAGCACTCAGAGTTACATGGGAAACAGATTCTCAGTTGCTTGAAGTTACACGGTTGCTGTAGTACAGTCACAGAATCACAGAATAACCAGGTTGGAAGGGACCCATCGGATCTTCTAGTCCAACCATTCCTATCAAACACTAAACCAAGTCCCTCAAGACCTCATCCACCCGTCCCTTAAACACCTCCAGGGAAGGGGAATCAACCACCTCCCTGGGCAGCCTATTCCAATGCCCAATGACCCTCTGCGTGAAAAACCTCCTCCTAATCTCCAGCCTAAATCTCCCCTGGCGGAGCTTGAGGCCATTCCCTCTTGTCCTGTCCCCTGTCCCTTGGGAGAAGAGCCCAGCTCCCTCCTCTCCACAACCACCTTTCAGGTACTTGTAGAGAGCAATGAGGTCTCCTCTCAGCCTCTTCTTCTCCCAGTCGCTACTGGGAAGCTTATCTTGGGAGTTGAAGAGGGCAGAACACGTTTTCTGTCTACGTCCACGGGGAAGGAACAGGAAGGGCAGTGAGCAAGGGGGAGTTAAAGTCCAGTAGCACAGCAGAGGGAGCAACAGCCACGAAACTCTCCTCTGTGCCATGATGGCTGCTTCACTTTCGCTCACTAGGGTGCAGCCTGGTTCAGTTTGGAGCTCCAGCTCTGCCAACACACATCTCTGTCCCAAGACTATCCCCAGACATCCCTAGTGAGGGGAACACAGCTACAAACCCCTTGCTGATGTTTTCCGCCCCATCTGTACTCAGCCTGGCATTTTAGGAGAAATCTATTGTGTAGCTGTTGCAAGTCGCCCTTGAGGATACAGACATCTATGGTTGGACTCGATGATCCGATGGGTCTCTTCCAACCTGGTTGTTCTATGATTATCTTTTCTCCTTTGCAGAGCGATGTCCAGACAGCTAAGGAATTCATAAAGATTATAGAAAACGCAGAAAACGAGTACCAGGTAAGATCAATTCTTAAATAAATACAACAGGATCAGTATCCATTTACAGTTAATGGAAACATGGAAAACTGACCTATAATTCTGAGTAAATCTAGTTTGGGCTGTAAGAATGACTTAGAAGAGAGGCATAGTATTTGTTTAAAGAACACAGTTGTGAAGCTACATGTAACTAATAATCAGGTTTGCTGTATAGTTATTTTTAAGGGTTACAGTTGATGCCTGGAACAAGCATGGAAAGGGAGTGGGTGAGTCTAAATGTTTTACTCTGTGACAGCTGAAAACACTGAAGAGGAAACGCGTGTGACAGCTTTTTACATTGTCCCAGCCTGTGTGCAAGGAGAGAAATGATGGAAACGCTGAGGGAGACATTAACACTCACTAATAGAAACAGTTTCCTTGCACACACACTGGTGGCTGCATTATTAATTTAGCTATTAGTGCTCCTTCGCCTTGTAGAAAGGGTTTTGTGGCTGTGAGAGCACCTTGGGTGCTCCTCCTGCTGCTGCTGTGACCGAGTCTCCTCGCCCTTGCAGACAGCCATCAGCGAGAACTACCAGACGATGTCGGACACCACCTTCAAAGCCCTGCGCCGGCAGCTGCCCGTCACCCGCACCAAGATCGACTGGAACAAAATCCTCAGCTACAAGATCGGCAAAGAAATGCAGAACGCGTAACGTGGGAAGGAAGGCGACTTCCCAGGTGTTTGTGTGCAAAAATCAAATGTGGTCCTATGCCAAGTAGATGGTTTCTAAGCCAGCGCAGCGTTTTCCTGGGGCTTTCAAAGCTATCAGGTTTTCTAGCCTGAGAGAGAACTGTGGAACAAATTAGCGTTGTCTTTGTGTTTTGTGTTTCCTGCCGCATAAACTCCCTGTCGTGACTGCATTTACCAGTAGATCATTTTAATTAAGCCACGTTTGTGGTTCGGAAGGATGTTTTCAATCAGTGGCTGTCCCGGCTGGAAAACTTCCTAGATGGAAAAGCCCTATTCTCGATGGAGCTGTGGGTAGAGAGCGTTCCCCTCGCCCTGTTCAGTGCTCCAGGTACTCCAAGAGCTCGAGGGGCTGTGCTGTGAGGTAAATGCAAGAGGCAGTCCTCGTGTATCCTCCTTGCCGACCTCCACGAAGCAAAAAGCCCTCAGGCTTAGGTTTTACTGTATGAAATGAGTTTACAAGACCCTTCCCAGAAACCCCTCCCCAGCCAGCTTTTCCAGGGACGGAAACTTGGTTTAAAGCTGAAGATTTGAGCCATGTCCCCTCAAAGTGAATGTTTTTCCTCTCCCCTTCCTCGTGTACCTACGGTTATCCGACGCTTGCATTCTTACAGAGCCCCAGGGGCCTTCCCTGCATCCCTGCGGATCAGCCTGGGCCGGGGGGTGGTTAAAAATGCAGATGTCTGGAGGATAATGGGTTTGTTGTGCTTCGATGCTTTGTGGCAGGTTCATAGCATTTGTCTCACAGGTGTCTGGGTGGATAGTGTACAAAACGAATAAACTTGCACCAAAGTGAGAGAAAAACTCTTCGCGTTTTGTCTCAATTTGTGACCAGTTTCTGGTCATACTCGAAGGTGAATTTGGGATTAATCACATTGTCCCCCAGAACCCACGGGGAGGCTGGCGATAACCAAGCACAAAGCACAAAGTGACATTTTGCTGTGCTTCCCTACAGAAGGGACAGGTCTGGGGGGTGGGACGGGCCTGGCTGTGCCTCGTGCTGCAGGTTCTGCATGAAATGGTGTCCGTGTGAAATGCGTTTTTGTCACACGGCTCAAATCGTGTTGTTTGGGTTTGAAAAGACCTTTAAGATCAGTGAGTCCAACTGTAAACTTCAACTCCACCGCTACAGTCTGTCCCTCAGGGCCACATCCACATAGGTTTTGAACCCGTTCAGGGATGGGGACTCCACCACTGCCCTTGGCAGCCTCTGCTCAACAAGCAAGATTTTCTAATATCCAATCTCAACCTTCCCTGCGCAACTTGAGGCTGTTTCCTCTTGAGTGCTTCACCATAGAATCAGAGAACAACCAGGTTGGAAGAGACCCATCGGATCATCTAGTCCAACCATTCCTATCAAACAATAAACCAAGTCCCTCAAGACCTCATCCACTCGTCCCTTAAACACCTCCAGGGAAGGGGAATCAACCCCCTCCCTGGGCAGCCTATTCCAATGCCCAATGACCCTTTCTGTGAAAAACTTCCTCCTAATCTCCAGCCTAAATCTCCCCTGGTGGAGCTTGAGGCCATTCCCTCTCGTCCTGTCCCCTGTCCCTTGGGAGAAGAGCCCAGTTCCCTCCTCTCCACAACCTCCTCTCAGGTAGTTGTAGAGAGCAATGAGGTCTCCTCTCAGCCTCCTCTTCTCTAGACTAAACCCCCCCAGCTCTCTCAGCCGCTCCTCGTAAGGCCTGTTCTCCAGCCCCTTCACCAGCTTCATTGCTCTTCCCTGGACTTGCTCCAGCACCTTGGGGAAAACAGCAGACAAAGTTATTTCACTTATCCTGTGTCCTACTGCAACACCAGGCCCTTCTCTCCTCCCGGTGAAGCCGCTGGGTGTGTTGGCCGGAGCAGAGCTGCGCAGAGCGGCTCAAGGACAGCGCCGCTGCCAGTGGGTGTTTGTGGAAGGGGTTTCCTCCCCACTCGCAGTGCCCAGAGGAGATGAAAGGTTGTGTGGTCGAGCACCTGAGGCGCTGTGGTCTGTGGCTGTGCTCCCATCCAGACAAGCACAGCAGCAATTCCAGGAATGCGGCGCAGAAGCAGGGCCTGTGATAAGGCTGCGCACACAACAAAGCTTTCCTTTATCTGTCTCAAGGCTACTCTTTCCCTGCTCCCTCTTAGTTAGTAGTTTACCGCTGCTTGTTCCAGCCTTAAGACTCTTTCTATCTCTTTGTCCTTCTCCAAATCTTTAGATATCATCCTTCAGGCTGGTTCTTTCCCTGCCTCATTGCCCTTCTCCCCCTCAGCCTTCTCTATCCTCGTTACAGCCCCTTCCTTCAGCCTTCTCTATCCTCGTTACAGCCCCTTCCTTCAGCCTTCTCTATCCTCGTTACAGCCCCTTCCTTCAGCCTTCTCTATCCTCGTTACAGCCCCTTCCTTCAGCCTTCTCTATCCTCGTTACAGCCCCTTCCTTCAGCCTTCTCTATCCTCGTTACAGCCCCTTCCCAGCCTTCTCTATCCTAGTTACAGCTCCTTCCCAGCCCCTTCCCTCAGCCTTCTCTACCCTAGTTACAACCCCTTCCCAGCTCCTCTGTGCCTTGGAAAAGCAGCTCTTGGTCACCATTGGGACACTCAGCAAGTGACCAGCGCAGTGGTGACACATCCAGAGGGTTTCTGTTCCTTAAAGTCGTGGGTGTTGGTCACTGGAGAGCAGAGGTCGCAGCAGAGACTGCAGATCACTCTTATCAAGTTACAAAAATCAAAGCCTGACCCTGGATGAATCGTAGTGAGTTGGCACCGTGACTGCAGCACTGGGGTCCCCTCCAGCCCCGTGTTCCCTACAGAAAGAGCTTTCCAACCTGTTTACAAGGCCAAAGCTTAAAGATCCAGGGTCCTAGCTGGAGCATAGAATCATAGAACAACCAGGTTGGAAGAGACCCATCGGATCATCGAGTCCAACCATTCCTATCAAACACTAAACCAAGTCCCTCAAGACCTCATCCACCTGTGCCTTAAACACCTCCAGGGAAGGGGAATCAACCACCTCCCTGGGCAGCCTATTCCAATGCCCAATGACCCTCTGTGTGAAAAACTTCCTCCTAATCTCCAGCCTAAATCTCCCCTGGTGGAGCTTGAGGTCATTCCTTCTTGTCCTGTCCCCTGTCCCTTGGGAGAAGAGCCCAGCTCCCTCTTCTCTACAACCTCCTTTCAGGTAGTTGTAGAGAACAATAAGGTCTCCTCTCAGCCTCCTCTTCTCCAGGATAAACCCCCCCAGCTCTCTCAACCGCTCCTCATAGGGCCTGTTCTCCAGCCCCTTCCCCAGCCTCGTTGCTCTTCTCTGGATTCACTCCATCCAGAGCCTCAACACCCTTCTTGTGCTGAGGGGCCCACAACTGAACACAGGATTCAAGGAGCAGCCTCACCAGTGCTGAGCCCAGAGGGAGAATCACCTCCCTGGACCTGCTGGTCAGGGATGTATATAACAGAACAACTTAAAATCAGCAACCCCAAAGTCCAGGAGCCCTCAGAGCCCTCCTGCTGCCTGCGTGGGGTCTGTCACCAGCCACCTCCAGGCTGCAGCAGGACACCAGCAGCTCTCAGGGCAGAGAAAAAGCCACCCAAGCTGAGGAGAACAGCAAACTTACCCACCAGCCTTGGAACACAGAAAAGCAGCAGCCAGGCTGCTCCACCAGCAGGGCCTTTTCACAGAGGGATCACTCTCCTCACCAGGGAGGCTGGAGGGCAAGAACTCCTGAAATCAGAGGCAAACACAGCAACCAGCTCCTGCTGCTGCCCTATTTACAGAGCAGCTGGGGAGCTCTCGCCCCTCAGGCTGGGATGCAGCACACCTGAGCCTCTCCTGCTCCAGGTCCCAGCCCCCTGCTCGCCCCAGCAAAGACCCCTGGCCCCGCAGCCTCTGGTCGGGCACTGTTTGGCCTCGCTGGGGTGTTTGTGGCGCTTTTAGGGGGGATGCATCTCCTCCTAAAGGGGCATGTGTGACTTTTAGGGGGGATGCAGCCCCTCTAGAGGGGTTTGTGTCATTTCTAGGGGGATGCGGCCCTTCGAAAGGGGCATGTGTGACTTTTAGGGGGGATGCAGCCCCTCTAGAGGGGATTGTGGCACTTCTGGGGGGATGCGGCCCTTCAAAAGGGGCATGTGTGACTTTTAGGGGGGATGCAGCCCCTCTAGAGGGGATTGTGGCACTTCTGGGGGGATGCATCTTCTAAAGGGGCATGTGTGACTTTTAGGGGGGATGCAGCCCCTCTAGAGGGGATTGTGTCACTTTTATTGGGGATGCAGCCCCTCTAGAAGTGATTGTGTCACTTCTAGGGGGGATGCATCTCCTTCTAGAGGGGCATGTGTGGCTCTTATGGGGGAAGCAGCCCCTCTAGAGGGGCTTGTGCCACTTCTAGGGGAGATGGAGCTCTTCTAGAGGATATTGTGTCACTTTTATTGGGGATGCAGCCCTTCTAGAGGGGATTGTGGCACTTCTAGGGGGGATGCATCTCCTTCTAAAGGGGCATGTGTGACTTTTAGGGGGGTGCAGCCCCTCTAGAGGGGTTTGTGTCACTTTTATTGGGGATGCAGCCCCTCTGGAGGGGATTGTGCCACTTTTATTGGGGATGCAGCCCCTCTAGAAGTGATTGTGTCACTTTTATGGGGGATGCAGCTCTTCTAGAGGGGATTGTGTCACTTCTAGGGGGATGCATCTCCTTCTAGAGGGGCATGTGTGACTCTTATGGGGGAAGCAGCCCCTCTAGAGGGGCTTGTGCCACTTCTAGGGGAGATGGAGCTCTTCTAGAGGATATTGTGTCACTTTTATTGGGGATGCAGCCCTTCTAGAGGGGTTTGTGTCACCTTTAGGGTGGATGCATCTCCTTCTAAAGGGGCATGTGTCACTTTTAGGGGGATGCAGCCCCTCTAGAGGGGTTTGTGTCACTTCTAGGGGAGATGCAGCCCCTCTAGAGGGGTTTGTGTCACCTTTAGGGTGGATGCATCTCCTTCTAAAGGGGCTTGTGCCACTCCTAGGGGGGATGCAGCCCCTCTAGAGGGGTTTGTGTCACTTTTAGGGGGAAGCAGCCCCTCTAGAGGGGTTTGTGTCACTGTGGGGGGCTGTGGCACCTGTCGGGCGCTGCCCTGGCCGGAGCTTTGGGGCGGGAGGAGGAGCCGCTCGGCCCCTTTCGCTTTCATTTCTGGGTGCGGGAGCAGTCCCGACAGAGCTCCGTGGGCTCGTCCCGGCTCTCAACTCATGCCTCGGCTGCCGCTGCCCGAGGCCCAGAGCCGCGGGGCTGCCTTCGTGCGCTTCCTGCGGGACACGGGCAGGGGGGGCGAGAGCAGCAGGGATGTGCTCAGGAACATCTACACCCTCGAGTTCCGCACCAGGTGAGAGCGAGGACCACTCTGGCACACCTGGGCTGGCAACGCCCTCTTCCCTGACCAGCTCTCCCCTTTTCTCTAGCTGGCATCCCCCCCTCTTCCCTGATCAGCAGCCCCCTCTACTCTGACCATCACCCCCCTCTTCCCTGACCAGCTCTCCCCGTTTCTCTAGCCACATCCCCCCTTCCCAGGCCAGCATCCCCCTTTTCCTTGACCAACACTCCCCTTTTCCCTGACCGGTATCCCCCTCTTCCCTGACTGGAACCCCCCTCTTCCCTGACTAGTATCCCCCTCTTCCCTGACCAGCTCTCCCCTCTCCCCTGACCAGTATCCCCTTCTTCCCTGACCAGCACCTCCCCTCTTCCCTGACCAGTATCCCCCCTTTTCCCTGACCAGTATCCCCCTCTTCCCTGACCAGTATCCCCCTCTTCCCTGACCAGAATCCCCCTCTTCCCAGGCCAGCATCCCCCTTTTCCTTGACCAACACTCCCCTTTTCCCTGACCAGCATCCCCCTCTTCCCTGACCAGTATCCCCCCTTTTCCCTGACCAGCACCCCCTCTCTTCCCTGACCAGCACCTCCACTCTTCCCTGACCAGTATCCCCCCTTTTCCCTGACCAGCACCCCCTCTCTTCCCTGACCAGCACCTCCACTCTTCCCTGACCAGTATCCCCCTTTTCCCTGACCAGCTCTCCCCTTTTCTCTAGCTGGCATCCCCCTCTCCCCTGACCAGCTCTCCCCTCTCCCCTGACCAGCTCTCCCCTCTCCCCTGACCAGCACCTCCACTCTTCCCTGACCAGCATCCCCTCTCTTCCCTGACAGGTATCCCCCTCTTCCCTGACCAGCTCTCCCCTCTTCCCTGGCCAGCACCTTCTCTTTTCCCTGACCAGCTCTCCCCTCTTCCCTGACCAGCACCTCCACTCTTCCCTGACCAGTATCCCCCTCTTCCCTGACCAGTATCCCCCTCTCCCCTGACCAACATCCCCTCTTCCCTGGCCAGCATCCCCTTTTTCTCTAGCCGCATCCCCCTTTTCCCTGACCAACACTCCCCTTTTCCCTGACCAGTATCCCCCTTTTCCCTGAGCATCTCTCCCCTTTTCTCCATCCACATCCCCCTTTCCCCTCTCCCACCCCAACCTGCTCCCCTCTCCAGCTCCTTCTCGTGGCCAGAGCTGCTGGTCCCTGGCCAGCATCGCCCCTTCCCCTGGTCTGTGTCACTGGTCCCCAGCATCCCTGGGGATGTCACTTCTAGGGAGAATGCAGCCCTTCTAGAGGGGTTTGTGTCACTTTTAGGGGGATGCAGCCCCTCTAGAGGGGATTGTGTCACTTTTAGGGGGATGCAGCCCCTTTTGAGGGGATTGTGTCACTTTTAGGGGGATGCAGCCCTTCTAGAGGGGATTGTGTCACTTTTAGGGGGATGCAGCCCCTCTAGAGGGGCATGTGTCACTTTTTTGGGGGAAGCAGCCCTTCACCCAGGCTCCCAAACCACCTCCAGCCCGAAGTTGGGGCTCAGGGGGTCTGCAGGGTCTTCCCTCCATCCCCTGCCAGGGTTGGGTGGACAGAGTGTCCTTTCCAAGCAGCTCGGAGACACCAGGACCAGGTAAATTCAAGTGTAGAGGTCATGTTCTCTCCAGGCACAGAGCTCTAGGCACCAGCCCCGTGTGTCCCCAGGGTCCCCGTCGCCCAGAGCCCCTCTGGGTGTTCCCTGGCTGAAGGACTTGGGTGCTCAGCACTCGCCACCCTCCCCGACTCACCCTGCTGACACCATCACTCTGGCCTCGTGCCTGGTCACCTCTGTCAATAATTAGCAAAGCCAGGCTCAGGCTGCCAAGGGCTGCAGGGTGAGATAAGGGGGGGCGGGAGGAGGCGCCCGGGGAGGGGTCACTGCTGGAACCACTTCAGACATGACTTGGAGGAGACTTCACCTACACCAGCTCAGCCCTGGGGACAGGGACGTGTTGCTGTCCTGCTGCTGCCTGTGTCCTGGCAGGGCCTGCACGGACAGTGATGTGCGGCACAGCTGGAACAGCCAGAGAATCATAGAACAACCAGGTTGGAAGAGACCCATCGGATCTTCTAGTCCAACCATTCCTATCAAACACTAACCCATGTCCCTCAGGACCTCATCCACCCGTCCCTTAAACACCTCCAGGGAAAGGGAATCAAGCCCCTCCCTGGGCAGCCTGTTCCAATGCCCCTTTCTGGGAAAAACTTTCTCCTAATCTCCAGCCTAAATCTCCCCTGGTGGAGCTTGAGGCCATTCCCTCTAGTCCTGTCCCTTGGGAGAAGAGCCCAGCTCCCTCCTCTCTACAACCTCCTTTCAGGTAGTTGTAGAGAACAATGAGGTCTCCCCTCAGCCTCCTCTTCTCCAGGATAAACACCCCCAGCTCTCTCAGCTGTTCCTCATCAGACCTGTTCTCCAGCCCCTTCACCAGCTTCGTTGCTCTTCTCTGGACTCGCTCCAGAGCCTCAACATCCTCCTTGTGCTGAGGGGCCCACAACTGAACACAGGATTCGAGGAACAGCCTCCCCAGTGCTGAGTCCAGAGGGAGAATCACCTCCCTGGCCCTGCTGGTCACACCATTTCTGATCCAAGCCAGGATGCCATTGGCCTTCTTGGCCCCCTGGGCACACTGCTGGCTCATGGTCAGTTGCTGTCGACCAATACCCCCAGGTCCCTCTCCTCCTGGCAGCTTTCCAGCCAGACTTCTCCCAGTCTGTAGCTCTGGCACATCTGGAATGGCCCTGGCCCAGCTGTGAGAGCTGTACCCAGCATGGAGCTGCCGGTGCATCCTGTAAAGATGCAAGATGTGGCAGGGGCCAGCCCAGAGCCCCAGTGCCCCCTCTCCCAGTGCAGAGAGGGGTCCCTGAGCGCCCCTCACCCCAGTGCCCTGCTTCCCCAATCCCTCCCGCTCACCTCCTCTCCGCGTCCCCAGCTTTGCTCCGTCCCACTCACAACCCCCTCTGTCTGGCCTGTGCAGGACCGATGAGAAGATGCCCAGCTTCTCCACCCTCCTGTACGCGCTGAAGGTGTCGCATCAGGCGCAGGTGCACGGGCAGGTGGTGCACTTCAAGAAGGTGAGGGAGGCCTCGCGGTGACTCCCACTGGGGCTGGTTTAGCCCCGGTGCCCAACGAGCCCCCGTGGCGGCACTGACGCTGACTGCTCTTGCAGGAGAAGAGGCGCGTGGTGGTGGCCGATCAGTACCGGAGACCCCGAGCCAAAGCGGAGGTGTTGGTGCCTGCAGACCCCCCAGGCCAGCAGCCCAGCCCCAGCCCAGCAGCACCCCAGAGCCGCGCCAAGAAGTGGTACGGCAACAGCCCCCCTGCCCACGCCGGCCCCACCGACCCCCGGGCAGCCAGGGGACCCTGACCCTCCCTCCCCGCAGGGCTGAGTTCATCCGCGAGAAGCACGGGGTGCGGATCGTCTCGGAACACAACCAGGGCGATGGCCACATCCGCTTGGCGGTGGTGCCCGGGCAGCCCACGACGGTGACGCTGCAGGTGCAGAACCGCGGGGCGGAGGCCGTGATGCTGCGGCGCTGCCAGCCCTGCCAGAGGCCGCCGGAGCTCTCCTTCACGGACGAGCAAGGGGCGATGCAGGGCCAGGCCCTGCTGCTGCACCCAGGTAGGGCCTCACGCCCGCCCTGCCCTTCTCCATGTCCCGCGGGATGGGACGCAGGGCTCCGTTCTCACCTCTCCGCCCCTGCAGGTGGCACCTACCCCATCCAGGTGCGCTGCCTGGCCACCTGCAATGGGTACTTTGCCGCCTTGGTGGTCTTCGAGTTCACCAAGGAGCCGGACGAATCCTTCAGCATCGGGTGCCACGTGGCAGCCGTCGCCGAGGGCCCCAGCTGGCCAGGAGCTGGGGCCCTCGGCGCCTTTCCAGCCGTACCAGGCCAGCCTGCAGTGCCCCATCACCGTCATCACCGAGGACGGCATCC